>JAQNBH010000018.1:39654509-40055737 GCA_028752905.1 Cladorhizidae sp. MBARI D1340-BT2 | reverse complement strand
AGGACTAATGCTAGTCTGCTGTGTATATATAGCATTGCTAGGACTAATGCTAGTCTGCTGTGTATATATAGCATTGCTAGGACTAATGCTAGTCTGCTGTGTATATATAGCATTGCTAGGACTAATGCTAGTCTGCTGTGTATATATAGCATTGCTAGGACTAATGCTAGTCTGCTGTGTATATATAGCATTGCTAGGACTAATGCTAGTCTGCTGTGTATATATAGCATTGCTAGGACTAATGCTAGTCTGCTGTGTATATATATAGCATTGCTAGGACTAATGCTAGTCTGCTGTGTATATATAGCATTGCTAGGACTAATGCTAGTCTGCTGTGTATATATAGCATTGCTAGGACTAATGCTAGTCTGCTGTGTATATATAGCATTGCTAGGACTAATGCTAGTCTGCTGTGTATATATAGCATTGCTAGGACTAATGCTAGTCTGCTGTGTATATATAGCATTGCTAGGACTAATGCTAGTCTGCTGTGTATATATAGCATTGCTAGGACTAATGCTAGTCTGCTGTGTATATATAGCATTGCTAGGACTAATGCTAGTCTGCTGTGTATATATAGCATTGCTAGGACTAATGCTAGTCTGCTGTGTATATATAGCATTGCTAGGACTAATGCTAGTCTGCTGTGTATATATAGCATTGCTAGGACTAATGCTAGTCTGCTGTGTATATATAGCATTGCTAGGACTAATGCTAGTCTGCTGTGTATATATAGCATTGCTAGGACTAATGCTAGTCTGCTGTGTATATATAGCATTGCTAGGACTAATGCTAGTCTGCTGTGTATATATAGCATTGCTAGGACTAATGCTAGTCTGCTGTGTATATATAGCATTGCTAGGACTAATGCTAGTCTGCTGTGTATATATAGCATTGCTAGGACTAATGCTAGTCTGCTGTGTATATATAGCATTGCTAGGACTAATGCTAGTCTGCTGTGTATATATAGCATTGCTAGGACTAATGCTAGTCTGCTGTGTATATATAGCATTGCTAGGACTAATGCTAGTCTGCTGTGTATATATAGCATTGCTAGGACTAATGCTAGTCTGCTGTGTATATATAGCATTGCTAGGACTAATGCTAGTCTGCTGTGTATATATAGCATTGCTAGGACTAATGCTAGTCTGCTGTGTATATATAGCATTGCTAGGACTAATGCTAGTCTGCTGTGTATATATAGCATTGCTAGGACTAATGCTAGTCTGCTGTGTATATATAGCATTGCTAGGACTAATGCTAGTCTGCTGTGTATATATAGCATTGCTAGGACTAATGCTAGTCTGCTGTGTATATATAGCATTGCTAGGACTAATGCTAGTCTGCTGTGTATATATAGCATTGCTAGGACTAATGCTAGTCTGCTGTGTATATATAGCATTGCTAGGACTAATGCTAGTCTGCTGTGTATATATAGCATTGCTAGGACTAATGCTAGTCTGCTGTGTATATATAGCATTGCTAGGACTAATGCTAGTCTGCTGTGTATATATAGCATTGCTAGGACTAATGCTAGTCTGCTGTGTATATATAGCATTGCTAGGACTAATGCTAGTCTGCTGTGTATATATAGCATTGCTAGGACTAATGCTAGTCTGCTGTGTATATATAGCATTGCTAGGACTAATGCTAGTCTGCTGTGTATATATAGCATTGCTAGGACTAATGCTAGTCTGCTGTGTATATATAGCATTGCTAGGACTAATGCTAGTCTGCTGTGTATATATAGCATTGCTAGGACTAATGCTAGTCTGCTGTGTATATATAGCATTGCTAGGACTAATGCTAGTCTGCTGTGTATATATAGCATTGCTAGGACTAATGCTAGTCTGCTGTGTATATATAGCATTGCTAGGACTAATGCTAGTCTGCTGTGTATATATAGCATTGCTAGGACTAATGCTAGTCTGCTGTGTATATATAGCATTGCTAGGACTAATGCTAGTCTGCTGTGTATATATAGCATTGCTAGGACTAATGCTAGTCTGCTGTGTATATATAGCATTGCTAGGACTAATGCTAGTCTGCTGTGTATATATAGCATTGCTAGGACTAATGCTAGTCTGCTGTGTATATATAGCATTGCTAGGACTAATGCTAGTCTGCTGTGTATATATAGCATTGCTAGGACTAATGCTAGTCTGCTGTGTATATATAGCATTGCTAGGACTAATGCTAGTCTGCTGTGTATATATAGCATTGCTAGGACTAATGCTAGTCTGCTGTGTATATATAGCATTGCTAGGACTAATGCTAGTCTGCTGTGTATATATAGCATTGCTAGGACTAATGCTAGTCTGCTGTGTATATATAGCATTGCTAGGACTAATGCTAGTCTGCTGTGTATATATAGCATTGCTAGGACTAATGCTAGTCTGCTGTGTATATATAGCATTGCTAGGACTAATGCTAGTCTGCTGTGTATATATAGCATTGCTAGGACTAATGCTAGTCTGCTGTGTATATATAGCATTGCTAGGACTAATGCTAGTCTGCTGTGTATATATAGCACTGCTAGGACTAATGCTAGTCTGCTGTGTATATATAGCATTGCTAGGACTAATGCTAGTCTGCTGTGTATATATAGCATTGCTAGGACTAATGCTAGTCTGCTGTGTATATATAGCATTGCTAGGACTAATGCTAGTCTGCTGTGTATATATAGCATTGCTAGGACTAATGCTAGTCTGCTGTGTATATATAGCATTGCTAGGACTAATGCTAGTCTGCTGTGTATATATAGCATTGCTAGGACTAATGCTAGTCTGCTGTGTATATATAGCATTGCTAGGACTAATGCTAGTCTGCTGTGTATATATAGCATTGCTAGGACTAATGCTAGTCTGCTGTGTATATATAGCATTGCTAGGACTAATGCTAGTCTGCTGTGTATATATAGCATTGCTAGGACTAATGCTAGTCTGCTGTGTATATATAGCATTGCTAGGACTAATGCTAGTCTGCTGTGTATATATAGCATTGCTAGGACTAATGCTAGTCTGCTGTGTATATATAGCATTGCTAGGACTAATGCTAGTCTGCTGTGTATATATAGCATTGCTAGGACTAATGCTAGTCTGCTGTGTATATATAGCATTGCTAGGACTAATGCTAGTCTGCTGTGTATATATAGCATTGCTAGGACTAATGCTAGTCTGCTGTGTATATATAGCATTGCTAGGACTAATGCTAGTCTGCTGTGTATATATAGCATTGCTAGGACTAATGCTAGTCTGCTGTGTATATATAGCATTGCTAGGACTAATGCTAGTCTGCTGTGTATATATAGCATTGCTAGGACTAATGCTAGTCTGCTGTGTATATATAGCACTGCTAGGACTAATGCTAGTCTGCTGTGTATATATAGCATTGCTAGGACTAATGCTAGTCTGCTGTGTATATATAGCATTGCTAGGACTAATGCTAGTCTGCTGTGTATATATAGCATTGCTAGGACTAATGCTAGTCTGCTGTGTATATATAGCATTGCTAGGACTAATGCTAGTCTGCTGTGTATATATAGCATTGCTAGGACTAATGCTAGTCTGCTGTGTATATATAGCATTGCTAGGACTAATGCTAGTCTGCTGTGTATATATAGCATTGCTAGGACTAATGCTAGTCTGCTGTGTATATATAGCATTGCTAGGACTAATGCTAGTCTGCTGTGTATATATAGCATTGCTAGGACTAATGCTAGTCTGCTGTGTATATATAGCATTGCTAGGACTAATGCTAGTCTGCTGTGTATATATAGCATTGCTAGGACTAATGCTAGTCTGCTGTGTATATATAGCATTGCTAGGACTAATGCTAGTCTGCTGTGTATATATAGCATTGCTAGGACTAATGCTAGTCTGCTGTGTATATATAGCATTGCTAGGACTAATGCTAGTCTGCTGTGTATATATAGCATTGCTAGGACTAATGCTAGTCTGCTGTGTATATATAGCATTGCTAGGACTAATGCTAGTCTGCTGTGTATATATAGCATTGCTAGGACTAATGCTAGTCTGCTGTGTATATATAGCATTGCTAGGACTAATGCTAGTCTGCTGTGTATATATAGCATTGCTAGGACTAATGCTAGTCTGCTGTGTATATATAGCATTGCTAGGACTAATGCTAGTCTGCTGTGTATATATAGCATTGCTAGGACTAATGCTAGTCTGCTGTGTATATATAGCATTGCTAGGACTAATGCTAGTCTGCTGTGTATATATAGCATTGCTAGGACTAATGCTAGTCTGCTGTGTATATATAGCATTGCTAGGACTAATGCTAGTCTGGTAAGTCTGCTGTGTATATATAGCACTGCTAGGACTAATGCTAGTCTGCTGTGTATATATAGCATTGCTAGGACTAATGCTAGTCTGCTGTGTATATATAGCATTGCTAGGACTAATGCTAGTCTGCTGTGTATATATAGCATTGCTAGGACTAATGCTAGTCTGCTGTGTATATATAGCATTGCTAGGACTAATGCTAGTCTGCTGTGTATATATAGCATTGCTAGGACTAATGCTAGTCTGCTGTGTATATATAGCATTGCTAGGACTAATGCTAGTCTGCTGTGTATATATAGCATTGCTAGGACTAATGCTAGTCTGCTGTGTATATATAGCATTGCTAGGACTAATGCTAGTCTGCTGTGTATATATAGCATTGCTAGGACTAATGCTAGTCTGCTGTGTATATATAGCATTGCTAGGACTAATGCTAGTCTGCTGTGTATATATAGCATTGCTAGGACTAATGCTAGTCTGCTGTGTATATATAGCATTGCTAGGACTAATGCTAGTCTGCTGTGTATATATAGCATTGCTAGGACTAATGCTAGTCTGCTGTGTATATATAGCATTGCTAGGACTAATGCTAGTCTGCTGTGTATATATAGCATTGCTAGGACTAATGCTAGTCTGCTGTGTATATATAGCATTGCTAGGACTAATGCTAGTCTGCTGTGTATATATAGCATTGCTAGGACTAATGCTAGTCTGCTGTGTATATATAGCATTGCTAGGACTAATGCTAGTCTGCTGTGTATATATAGCATTGCTAGGACTAATGCTAGTCTGCTGTGTATATATAGCATTGCTAGGACTAATGCTAGTCTGCTGTGTATATATAGCATTGCTAGGACTAATGCTAGTCTGCTGTGTATATATAGCATTGCTAGGACTAATGCTAGTCTGCTGTGTATATATAGCACTGCTAGGACTAATGCTAGTCTGCTGTGTATATATAGCATTGCTAGGACTAATGCTAGTCTGCTGTGTATATATAGCATTGCTAGGACTAATGCTAGTCTGCTGTGTATATATAGCATTGCTAGGACTAATGCTAGTCTGCTGTGTATATATAGCACTGCTAGGACTAATGCTAGTCTGCTGTGTATATATAGCATTGCTAGGACTAATGCTAGTCTGCTGTGTATATATAGCATTGCTAGGACTAATGCTAGTCTGCTGTGTATATATAGCATTGCTAGGACTAATGCTAGTCTGCTGTGTATATATAGCATTGCTAGGACTAATGCTAGTCTGCTGTGTATATATAGCATTGCTAGGACTAATGCTAGTCTGCTGTGTATATATAGCATTGCTAGGACTAATGCTAGTCTGCTGTGTATATATAGCATTGCTAGGACTAATGCTAGTCTGCTGTGTATATATAGCATTGCTAGGACTAATGCTAGTCTGCTGTGTATATATAGCATTGCTAGGACTAATGCTAGTCTGCTGTGTATATATAGCATTGCTAGGACTAATGCTAGTCTGCTGTGTATATATAGCATTGCTAGGACTAATGCTAGTCTGCTGTGTATATATAGCATTGCTAGGACTAATGCTAGTCTGCTGTGTATATATAGCATTGCTAGGACTAATGCTAGTCTGCTGTGTATATATAGCACTGCTAGGACTAATGCTAGTCTGCTGTGTATATATAGCACTTGCTAGGACTAATGCTAGTCTGCTGTGTATATATAGCATTGCTAGGACTAATGCTAGTCTGCTGTGTATATATAGCATTGCTAGGACTAATGCTAGTCTGCTGTGTATATATAGCATTGCTAGGACTAATGCTAGTCTGCTGTGTATATATAGCATTGCTAGGACTAATGCTAGTCTGCTGTGTATATATAGCATTGCTAGGACTAATGCTAGTCTGCTGTGTATATATAGCATTGCTAGGACTAATGCTAGTCTGCTGTGTATATATAGCATTGCTAGGACTAATGCTAGTCTGCTGTGTATATATAGCATTGCTAGGACTAATGCTAGTCTGCTGTGTATATATAGCATTGCTAGGACTAATGCTAGTCTGCTGTGTATATATAGCATTGCTAGGACTAATGCTAGTCTGCTGTGTATATATAGCATTGCTAGGACTAATGCTAGTCTGCTGTGTATATATAGCATTGCTAGGACTAATGCTAGTCTGCTGTGTATATATAGCATTGCTAGGACTAATGCTAGTCTGCTGTGTATATATAGCATTGCTAGGACTAATGCTAGTCTGCTGTGTATATATAGCATTGCTAGGACTAATGCTAGTCTGCTGTGTATATATAGCATTGCTAGGACTAATGCTAGTCTGCTGTGTATATATAGCATTGCTAGGACTAATGCTAGTCTGCTGTGTATATATAGCATTGCTAGGACTAATGCTAGTCTGCTGTGTATATATAGCATTGCTAGGACTAATGCTAGTCTGCTGTGTATATATAGCATTGCTAGGACTAATGCTAGTCTGCTGTGTATATATAGCATTGCTAGGACTAATGCTAGTCTGCTGTGTATATATAGCATTGCTAGGACTAATGCTAGTCTGCTGTGTATATATAGCATTGCTAGGACTAATGCTAGTCTGCTGTGTATATATAGCATTGCTAGGACTAATGCTAGTCTGCTGTGTATATATAGCATTGCTAGGACTAATGCTAGTCTGCTGTGTATATATAGCACTGCTAGGACTAATGCTAGTCTGCTGTGTATATATAGCATTGCTAGGACTAATGCTAGTCTGCTGTGTATATATAGCATTGCTAGGAGGACTAATGCTAGTCTGCTGTGTATATATAGCATTGCTAGGACTAATGCTAGTCTGCTGTGTATATATAGCACTGCTAGGACTAATGCTAGTCTGCTGTGTATATATAGCATTGCTAGGACTAATGCTAGTCTGCTGTGTATATATAGCATTGCTAGGACTAATGCTAGTCTGCTGTGTATATATAGCATTGCTAGGACTAATGCTAGTCTGCTGTGTATATATAGCATTGCTAGGACTAATGCTAGTCTGCTGTGTATATATAGCATTGCTAGGACTAATGCTAGTCTGCTGTGTATATATAGCATTGCTAGGACTAATGCTAGTCTGCTGTGTATATATAGCATTGCTAGGACTAATGCTAGTCTGCTGTGTATATATAGCATTGCTAGGACTAATGCTAGTCTGCTGTGTATATATAGCATTGCTAGGACTAATGCTAGTCTGCTGTGTATATATAGCATTGCTAGGACTAATGCTAGTCTGCTGTGTATATATAGCATTGCTAGGACTAATGCTAGTCTGCTGTGTATATATAGCATTGCTAGGACTAATGCTAGTCTGCTGTGTATATATAGCACTGCTAGGACTAATGCTAGTCTGCTGTGTATATATAGCATTGCTAGGACTAATGCTAGTCTGCTGTGTATATATAGCATTGCTAGGACTAATGCTAGTCTGCTGTGTATATATAGCATTGCTAGGACTAATGCTAGTCTGCTGTGTATATATAGCATTGCTAGGACTAATGCTAGTCTGCTGTGTATATATAGCATTGCTAGGACTAATGCTAGTCTGCTGTGTATATATAGCATTGCTAGGACTAATGCTAGTCTGCTGTGTATATATAGCATTGCTAGGACTAATGCTAGTCTGCTGTGTATATATAGCATTGCTAGGACTAATGCTAGTCTGCTGTGTATATATAGCATTGCTAGGACTAATGCTAGTCTGCTGTGTATATATAGCATTGCTAGGACTAATGCTAGTCTGCTGTGTATATATAGCATTGCTAGGACTAATGCTAGTCTGCTGTGTATATATAGCATTGCTAGGACTAATGCTAGTCTGCTGTGTATATATAGCATTGCTAGGACTAATGCTAGTCTGCTGTGTATATATAGCATTGCTAGGACTAATGCTAGTCTGCTGTGTATATATAGCATTGCTAGGACTAATGCTAGTCTGCTGTGTATATATAGCATTGCTAGGACTAATGCTAGTCTGCTGTGTATATATAGCATTGCTAGGACTAATGCTAGTCTGCTGTGTATATATAGCATTGCTAGGACTAATGCTAGTCTGCTGTGTATATATAGCATTGCTAGGACTAATGCTAGTCTGCTGTGTATATATAGCATTGCTAGGACTAATGCTAGTCTGCTGTGTATATATAGCATTGCTAGGACTAATGCTAGTCTGCTGTGTATATATAGCATTGCTAGGACTAATGCTAGTCTGCTGTGTATATATAGCATTGCTAGGACTAATGCTAGTCTGCTGTGTATATATAGCATTGCTAGGACTAATGCTAGTCTGCTGTGTATATATAGCATTGCTAGGACTAATGCTAGTCTGCTGTGTATATATAGCATTGCTAGGACTAATGCTAGTCTGCTGTGTATATATAGCATTGCTAGGACTAATGCTAGTCTGCTGTGTATATATAGCATTGCTAGGACTAATGCTAGTCTGCTGTGTATATATAGCATTGCTAGGACTAATGCTAGTCTGCTGTGTATATATAGCATTGCTAGGACTAATGCTAGTCTGCTGTGTATATATAGCATTGCTAGGACTAATGCTAGTCTGCTGTGTATATATAGCATTGCTAGGACTAATGCTAGTCTGCTGTGTATATATAGCATTGCTAGGACTAATGCTAGTCTGCTGTGTATATATAGCATTGCTAGGACTAATGCTAGTCTGCTGTGTATATATAGCATTGCTAGGACTAATGCTAGTCTGCTGTGTATATATAGCATTGCTAGGACTAATGCTAGTCTGCTGTGTATATATAGCATTGCTAGGACTAATGCTAGTCTGCTGTGTATATATAGCACTGCTAGGACTAATGCTAGTCTGCTGTGTATATATAGCATTGCTAGGACTAATGCTAGTCTGCTGTGTATATATAGCATTGCTAGGACTAATGCTAGTCTGCTGTGTATATATAGCATTGCTAGGACTAATGCTAGTCTGCTGTGTATATATAGCATTGCTAGGACTAATGCTAGTCTGCTGTGTATATATAGCATTGCTAGGACTAATGCTAGTCTGCTGTGTATATATAGCATTGCTAGGACTAATGCTAGTCTGCTGTGTATATATAGCATTGCTAGGACTAATGCTAGTCTGCTGTGTATATATAGCACTGCTAGGACTAATGCTAGTCTGCTGTGTATATATAGCATTGCTAGGACTAATGCTAGTCTGCTGTGTATATATAGCATTGCTAGGACTAATGCTAGTCTGCTGTGTATATATAGCATTGCTAGGACTAATGCTAGTCTGCTGTGTATATATAGCATTGCTAGGACTAATGCTAGTCTGCTGTGTATATATAGCATTGCTAGGACTAATGCTAGTCTGCTGTGTATATATAGCATTGCTAGGACTAATGCTAGTCTGCTGTGTATATATAGCATTGCTAGGACTAATGCTAGTCTGCTGTGTATATATAGCATTGCTAGGACTAATGCTAGTCTGCTGTGTATATATAGCATTGCTAGGACTAATGCTAGTCTGCTGTGTATATATAGCATTGCTAGGACTAATGCTAGTCTGCTGTGTATATATAGCATTGCTAGGACTAATGCTAGTCTGCTGTGTATATATAGCATTGCTAGGACTAATGCTAGTCTGCTGTGTATATATAGCATTGCTAGGACTAATGCTAGTCTGCTGTGTATATATAGCATTGCTAGGACTAATGCTAGTCTGCTGTGTATATATAGCATTGCTAGGACTAATGCTAGTCTGCTGTGTATATATAGCATTGCTAGGACTAATGCTAGTCTGCTGTGTATATATAGCATTGCTAGGACTAATGCTAGTCTGCTGTGTATATATAGCATTGCTAGGACTAATGCTAGTCTGCTGTGTATATATAGCATTGCTAGGACTAATGCTAGTCTGCTGTGTATATATAGCACTTGCTAGGACTAATGCTAGTCTGCTGTGTATATATAGCATTGCTAGGACTAATGCTAGTCTGCTGTGTATATATAGCATTGCTAGGACTAATGCTAGTCTGCTGTGTATATATAGCATTGCTAGGACTAATGCTAGTCTGCTGTGTATATATAGCATTGCTAGGACTAATGCTAGTCTGCTGTGTATATATAGCATTGCTAGGACTAATGCTAGTCTGCTGTGTATATATAGCATTGCTAGGACTAATGCTAGTCTGCTGTGTATATATAGCATTGCTAGGACTAATGCTAGTCTGCTGTGTATATATAGCATTGCTAGGACTAATGCTAGTCTGCTGTGTATATATAGCATTGCTAGGACTAATGCTAGTCTGCTGTGTATATATAGCACTGCTAGGACTAATGCTAGTCTGCTGTGTATATATAGCATTGCTAGGACTAATGCTAGTCTGCTGTGTATATATAGCACTGCTAGGACTAATGCTAGTCTGCTGTGTATATATAGCATTGCTAGGACTAATGCTAGTCTGCTGTGTATATATAGCATTGCTAGGACTAATGCTAGTCTGCTGTGTATATATAGCATTGCTAGGACTAATGCTAGTCTGCTGTGTATATATAGCATTGCTAGGACTAATGCTAGTCTGCTGTGTATATATAGCACTGCTAGGACTAATGCTAGTCTGCTGTGTATATATAGCATTGCTAGGACTAATGCTAGTCTGCTGTGTATATATAGCATTGCTAGGACTAATGCTAGTCTGCTGTGTATATATAGCATTGCTAGGACTAATGCTAGTCTGCTGTGTATATATAGCATTGCTAGGACTAATGCTAGTCTGCTGTGTATATATAGCATTGCTAGGACTAATGCTAGTCTGCTGTGTATATATAGCATTGCTAGGACTAATGCTAGTCTGCTGTGTATATATAGCATTGCTAGGACTAATGCTAGTCTGCTGTGTATATATAGCATTGCTAGGACTAATGCTAGTCTGCTGTGTATATATAGCATTGCTAGGACTAATGCTAGTCTGCTGTGTATATATAGCATTGCTAGGACTAATGCTAGTCTGCTGTGTATATATAGCATTGCTAGGACTAATGCTAGTCTGCTGTGTATATATAGCACTGCTAGGACTAATGCTAGTCTGCTGTGTATATATAGCATTGCTAGGACTAATGCTAGTCTGCTGTGTATATATAGCATTGCTAGGACTAATGCTAGTCTGCTGTGTATATATAGCATTGCTAGGACTAATGCTAGTCTGCTGTGTATATATAGCATTGCTAGGACTAATGCTAGTCTGCTGTGTATATATAGCATTGCTAGGACTAATGCTAGTCTGCTGTGTATATATAGCATTGCTAGGACTAATGCTAGTCTGCTGTGTATATAGCATTGCTAGGACTAATGCTAGTCTGCTGTGTATATATAGCATTGCTAGGACTAATGCTAGTCTGCTGTGTATATATAGCATTGCTAGGACTAATGCTAGTCTGCTGTGTATATATAGCATTGCTAGGACTAATGCTAGTCTGCTGTGTATATATAGCATTGCTAGGACTAATGCTAGTCTGCTGTGTATATATAGCATTGCTAGGACTAATGCTAGTCTGCTGTGTATATATAGCATTGCTAGGACTAATGCTAGTCTGCTGTGTATATATAGCATTGCTAGGACTAATGCTAGTCTGCTGTGTATATATAGCACTGCTAGGACTAATGCTAGTCTGCTGTGTATATATAGCATTGCTAGGACTAATGCTAGTCTGCTGTGTATATATAGCATTGCTAGGACTAATGCTAGTCTGCTGTGTATATATAGCACTTGCTAGGACTAATGCTAGTCTGCTGTGTATATATAGCATTGCTAGGACTAATGCTAGTCTGCTGTGTATATATAGCATTGCTAGGACTAATGCTAGTCTGCTGTGTATATATAGCACTGCTAGGACTAATGCTAGTCTGCTGTGTATATATAGCATTGCTAGGACTAATGCTAGTCTGCTGTGTATATATAGCATTGCTAGGACTAATGCTAGTCTGCTGTGTATATATAGCATTGCTAGGACTAATGCTAGTCTGCTGTGTATATATAGCATTGCTAGGACTAATGCTAGTCTGCTGTGTATATATAGCACTGCTAGGACTAATGCTAGTCTGCTGTGTATATATAGCATTGCTAGGACTAATGCTAGTCTGCTGTGTATATATAGCATTGCTAGGACTAATGCTAGTCTGCTGTGTATATATAGCATTGCTAGGACTAATGCTAGTCTGCTGTGTATATATAGCATTGCTAGGACTAATGCTAGTCTGCTGTGTATATATAGCATTGCTAGGACTAATGCTAGTCTGCTGTGTATATATAGCATTGCTAGGACTAATGCTAGTCTGCTGTGTATATATAGCATTGCTAGGACTAATGCTAGTCTGCTGTGTATATATAGCACTGCTAGGACTAATGCTAGTCTGCTGTGTATATATAGCATTGCTAGGACTAATGCTAGTCTGCTGTGTATATATAGCATTGCTAGGACTAATGCTAGTCTGCTGTGTATATATAGCATTGCTAGGACTAATGCTAGTCTGCTGTGTATATATAGCATTGCTAGGACTAATGCTAGTCTGCTGTGTATATATAGCATTGCTAGGACTAATGCTAGTCTGCTGTGTATATATAGCACTTGCTAGGACTAATGCTAGTCTGCTGTGTATATATAGCATTGCTAGGACTAATGCTAGTCTGCTGTGTATATATAGCATTGCTAGGACTAATGCTAGTCTGCTGTGTATATATAGCATTGCTAGGACTAATGCTAGTCTGCTGTGTATATATAGCATTGCTAGGACTAATGCTAGTCTGCTGTGTATATATAGCATTGCTAGGACTAATGCTAGTCTGCTGTGTATATATAGCACTGCTAGGACTAATGCTAGTCTGCTGTGTATATATAGCATTGCTAGGACTAATGCTAGTCTGCTGTGTATATATAGCATTGCTAGGACTAATGCTAGTCTGCTGTGTATATATAGCATTGCTAGGACTAATGCTAGTCTGCTGTGTATATATAGCATTGCTAGGACTAATGCTAGTCTGCTGTGTATATATAGCATTGCTAGGACTAATGCTAGTCTGCTGTGTATATATAGCACTGCTAGGACTAATGCTAGTCTGCTGTGTATATATAGCATTGCTAGGACTAATGCTAGTCTGCTGTGTATATATAGCATTGCTAGGACTAATGCTAGTCTGCTGTGTATATATAGCATTGCTAGGACTAATGCTAGTCTGCTGTGTATATATAGCATTGCTAGGACTAATGCTAGTCTGCTGTGTATATATAGCATTGCTAGGACTAATGCTAGTCTGCTGTGTATATATAGCATTGCTAGGACTAATGCTAGTCTGCTGTGTATATATAGCATTGCTAGGACTAATGCTAGTCTGCTGTGTATATATAGCATTGCTAGGACTAATGCTA
Source organism: Cladorhizidae sp. MBARI D1340-BT2 (assembly GCA_028752905.1). Taxonomy (NCBI): domain Eukaryota; kingdom Metazoa; phylum Porifera; class Demospongiae; order Poecilosclerida; family Cladorhizidae; species Cladorhizidae sp. MBARI D1340-BT2. The sequence goes on along the minus strand of JAQNBH010000018.1, from coordinate 40,042,019 downwards.
GTCTGCTGTGTAAATATAGCATTGCTAGGACTAATGCTAGTCTGCTGTGTATATATAGCATTGCTAGGACTAATGCTAGTCTGCTGTGTATATATAGCAATGCTAGGACTAATGCTAGTCTGCTGTGTATATATAGCATTGCTAGGACTAATGCTAGTCTGCTGTGTATATATAGCATTGCTAGGACTAATGCTAGTCTGCTGTGTATATATAGCACTGCTAGGACTAATGCTAGTCTGCTGTGTATATATAGCACTGCTAGGACTAATGCTAGTCTGCTGTGTATATATAGCATTGCTAGGACTAATGCTAGTCTGCTGTGTATATATAGCACTGCTAGGACTAATGCTAGTCTGCTGTGTATATATAGCACTTGCTAGGACTAATGCTAGTCTGCTGTGTATATATAGCATTGCTAGGACTAATGCTAGTCTGCTGTGTATATATAGCATTGCTAGGACTAATGCTAGTCTGCTGTGTATATATAGCATTGCTAGGACTAATGCTAGTCTGCTGTGTATATATAGCATTGCTAGGACTAATGCTAGTCTGCTGTGTATATATAGCATTGCTAGGACTAATGCTAGTCTGCTGTGTATATATAGCATTGCTAGGACTAATGCTAGTCTGCTGTGTATATATAGCATTGCTAGGACTAATGCTAGTCTGCTGTGTATATATAGCATTGCTAGGACTAATGCTAGTCTGCTGTGTATATATAGCATTGCTAGGACTAATGCTAGTCTGCTGTGTATATATAGCATTGCTAGGACTAATGCTAGTCTGCTGTGTATATATAGCACTGCTAGGACTAATGCTAGTCTGCTGTGTATATATAGCACTGCTAGGACTAATGCTAGTCTGCTGTGTATATATAGCATTGCTAGGACTAATGCTAGTCTGCTGTGTATATATAGCACTGCTAGGACTAATGCTAGTCTGCTGTGTATATATAGCATTGCTAGGACTAATGCTAGTCTGCTGTGTATATATAGCATTGCTAGGACTAATGCTAGTCTGCTGTGTATATATAGCACTGCTAGGACTAATGCTAGTCTGCTGTGTATATATAGCACTGCTAGGACTAATGCTAGTCTGCTGTGTATATATAGCATTGCTAGGACTAATGCTAGTCTGCTGTGTATATATAGCATTGCTAGGACTAATGCTAGTCTGCTGTGTATATATAGCATTGCTAGGACTAATGCTAGTCTGCTGTGTATATATAGCATTGCTAGGACTAATGCTAGTCTGCTGTGTATATATAGCACTGCTAGGACTAATGCTAGTCTGCTGTGTATATATAGCACTGCTAGGACTAATGCTAGTCTGCTGTGTATATATAGCATTGCTAGGACTAATGCTAGTCTGCTGTGTATATATAGCATTGCTAGGACTAATGCTAGTCTGCTGTGTATATATAGCATTGCTAGGACTAATGCTAGTCTGCTGTGTATATATAGCATTGCTAGGACTAATGCTAGTCTGCTGTGTATATATAGCACTGCTAGGACTAATGCTAGTCTGCTGTGTATATATAGCACTGCTAGGACTAATGCTAGTCTGCTGTGTATATATAGCATTGCTAGGACTAATGCTAGTCTGCTGTGTATATATAGCATTGCTAGGACTAATGCTAGTCTGCTGTGTATATATAGCATTGCTAGGACTAATGCTAGTCTGCTGTGTATATATAGCATTGCTAGGACTAATGCTAGTCTGCTGTGTATATATAGCATTGCTAGGACTAATGCTAGTCTGCTGTGTATATATAGCACTGCTAGGACTAATGCTAGTCTGCTGTGTATATATAGCACTGCTAGGACTAATGCTAGTCTGCTGTGTATATATAGCATTGCTAGGACTAATGCTAGTCTGCTGTGTATATATAGCACTGCTAGGACTAATGCTAGTCTGCTGTGTATATATAGCACTGCTAGGACTAATGCTAGTCTGCTGTGTATATATAGCATTGCTAGGACTAATGCTAGTCTGCTGTGTATATATAGCACTGCTAGGACTAATGCTAGTCTGCTGTGTATATATAGCACTGCTAGGACTAATGCTAGTCTGCTGTGTATATATAGCATTGCTAGGACTAATGCTAGTCTGCTGTGTATATATAGCACTGCTAGGACTAATGCTAGTCTGCTGTGTATATATAGCACTGCTAGGACTAATGCTAGTCTGCTGTGTATATATAGCATTGCTAGGACTAATGCTAGTCTGCTGTGTATATATAGCATTGCTAGGACTAATGCTAGTCTGCTGTGTATATATAGCACTGCTAGGACTAATGCTAGTCTGCTGTGTATATATAGCACTGCTAGGACTAATGCTAGTCTGCTGTGTATATATAGCACTGCTAGGACTAATGCTAGTCTGCTGTGTATATATAGCATTGCTAGGACTAATGCTAGTCTGCTGTGTATATATAGCATTGCTAGGACTAATGCTAGTCTGCTGTGTATATATAGCATTGCTAGGACTAATGCTAGTCTGCTGTGTATATATAGCATTGCTAGGACTAATGCTAGTCTGCTGTGTATATATAGCACTGCTAGGACTAATGCTAGTCTGCTGTGTATATATAGCATTGCTAGGACTAATGCTAGTCTGCTGTGTATATATAGCACTGCTAGGACTAATGCTAGTCTGCTGTGTATATATAGCACTGCTAGGACTAATGCTAGTCTGCTGTGTATATATAGCATTGCTAGGACTAATGCTAGTCTGCTGTGTATATATAGCATTGCTAGGACTAATGCTAGTCTGCTGTGTATATATAGCATTGCTAGGACTAATGCTAGTCTGCTGTGTATATATAGCATTGCTAGGACTAATGCTAGTCTGCTGTGTATATATAGCATTGCTAGGACTAATGCTAGTCTGCTGTGTATATATAGCACTGCTAGGACTAATGCTAGTCTGCTGTGTATATATAGCATTGCTAGGACTAATGCTAGTCTGCTGTGTATATATAGCACTGCTAGGACTAATGCTAGTCTGCTGTGTATATATAGCATTGCTAGGACTAATGCTAGTCTGCTGTGTATATATAGCATTGCTAGGACTAATGCTAGTCTGCTGTGTATATATAGCATTGCTAGGACTAATGCTAGTCTGCTGTGTATATATAGCATTGCTAGGACTAATGCTAGTCTGCTGTGTATATATAGCATTGCTAGGACTAATGCTAGTCTGCTGTGTATATATAGCATTAGTCCTGCTAGTCTGCTGTGTATATATAGCATTGCTAGGACTAATGCTAGTCTGCTGTGTATATATAGCACTGCTAGGACTAATGCTAGTCTGCTGTGTATATATAGCATTGCTAGGACTAATGCTAGTCTGCTGTGTATATATAGCATTGCTAGGACTAATGCTAGTCTGCTGTGTATATATAGCATTGCTAGGACTAATGCTAGTCTGCTGTGTATATATAGCATTGCTAGGACTAATGCTAGTCTGCTGTGTATATATAGCATTGCTAGGACTAATGCTAGTCTGCTGTGTATATATAGCATTGCTAGGACTAATGCTAGTCTGCTGTGTATATATAGCATTGCTAGGACTAATGCTAGTCTGCTGTGTATATATAGCACTGCTAGGACTAATGCTAGTCTGCTGTGTATATATAGCATTGCTAGGACTAATGCTAGTCTGCTGTGTATATATAGCATTGCTAGGACTAATGCTAGTCTGCTGTGTATATATAGCATTGCTAGGACTAATGCTAGTCTGCTGTGTATATATAGCATTGCTAGGACTAATGCTAGTCTGCTGTGTATATATAGCATTGCTAGGACTAATGCTAGTCTGCTGTGTATATATAGCATTGCTAGGACTAATGCTAGTCTGCTGTGTATATATAGCATTGCTAGGACTAATGCTAGTCTGCTGTGTATATATAGCATTGCTAGGACTAATGCTAGTCTGCTGTGTATATATAGCACTGCTAGGACTAATGCTAGTCTGCTGTGTATATATAGCACTGCTAGGACTAATGCTAGTCTGCTGTGTATATATAGCACTGCTAGGACTAATGCTAGTCTGCTGTGTGTATATAGCATTGCTAGGACTAATGCTAGTCTGCTGTGTATATATAGCATTGCTAGGACTAATGCTAGTCTGCTGTGTATATATAGCATTGCTAGGACTAATGCTAGTCTGCTGTGTATATATAGCATTGCTAGGACTAATGCTAGTCTGCTGTGTATATATAGCACTGCTAGGACTAATGCTAGTCTGCTGTGTATATATAGCATTGCTAGGACTAATGCTAGTCTGCTGTGTATATATAGCATTGCTAGGACTAATGCTAGTCTGCTGTGTATATATAGCATTGCTAGGACTAATGCTAGTCTGCTGTGTATATATAGCATTGCTAGGACTAATGCTAGTCTGCTGTGTATATATAGCATTGCTAGGACTAATGCTAGTCTGCTGTGTATATATAGCATTGCTAGGACTAATGCTAGTCTGCTGTGTATATATAGCACTGCTAGGACTAATGCTAGTCTGCTGTGTATATATAGCATTGCTAGGACTAATGCTAGTCTGCTGTGTATATATAGCATTGCTAGGACTAATGCTAGTCTGCTGTGTATATATAGCACTGCTAGGACTAATGCTAGTCTGCTGTGTATATATAGCATTGCTAGGACTAATGCTAGTCTGCTGTGTATATATAGCATTGCTAGGACTAATGCTAGTCTGCTGTGTATATATAGCATTGCTAGGACTAATGCTAGTCTGCTGTGTATATATAGCATTGCTAGGACTAATGCTAGTCTGCTGTGTATATATAGCACTGCTAGGACTAATGCTAGTCTGCTGTGTATATATAGCATTGCTAGGACTAATGCTAGTCTGCTGTGTATATATAGCATTGCTAGGACTAATGCTAGTCTGCTGTGTATATATAGCATTGCTAGGACTAATGCTAGTCTGCTGTGTGTATATAGCATTGCTAGGACTAATGCTAGTCTGCTGTGTATATATAGCATTGCTAGGACTAATGCTAGTCTGCTGTGTATATATAGCATTGCTAGGACTAATGCTAGTCTGCTGTGTATATATAGCATTGCTAGGACTAATGCTAGTCTGCTGTGTATATATAGCACTGCTAGGACTAATGCTAGTCTGCTGTGTATATATAGCATTGCTAGGACTAATGCTAGTCTGCTGTGTATATATAGCACTGCTAGGACTAATGCTAGTCTGCTGTGTATATATAGCATTGCTAGGACTAATGCTAGTCTGCTGTGTATATATAGCATTGCTAGGACTAATGCTAGTCTGCTGTGTATATATAGCACTGCTAGGACTAATGCTAGTCTGCTGTGTATATATAGCATTGCTAGGACTAATGCTAGTCTGCTGTGTATATATAGCACTGCTAGGACTAATGCTAGTCTGCTGTGTATATATAGCATTGCTAGGACTAATGCTAGTCTGCTGTGTATATATAGCATTGCTAGGACTAATGCTAGTCTGCTGTGTATATATAGCACTGCTAGGACTAATGCTAGTCTGCTGTGTATATATAGCATTGCTAGGACTAATGCTAGTCTGCTGTGTATATATAGCACTGCTAGGACTAATGCTAGTCTGCTGTGTATATATAGCATTGCTAGGACTAATGCTAGTCTGCTGTGTATATATAGCATTGCTAGGACTAATGCTAGTCTGCTGTGTATATATAGCATTGCTAGGACTAATGCTAGTCTGCTGTGTATATATAGCATTGCTAGGACTAATGCTAGTCTGCTGTGTATATATAGCACTGCTAGGACTAATGCTAGTCTGCTGTGTATATATAGCACTGCTAGGACTAATGCTAGTCTGCTGTGTATATATAGCATTGCTAGGACTAATGCTAGTCTGCTGTGTATATATAGCATTGCTAGGACTAATGCTAGTCTGCTGTGTATATATAGCATTGCTAGGACTAATGCTAGTCTGCTGTGTATATATAGCACTGCTAGGACTAATGCTAGTCTGCTGTGTATATATAGCATTGCTAGGACTAATGCTAGTCTGCTGTGTATATATAGCATTGCTAGGACTAATGCTAGTCTGCTGTGTATATATAGCATTGCTAGGACTAATGCTAGTCTGCTGTGTATATATAGCACTGCTAGGACTAATGCTAGTCTGCTGTGTATATATAGCATTGCTAGGACTAATGCTAGTCTGCTGTGTATATATAGCATTGCTAGGACTAATGCTAGTCTGCTGTGTATATATAGCATTGCTAGGACTAATGCTAGTCTGCTGTGTATATATAGCATTGCTAGGACTAATGCTAGTCTGCTGTGTATATATAGCACTGCTAGGACTAATGCTAGTCTGCTGTGTATATATAGCACTGCTAGGACTAATGCTAGTCTGCTGTGTGTATATATAGCATTGATGCTAGTCTGCTGTGTATATATAGCATTGCTAGGACTAATGCTAGTCTGCTGTGTGTGTATATATAGCATTGATGCTAGTCTGCTGTGTCTATATATAGCATTGCTAAGACGTGGGACAATGTCAACACAGACCATGCTGATGTGAAGGAACTTATCCCCGAGTTCTATCAGCCTCCTGGACACTTCCTCAACAATTCTATGGTAGCTGCTGTTGTTGCTGTTGTTGTTGTTGTTTATGCTGCATTTGCTTTTGTTGATCAGAATTTGGACTTGGGTGTACGTACTGATGAAGTCCGCGTCCACGATGTGGCCCTGCCCCCCTGGGCTAAAGGTAGGTGCACATGATCAGGACTGCCCCTCCCAGTGTGGCTCCTCCTTGAAGTGTTGTGCTTGCCGCAGATGCTGCCCACTTCACCACTCTGTGTAGACAGGCCTTGGAGTGTGATTATGTGTCCAAGCGACTACACCACTGGATAGATCTGATCTTTGGCTACAAGCAACGAGGCCAGGCAGCAGAGGATGCGGACAACCGTAAGCACCTCCACACTCGTGCAAGTGTGTGTGTGGAAGGAGAGGAGAGGGTGTGTGCGGCAGGTGATGGTGAGGGTGTGTGTGATGGGAGAATGTGTGCAGTGGACGGAGGAAGTGGGAGTGTATGATGTTGGAGGGAGAGCATGTGTGGACATGCAGCAGTCAACATAACGTGGCGCTAGCTCTAAGCCACTCCTTTATGGACCACAATCTTTGGATCACAGTCACAATCGTTGCTAGCTCTAAGCCACTCCTTTATGGACCACAATCTTTGGATCACAGTCACAATCGTTTCTCACCTGCTAGAGGGGTAGTCTGTCTCCATTACTGACTCCAGACGGACTTGTGGATGTGGTGTCAACGCATGGCACTCTCCTAGATAGGCTCTGCAACAGTTTGATCCTCTTCTAAACTTGTTAGTTTGCAGTGTAGGAGAGGACGTGGCTGTATAATGTCTGCAGCTGTACTTAAGCCACTAGTGTTGAGGTGCACACTTGCTCAGTGCTAGTGTAGCCATGCTTAGGCCACTAGTGTTGAGGTGCACACTTGCTCAGTGCTAGTGTAGTCATGCTTAGGCCACTAGTGTTGAGGTGCACACTTGCTCAGTGCTAGTGTAGCCATGCTTAGGCCACTAGTGTTGAGGTGCACACTTGCTCAGTGCTAGTGTAGCCATGCTTAGGCCACTAGTGTTGAGGTGCACACTTGCTCAGTGCTAGTGTAGCCATGCTTAGGCCACTAGTGTTGAGGTGCACACTTGCTCAGTGCTAGTGTAGCCATGCTTAGGCCACTAGTGTTGAGGTGCACACTTGCTCAGTGCTAGTGTAGTCATGCTTAGGCCACTAGTGTTGAGGTACACACTTGCTCAGTGCTAGTGTAGCCATGCTTAGGCCACTAGTGTTGAGGTACACACTTGCTCAGTGCTAGTGTAGCCATGCTTAGGCCACTAGTGTTGAGGTACACACTTGCTCAGTGCTAGTGTAGCCATGCTTAGGCCACTAGTGTTGAGGTGCACACTTGCTCAGTGCTAGTGTAGTCATGCTTAGGCCACTAGTGTTGAGGTGCACACTTGCTCAGTGCTAGTGTAGCCATGCTTAGGCCACTAGTGTTGAGGTGCACACTTGCTCAGTGCTAGTGTAGCCATGCTTAGGCCACTAGTGTTGAGGTGCACACTTGCTCAGTGCTAGTGTAGCCATGCTTAGGCCACTAGTGTTGAGGTGCACACTTGCTCAGTGCTAGTGTGGCCATGCTTAGGCCACTAGTGTTGAGGTGCACACTTGCTCAGTGCTAGTGTAGCCATGCTTAGGCCACTAGTGTTGAGGTACACACTTGCTCAGTGCTAGTGTAGCCATGCTTAGGCCACTAGTGTTGAGGTACACACTTGCTCAGTGCTAGTGTAGCCATGCTTAGGCCACTAGTGTTGAGGTGCACACTTGCTCAGTGCTAGTGTAGCCATGCTTAGGCCACTAGTGTTGAGGTACACACTTGCTCAGTGCTAGTGTAGCCATGCTTAGGCCACTAGTGTTGAGGTGCACACTTGCTCAGTGCTAGTGTAGCCATGCTTAGGCCACTAGTGTTGAGGTACACACTTGCTCAGTGCTAGTGTAGCCATGCTTAGGCCACTAGTGTTGAGGTGCACACTTGCTCAGTGCTAGTGTAGCCATGCTTAGGCCACTAGTGTTGAGGTGCACACTTGCTCAGTGCTAGTGTAGCCATGCTTAGGCCACTAGTGTTGAGGTGCACACTTGCTCAGTGCTAGTGTAGCCATGCTTAGGCCACTAGTGTTGAGGTGCACACTTGCTCAGTGCTAGTGTAGCCATGCTTAGGCCACTAGTGTTGAGGTGCACACTTGCTCAGTGCTAGTGTAGCCATGCTTAGGCCACTAGTGTTGAGGTGCACACTTGCTCAGTGCTAGTGTAGCCATGCTTAGGCCACTAGTGTTGAGGTGCACACTTGCTCAGTGCTAGTGTAGCCATGCTTAGGCCACTAGTGTTGAGGTGCACACTTAATGCTGTTAACCCCTTAAACAGATGCTATTAGCATTATTTGCAGTGATGTCTGCTCTAGCCAGTGCAGTGATGTCTGCTAGTTCTTTAATTATTCCTCACATGACCTTTGTCCTCTCTACTTGTACTGTCTTGCAGTGTTTCATTACTTGACATATGAGGGCACCATCAACCTGGAGAGGTGCGTGTGTGTGTGGGCGTGGTGTGTATGTGGGCATGTGTGTCTGGTGTGGGCATGTGTGTCTGGTGTGTGTGCATGTGTATGTAGGCATGTGTGTGTATGTGGGCATGTGTGTGTGTGTATGTGGGCATGTCTGGTATGTGTATTTGTATGTAGGCATGTGTGTGTGTGTATGTGTATGTGGGCGTGTGTGTCTGGTGTGTGTATGTGGGCGTGTGTATGTAGGCATGTGTGTGTGTATGTGTGTGTATGTGTCTGGTGTGTGTGTCTGGTGTGTGTGCTTGTGTTGTGTCTCCCTGCAGTGTGCATGACGAACACGAACTGGCTGCCGTAGAGTTACAGATTAGGGAGTTTGGGCAGACACCGCGACAACTGTTTGCATTCCCTCACCCCTCTCGGTTGTGTAGCAGAGGGGTGGAGTTATTGGAGGAAGAAGTGCGCACTGTCGGGAGCACCACGGAAGGACTCAGTCAAATGGACAGCAATAGCTTGGGGGCGGATGGCTTGCTAACCATGCCCACCACCAGGGAGGAGGCGTGGGAGCATGTGATGTGCCCAGGGGCAGAGGGAAGAATGGAGGGGTGTGGTCACTCTGGTGAGCATGCATTACAACTGTCCGTCTTAATTAACATTGTGACCATTCAGTGAGATACACACCGACATCAGTACAGGGCAGAAGAGTGCAGCAATAGCCTGCAGTACAGTAGACTGCAGTGCAGTAGAGAGCAGTACAGTACATTGTGGTACAGTATAGTCTATACTGTAGATATGTTATATAGTAGACTGCAACAGTGTACAGTACATTATAGTACAGTATAGACTATAGTGTAGACTCAGCCCTAGCCCTAGCCCAGTATGTTAAGGTAGACTGCAGTACAGCAGATGCATGCCTCGCTATGTACGAGCTCGAGATAATCTGTACCCTACCCAGGCTCACCGGGCCATGTTCGAGCTCAGAGACTAGAGAAAATCTGTAACTTGCCCTAAACCGGACCTAATAATAAATGTATTGTACCATCATCAAGTTAAACGAATGCCAACTGCTTGCACACCACCTTACCGACTAGACACTGGTCAGGGGGTGGGGTATATCTACCCACTTACCACCAACCAATCAAATCCTGAGAAGCAAACTGCCAGTATGATGAAGTGTAGAGTACATTACAGTGCAGCACAGCAGCAGTGAGTGTTCTCTCAAGAGTGCTTAAGCATATCGGCCTTACCGTGGTGCTATTACAGTTCAAAGTTCAAATTGATGATGCAGTCAATTGTGAGTGTTGTTGGTGAAACATTCCAGCAGTTCTAGCTCCACAGTAGCTCCTGTCTCGCGAGTGTGACTTACCCAAGCATACAGTAGAAGGTCAGATGAGGGTGTTCCTAGCAGAGCTCAAATAAGCACAGGAAAGCTTGCATTGTGGAAGTTGAACTTTCCCTGGATGTTAGAGTTGGAGGATGGGTAAGGTGTGGCCTATTTGCTCTGCTGATAGCATAATCATAAGCCTTCCTAGGTTGCCATCGGCCGAGCAACACGGATCAGCTTATCTCGCACGACTCTACCAAGGCAGAGCTAAGTGAAGCATGAGAAGAGCGAGTGCTAAGTGACAGCAGGCTGGCTTGGGTTTGGGGAGATGGTGCAGTGCCTAGGAGAGGTCGTAGCTTAGCCCTCACTTTCCACCTAAAGGGTCTCCTTTTTATCTCTCTCTCTCTCTTCTTGGTGTTTATGAACCATTTCATCATGTAAACAGCACACAACAGTTACTTCTCCCATGAAGCAAATTATATTCACTATTATAATAAGAGCATTCAGACTTCAGTATGTAATATGTACATATGTCTATCGTATTGCATGATTCTGTACTGATTCATACGTAGCTCTTTTACATGTAACAATATAATATCTAGTCCAATGCACCTGTAAACACAATAGTGAATATGAGACCAAAAATCGCAGACCATCATGGTCATGCTACTCCACCGATGACATGTCAATATCCGTTCCATAAACCCAGGGAGAACAGTGGTACAGTACAGTGCAGTAAAGTATAATATACATAGAGTATAGTACAGTACAGTGCAATAAGGTATAATATACATAGAGTATACATGTAGTACAGTACAGTGCAATAAGGTATAATATACATAGAGTATAGTACAGTACAGTGCAATAAGGTATAATATAGAGTATGGTAGAGTGCATGTGTGTACGTATTTTGTGGGAATGTATGTATATTTGTATGTCCACTCGTGACCTACAGGACATGCTGCTGCTACAGGCAATGGCTGCAGCCCTGTCTATTCCTTAACACTGAAGCACATGTGGAGGGCCCACAAGGAGTAAGTGTATTTCTTGTTCAGGTTGTGATGATGATGTGCTTCCATCTCAACTTTCAGAGCTGTTTCCTCTGTGCAACTGGCTGGGGATGGGAAAACGTTATTCTCCGTATCACATGGTATTAGTGCGGGTGGTTGTTGCTACATGTATGTATTGTAGTCCACGATAACCTCATTGCTAGTGTGGTTGCTATGCGCTGTGTCCCACAATAACCATGTTGCTAGTGTTGTGGCCATGAACTGTATCCCATGGTAACCTTTGCACTGTTGCCATGGTTACTTTGTGTTGCTATGCTCTGTATGCCATGGTAACTGTGTTGTTGCTATGTGCTGTATCACATAGTAACCATGTTGCTAGTGGTGTTGCTATGTATGGTAACCTTTGCACTGTATCCCATGGTAACTATGTTACTAGTATTGTTGCTATGCACTTTATGCCATGGTAACTGAGTTGCTAGTGTTGTTGCTATGTACTGTATCCCATTTGTTATGTTGCTATGCACTGTATGCCATGGTAACTGTTGCTATGTACTTCCCCATTTATGTTGCTATGCACTTTATGCCATGGTAACTGAGTTGCTATGTACTGTATCCCATGGTAACCTTGTTGGTTCTGTGATTTAGACAAGACGTTGAAGGCACACCTACTAGAAGACCAGCAATTGATCAGAAGCTCATCGATCTCCAACATGGTAGAGAGCCAGTCACACACACACACACACACACACACATTCTGCAATGCCTAGGATAAGGATGGATACAGTACCTCCTACATGAGTTTGTGACACTGTGGAGCATCGTTGAGGTTGTGCTGTGACATTGTGCTTGACCCTTATCTCTGTCGTCACTGTAGCCTCTGTCTTGCTTGTGTGTACTGCCCGACTCGAAGACAGTTCTGGTTGGCTCCTGGGACAACAATGTGTATGTCTGATTGCTATAGCAACACTCATTCCCATTGTGAGATGTCTAGTGTTGGAACTTAGGGATACGATCAACCTGTGCCGCGCTTGCATGCACCAAGCTGGCTGGGTGAAGTCAACATGTTGTCTGTCAGTGTGTGTGTGTGTGTGTGCTTCCTCAGAAAACCATGATCTCTTTAAAGTACACCTCAGCTATTTAGAATTGGTGAGCTGTACACCTCAGCTATTTAGAAGTGGTGAGCTGTACACCTCAGCTATTTAGAATTGGTGATCTGTACACCTCAGCTATTTAGAAGTGGTGATCTGTACACCTCAGCTATTTAGAATTGGTGATCTGTACACCTCAGCTATTTAGAAGTGGTGAGCTGTACACCTCAGCTATTTAGAATTGGTGAGCTGTACACCTCAGCTATTTAGAATTGGTGAGCTGTACACCTCAGCTATTTAGAAGTGGTGAGCTGTACACCTCAGCTATTTAGAAGTCTGTGATAACTACATGTATGGTGTTAGGAAAGCCTAGTTGTTGAGTGAACTCTTTATGCAAAATTTGTTCACACAGATCTCTCCTCCTCCGAGACTGTGCCTACTTACCCTCTGTGTTTTATGCACAGTACCCACCCTCAGTGTTTTATGCACAGTACCCACCCTCAGTATTTTCTGCACAGTACCCACCCTCAGTGTTTTATACACAGTACCCACCCTCAGTGTTTTATGCACAGTACCCACCCTCAGTGTTTTATACACAGTACCCACCCTCAGTGTTTTATACACAGTACCCACCCTCAGTGTTTTATGCACAGTACCCACCCTCAGTGTTTTATACACAGTACCCACCCTCAGTGTTTTATGCACAGTACCCACCCTCAGTGTTTTATGCACAGTACCCACCCTCAGTGTTTTATGCACAGTACCCACCCTCAGTGTTTTATGCACAGTACCCACCCTCAGTGTTTTATGCACAGTACCCACCCTCAGTGTTTTATGCACAGTACCCACCCTCAGTGTTTTATGCACAGTACCTGCCCTCAGTGTTTTATGCACAGTGCCCACCCTCAGTGTTTTATGCACAGTACCCACCCTCAGTGTTTTATACACAGTACCCACCCTCAGTGTTTTATGCACAGTACCCACCCTCAGTGTTTTATGCACAGTACCCACCCTCAGTGTTTTATGCACAGTACCCACCCTCAGTGTTTTATGCACAGTACCCACCCTCAGTGTTTTATGCACAGTACCCACCCTCAGTGTTTTATGCACAGTACCCACCCTCAGTGTTTTATGCACAGTACCTGCCCTCAGTGTTTTATGCACAGTACCTGCCCTCAGTGTTTTATGCACAGTACCCACCCTCAGTGTTTTATGCACAGTACCCACCCTCAGCACAGTACCCACCCTCAGTGTTTTATGCACAGTACCCACCCTCAGTGTTTTATGCACAGTACCCACCCTCAGTGTTTTATGCACAGTACCCACCCTCAGTGTTTTATGCACAGTACCCACCCTCAGTGTTTTATGCACAGTACCCACCCTCAGTGTTTTATACACAGTATACCCACCCTCAGTGTTTTATGCACAGTACCCACCCTCAGTGTTTTATGCACAGTACCCACCCTCAGTGTTTTATGCACAGTACCCACCCTCAGTGTTTTATGCACAGTACCTGCCCTCAGTGTTTTATGCACAGTACCCACCCTCAGTGTTTTATGCACAGTACCTGCCCTCTGTGTTTTATGCACAGTACCCACCCTCAGTGTTTTATGCACAGTACCCACCCTCAGTGTTTTATGCACAGTACCCACCCTCAGTGTTTTATGCACAAATATTTGCCTACACTCTATGCCCTCAATATTTTATGTAAGTATTAATCACTCGCGAGAGAGCTACATATTTTAACACTAGTCTTTACTTCTCGGTGGTACTGGGCAGAAGTGGTGGTCTTTATTTATGCTTCCATTTTGATAGTTTATTATCTGTGGTATACAATTATTGCAGGTTTCCATGCAACTGCCTCACACAGTAGTTTTGTAATGTCATGGAACTAATCACATCTTACTGTGTATCATTGCAGAATGGAGTGGTTGTATTGCAATGCTGAGATTACAATCTTGAGCAAGCATTAGATGCCCAGCATGAATGGGTATAGCCAATTAGACCCAGCATGATTAGATATTAGCCTGTGACAATAATTAGATGCCCAGCATGAATGGGTATAGCCCTAGACAATCAATTAGACCCAGCACGATTAGATATTAGCCGGTGACTCAATTAGACCCAAGATTATGTACCTAGACAATCAATTAGACCCAGCACGATTAGATATTAGCCTGTGACTCAATTAGACCCAAGATTATGTAATTATCAATGTAATATCTATTTTGTGTTGTGTGTAGTTATGCATATAGCGTGGAGTTTGCATCTGTGGTCTTTTCTGCATACTGTCATGATTCCTCCGTGACTAGTCTCTGCTGGAAACAAAACACTCTGGTCACTGGCTCCTGGGACTCCACAGTCAAGGTAACACAGGGATGAGCCACCTGTGCACTATCTGGCCTAGCATGTGACATGTTTTGCAGACTATTGCACTAATTACCACCGAGTAACTATCTCCCAATGGGGCCTCATTAGCACCTCTCCCAACTCTATTATAGCGGGAAAGTTTCATGGGTGCATATTTTCATTAAAGATCTGTCCGCACTGCACCAGTTAACGCTCATTAATATACATTGGTCGCATTCACACTGAATTTGAAGTGAGCATTAACACGCATTGATCTGGTCCACCTCAGTAGGTGTGGTTTTAGTCGAAAAGAGCAATTAAAACTAACTATGCAAGTGTGCATTGAATAGAATTTCATTCGCTCTCGTCTTTGCGATGGCTGCAGGTTGGAACTTTGGAGCTAGTTGTCTACTATCTGTGACCTGTTGCCAGACTAGCTAGCTGGACTAGCTACATAGCTAGAGAACTGTTGCTATGTTTATACGCCCCTGCATCTGCACTTCTGAATCATGCAGTTGCAACCTTCCCCTCAGCTCTCTCCTCTTTCTTCTCTGTAGCAAATGTTTCCAGCGTATCTGTAGGTAGTTGATCAGCAAGAAAAGGACGCAAAAACAAACTCCATCTCAACTACAGCCACAGTATATGATTTTGACTGACTTTCTCCTGACTTTGGTAGACTGATTATTTTGGCTTTGTACAGTTTATTTCGGTGCTAGTGTGGATGCGACAAATGTGCATCAACTTGAAAGAGTTCCCCCTATAGGACCCATAGTTAATGCGCACCAGTGTAGGTGCAGTGTGGACAGGTCTTGTTGCAGGCATAAGCTTGGAATGATATTTCATGATTTTTTATTTCATGAATGTGAATGTTGTGACTGTACATGGTCATACGCATTGGTTGAAAATCAATTTCTATAAGATTAATTTTCTACCCGTGCGCTTGACCACGTACTTTAAGTTTTAGGGCATAATGAAAACACTTTCATTTTGTAGAGTAGTAGAGTAGAGGCTGGTTCACACTATGCTGCTAGGCCGTAGAAGTAGGGCTTCCTCTAGCCACTGGTCCACAATATGCTGCTAGGCTATAGGAGTAGGGCTTCCTCTAGCCACTGGTCCACAATATGCTGCTAGGCCTTAGGAGTAGGGCTTCCTCTAGCCACTGGTCCACAATATGCTGCTAGGCTATAGGAGTAGGGCTTCCTCTAGCCACTGGTCCACAATATGCTGCTAGGCCTTAGGAGTAGGGCTTCCTCTAGCCACTGGTTCACACTATGCTGCTAGGCCTTAGGAGTAGGGCTTCCTCTAGCCACTGGTCCACAATATGCTGCTAGGCCGTAGGAGTAGGGCTTCCTCTAGCCACTGGTTCACACTATGCTGCTAGGCCGTAGGAGTAGGGCTTCCTCTAGCCACTGGTCCACAATATGCTGCTAGGCTATAGGAGTAGGGCTTCCTCTAGCCACTGGTCCACAATATGCTGCTAGGCTATAGGAGTAGGGCTTCCTCTAGCCACTGGTCCACAATATGCTGCTAGGCCTTAGGAGTAGGGCTTCCTCTAGCCACTGGTTCACACTATGCTGCTAGGCCGTAGGAGTAGGGCTTCCTCTAGCCACTGGTCCACAATATGCTGCTAGGCCGTAGGAGTAGGGCTTCCTCTAGCCACTGGTCCACAATATGCTGCTAGGCCGTAGGAGTAGGGCTTCCTCTAGCCACTGGTTCACACTATGCTGCTAGGCCGTAGGAGTAGGGCTTCCTCTAGCCGCTGGTCCACAATATGCTGCTAGGCTATAGGAGTAGGGCTTCCTCTAGCCACTGGTCCACAATATGCTGCTAGGCTATAGGAGTAGGGCTTCCTCTAGCCACTGGTCCACAATATGCTGCTAGGCCTTAGGAGTAGGGCTTCCTCTAGCCACTGGTTCACACTATGCTGCTAGGCCGTAGGAGTAGGGCTTCCTCTAGCCACTGGTCCACAATATGCTGCTAGGCCTTAGGAGTAGGGCTTCCTCTAGCCACTGGTCCACAATATGCTGCTAGGCCGCAGGAGTAGGGCTTCCTCTAGCCACTGGTCCACAATATGCTGCTAGGCCTTAGGAGTAGGGCTTCCTCTAGCCACTGGTTCACAATATGCTGCTAGGCCTTAGGAGTAGGGCTTCCTCTAGCCACTGGTCCACAATATGCTGCTAGGCCGTAGGAGTAGGGCTTCCTCTAGCCACTGGTCCACAATATGCTGCTAGGCCGTAGGAGTAGGGCTTCCTCTAGCCACTGGTTCACACTATGCTGCTAGGCCGTAGGAGTAGGGCTTCCTCTAGCCACTGGTCCACAATATGCTGCTAGGCCTTAGGAGTAGGGCTTCCTCTAGCCACTGGTCCACAATATGCTGCTAGGCCGCAGGAGTAGGGCTTCCTCTAGCCACTGGTCCACAATATGCTGCTAGGCCTTAGGAGTAGGGCTTCCTCTAGCCACTGGTTCACAATATGCTGCTAGGCCTTAGGAGTAGGGCTTCCTCTAGCCACTGGTCCACAATATGCTGCTAGGCCGTAGGAGTAGGGCTTCCTCTAGCCACTGGTCCACAATATGCTGCTAGGCCGTAGGAGTAGGGCTTCCTCTAGCCACTGGTTCACACTATGCTGCTAGGCCGTAGGAGTAGGGCTTCCTCTAGCCACTGGTCCACAATATGCTGCTAGGCCGCAGGAGTAGGGCTTCCTCTAGCCACTGGTCCACAATATGCTGCTAGGCCATAGGAGTAGGGCTTCCTCTAGCCACTGGTTCACAATATGCTTAGAAGTAGGGCTTCCTCTAGCCACTGGTACATGTATCTCTCCTAGCACAATCCCAATTAGGACTTTTGGGATGTGGGAATTCAGGTTTTGAGGTCCCCAGCTTTGCCTGCCTGTGGATATGGTTGTACTGTATGCGACCGTTTTTAGTTTTTATATCAAAATAGAGCACATAGAGGGAGAGTATATATATATGAGTTCATAGAGTGAAGTGTGCAAGTTCCAAAGTCGTAACCACATTTTGTAATATTTTGTAAAAAATGTGTCATTCCCACCCCTGAACCCTGAAGCTCTCAAGAAATGCCTGGAATACACCATCAGTGAGTGTAGTTGCAGTCCTCAGCTGAATAATAATAATAATAATAATCTCTCAATGAACTCTCAGTTGACATAATAACATTAAAATCACCTTCTCAGTAATCAACTTCAAATTTTATTCACTCGACGTTTTGACTAGATGCTCTAGCCTTCATCCCAATGACGATGAAGGATAGAGCATCTCGTCGAAACGTCGAGCGAATAAAATGTGAAGTTGATTATTGAGAAGGTGATTTTAATAAATAATCATGTCTGAATTTGTGCCTAATCATCTGGTGAGTGTCCAGGCCCCACTTCACCAGGAAGCCCTGCTTCATGTGGTGGCCAACTGGTGAGTGTCCAGGCCCCACTTCACCAGGAGGCCCTGCTTCATGTGGTGGCCAACTGGTGAGTGTCCAGGCCCCACTTCACCAGGAGGCCCTGCTTCATGTGGTGGCCAACTGGTGAGTGTCCAGGCCCCACTTCACCAGGAGGCCCTGCTTCATGTGGTGGCCAACTGGTGAGTGTCCAGGCCCCACTTCACCAGGAGGCCCTGCTTCATGTGGTGGCCAACTGGTGAGTGTCCAGGCCCCACTTCACCAGGAGGCCCTGCTTCATGTGGTGGCCAACTGGTGAGTGTCCAGGCCCCACTTCACCAGGAGGCCCTGCTTCATGTGGTGACCAACTGGTGAGTGTCCAGGCCCCACTTCACCAGGAGGCCCTGCTTCATGTGGTGGCCAACTGGTGAGTTAGTGACTTCCTAGGCTCCTCTTTAACAAAACCAGAAATACTTTTCTTATGCCCATATATGTATGTATGATGTGGTTTTCTCTGGCACGCACTCGACGAGAGTGTGGCTCACTTTACATACCTTACCAGATGGAGTAAACTTTCCGTTCAAAAGGAAGTTGACCAATCGTAATGAAGCAGTGGATATGGACCAGTCATGATGAAGCAGTGGATATGGACCAGTCATAATGAAGCAGTGGATATGGACCAGTCATAATGAAGCAGTGGATATGGACCAGTCATGATGAAGCAGTGGATATGGACCAGTCATGATGAAGCAGTGGATATGGACCAGTCATGATGAAGCAGTGGATATGGACCAGTCATAATGAAGCAGTGGATATGGACCAGTCATAATGAAGCAGTGGATATGGACCAGTCATGATGAAGCAGTGGATATGGACCAGTCATGATGAAGCAGTGGATATGGACCAGTCATGATGAAGCAGTGGATATGGACCAGTCATGATGAAGCAGTGGATATGGACCAGTCATGATGAAGCAGTGGATATGGACCAGTCATGATGAAGCAGTGGATATGGACCAGTCATAATGAAGCAGTAGATATGGACCAGTCATGATGAAGCAGTGGATATGGACCAGTCATGATGAAGCAGTGGATATGGACCAGTCATGATGAAGCAGTGGATATGGACCAGTCATGATGAAGCAGTGGATATGGACCAGTCATAATGAAGCAGTAGATATGGACCAGTCATGATGAAGCAGTGGATATGGACCAGTCATGATGAAGCAGTGGATATGGACCAGTCATGATGAAGCAGTGGATATGGACCAGTCATAATGAAGCAGTGGATATGGACCAGTCATAATGAAGCAGTGGATATGGACCAGTCATGATGAAGCAGTGGATATGGACCAGTCATGATGAAGCAGTGGATATGGACCAGTCATGATGAAGCAGTGGATATGGACCAGTCATGATGAAGCAGTGGATATGGACCAGTCATGATGAAGCAGTGGATATGGACCAGTCATGATGAAGCAGTGGATATGGACCAGTCATGATGAAGCAGTGGATATGGACCAGTCATGATGAAGCAGTGGATATGGACCAGTCATGATGAAGCAGTGGATATGGACCAGTCATGATGAAGCAGTGGATATGGACCAGTCATAATGAAGCAGTGGATATGGACCAGTCATAATGAAGCAGTGGATATGGACCAGTCATGATGAAGCAGTGGATATGGACCAGTCATAATGAAGCAGTGGATATGGACCAGTCATAATGAAGCAGTGGATATGGACCAGTCATGATGAAGCAGTGGATATGGACCAGTCATGATGAAGCAGTGGATATGGACCAGTCATAATGAAGCAGTGGATATGGACCAGTCATGATGAAGCAGTGGATATGGACCAGTCATGATGAAGCAGTGGATATGGACCAGTCATGATGAAGCAGTGGATATGGACCAGTCATGATGAAGCAGTGGATATGGACCAGTCATGATGAAGCAGTGGATATGGACCAGTCATGATGAAGCAGTGGATATGGACCAGTCATGATGAAGCAGTGGATATGGACCAGTCATAATGAAGCAGTGGATATGGACCAGTCATGATGAAGCAGTGGATATGGACCAGTCATGATGAAGCAGTGGATATGGACCAGTCATGATGAAGCAGTGAATATGGACCCGTCATGATGAAGCAGTGAATATGGACCAGTCATGATTAAGCAGTGGATATGGACCAGTTCATGACGAAGCAGAAGCAGTGGATATGGACCAGTCATGATGAAGCAGTGGATATGGACCAGTCATGATGAAGCAGTGGATATGGACCAGTCATGATGAAGCAGGATAATTTACTACTATCTGTAATGTTTTATTTACATGTTAATGAGCTGTTTTAGCTATGGTTGACTAATCTACATGCATGGCTGTTACTGCATTACAAGTGGTGTTAACCAATATATATATATGTCTAGGTATGGGGTCTGGATGGTCTGCAAGGAGGACTGACAGAACCTCTGCTAAAGGTCAGTTATGGTAGCAGTAATACCCAGTCAGTTGTGTCACTCTGGCTCTCTCCTCAGTGCGAGTTGGATCATGATAATGAAGTGTGCTGTGTGGACCTCAACAACGCTGCTACTCTGGTTGTGTCTGGCACTGTGGATGGTAAGGGTGGTCTCTTCTGCTAAACATCCAGTGCCAAAGCTGATGCAGTTTATTTTTTAGGATATGTAACCGTTTGGAATATTTCTGAGGAGACGCAAGTACTTGAACTTCAAGGTATTGTCAACCTCGTGCCATTTGTATTGCAGATATTCCATGCCTGGTCATGTTCCATGCCTGGCCATACCTGGTCATGTTCCATGCCTGGCCATGCCTGTCCATACCTGATCATGTTCCATGCCTGGCCATACCTGATCATGTTCCATACCTGGTCATGTTCCATGCCTGCTGGTCATGTTCCATACCTGGTCATGTTCCATGCCTGGCCATCCCTGGTCATGTTCCATACCTGACCATACCTGGTCATGTTCCATACCTGGTCATGTTCCATACCTGGTCATGTTCCATGCCTCGCCATACCTAGTCATGTTCCCCATGCCTGGCCATGCCTGGCCATACCTGGTCATGTTCCCCATGCCTGGCCATCCCTGGTCATGTTCCATGCCTGGCCATACCTGGTCATGTTCCCCATGCCTGGCCATCCCTGGTCATGTTCCATGCGCCTGGCCATACCTGGTCATGTTCCATGCCTGGCCATACCTGGTCATGTTCCATGCCTGGCCATCCCTGGTCATGTTCCATGCCTGGCCATACCTGGTCATGTTCCATACCTGGTCATGTTCCATGCCTGGTCATGTTCCATGCCTGGCCATCCCTGGTCATGTTCCATGCCTGGCCATCCCTGGTCATGTTCCATGCCTGGCCATACCTGGTCATGTTCCATGCCTGGCCATACCTGGTCATGTTCCCCATGCCTGGCCATCCCTGGTCATGTTCCATGCCTGGCCATCTCTAGTTAGCTGCTAGGGATTTGGGCTTGCTAGGGCCTGGTGCCACCTGCTCGGCACACTAGTAGTAATGAGAGGGGAGAACACACACACACAAGTTATGATGATACTGCAGTGGTTATAGTGGGAATGACTTGTATCTGTGGTTCACACCATATCTAGTAGTTCAGATGTGCAGTGTTCACACCATATCTAATAGTTCACACGTGCAGTGTTCACACCATACGTGCAGTGTTCACACCATATCTAATAGTTCACACGTGCAATGTTCACACCATATCTAGTAGTTCACACCATATCTAGTAGTTCACACGTGCAGTGTTCACACCATATCTAATAGTTCACACGTGCAGTGTTCACACCATATCTAATAGTTCACACATGCAGTGTTCACACCATATCTAATAGTTCACACGTGCAGTGTTCACACCATATCTAATAGTTCACATGTGCAGTGTTCCCACCATATCTAGTAGTTCACACATGCAGTGTTCACACCATATCTAATAGTTCACACGTGCAGTGTTCACACCATATCTAATAGTTCACGTGCAGTGTTCCCACCATATCTAGTAGTTCACACATGCAGTGTTCACACTATATCTAATAGTTCACACGTGCAGTGTTCACACCATATCTAATAGTTCACACATGCAGTGTTCACACCATATCTAATAGTTCACGTGCAGTGTTCCCACCATATCTAATCGTTCACACGTGCAGTGTTCACACTATATCTAATAGTTCACACATGCTGTGTTCACACCATATCTAATAGTTCACACATGCAGTGTTCACACCATATCTAATAGTTCACACGTGCAGTGTTCACACCATATCTAGTAGTTTTTTTAGATCTTAAAATCTTTTTGATACAACCTTCAAGAGAACTGGTGCATCTGTGAATATGTCTTGTCTTAGTAAATATCTTTCTAAATAAAGAAATTTAAACAAACACTTTAGACAGGACTGATGGATCTAGTCTCGCAAGCAACTCGAACAAGGAGCTCATCTCTGAACACGCCATGAAGATTATGAACTCTCACGACTAACTAGAAGGAGCTCTAATGTTTGTTATGCATACTCAGCGTTTGACTTCACTCCTCAAAGGTTGGTCAACTATGCACAACTAGAGACAGTTGTTCATCTGGTTCAACATACCTAGTCCTAACATGGGCTTATTTCTTGCAGTTGAGGAGGTTATTTGGTAGACATCGGAGCCAACTTGGTCTTGCTCTGCTTAGATCTGGCCTTCATAAGAGCCATTGACACAAAGCTCAGGACCATCCTTCAACACAGCACTGTGTGGCTCAGGTCAGGGCACTGTGTGGCTCAGGTCAGGGCTATCCATCAATAGGGCACAGTATGGCCCAGGTCAGGGCCATCCTCAACATACAGTGTGGCCCAGGTCAGGGCCGTCCTCAACATACAGTGTGGCCCAGGTCAGGGCCGTCCTCAATATACAGTGTGGCCCAGGTCAGGGCCATCCTCAACATACAGTGTGGCCCAGGTCCGGGCCATCCTCAACATACAGTGTGGCCCAGGTCAGGGCCATCCTCAACATACAGTGTGGCCCAGGTCAGGGCCATCCTCAACATACAGTGTGGCCCAGGTCCAGGGTCATCCTCAACATACAGTGTGGCCCAGGTCAGGACCATCCTTCAACACAGCACTGTGTGGCTCAGGTCAGGACTATCCACCAATAGGGCACAGTATGGCCCAGGTCAGGGCCATCCTCAACATACAGTGTGGCCCAGGTCAGGGCCATCCTCAACATACAGTGTGGCCCAGGTCAGGGTCATCCTCAACATACAGTGTGGCCCAGGTCAGGGTCATCCTCAACATACAGTGTGGCCCAGGTCAGGGTCATCCTCAACATATAGTGTGGCCCAGGTCAGGGCCATCCTCAACATACAGTGTGGCCCAGGTCAGGGCCATCCTCAACATACAGTGTGGCCCAAGTCAGGGCCATCCCTCAGCCTACTCTTGTTCTAGTTTTCATGTGGTCAGTCCTGTTCTAATATTTCTCGGGAGACTATCTAATAATAGGAATACAATAATCAATGCAATGGTTGCATATTAAGAAAGAATTGATCATGTAGTTGCAATAAAGATGACCTCTTTCTCCCTCTCCCTGTCTGCTTATCTCTCTGTCTGGTTGGTGTGCAGTGCACAGTGAGGCAGTGAAGGCAGTTCTCTTCAGCCCAGGTACTCGCATCATAATCCTAGTGCTAGATATGTTAATATATAAACATCTGATGTGTTTGCACGTATGCCACAAGTTATGTTGAGCAAAGAGCAGAGATACAAGATGATAGATACAAGATGATAGATGCAAGATGATAGATGCAAGATGATAGATGATAGATACAAGATGATAGATACAAAATGATAGATACAATATGATAGATGCAAGTTGATAGATACCGTATTTGCCGGAGTATAAGTCGCAGTAGCAGCTCCAAATCTTCTTCTCCAAATGAGGGGTGCGACTTATAATCCAAACATGTCGCTTTTTCTTAAACAACTTGGCGGGGTCTCTAGTGGCACGTGTGTCGATAAAATGTCTGGAAAGCGAATGAGTTACACTGCTGGCTTTAAGCTCAAAGTAGTTGGGTATGCAGAGAAGTTCGGAAACAGAGCAGCGGAAAGAGAGTATAGAGTTAGTGAAAAATCGGTCAGGGACTGGAAGAAGAAGAGTGTGTTGACAACGCTGCCAAGATGCGCTAGATCTGCTAGAGTTGGAGTCTCGGCTTACTGGCCAGAACTTGAAAGTAAACTGCAGGAGTGGGTGCTGGACAAGCGCTTGAATGGAATAGGCATTTCTGGGACCATGATTAGATTAAAGGCGAAGTTGATGGCCAAAGACATGTCTCCAGAAGATGTTGAAGATTGTACTGGCTCTACCTCTTGGCTATACAGATTCATGAAGAGAAAAGGACTTGTTCTTCGACAGAGAACAAAGATAGCACAGTGTCTACCTCAAGAATTTGAAGACAAAATCATAAGCTTCCAACGGATGATGATAACGATGAGGAAGGAGAACGGTTATGAAATGCAGCAGATTGGGAACATGGATGAAACACCCCTGAACTTTGATATGCCACCATCTCGTACAGTTAATGCAGTTGGTGAGAAATCTATCTGATGAAAACTACAGGAGATGAAAAAAATCACTTTACATCTTTACAGTGACGTTATCATGTCTAGCTGATGGCACTAAGCTAAAGCCCATGATTATCTTCAAACGTAAGACGTTTCCCAAAGAAATGATTCCACCTGGTGTGCTAGTTCATGTTCAGGAGAAAGGCTGGATGGAAGAAAATGAGATGAAGATGTGGATTGAAAAAGTGTGGAATCAACGTTCAGGAGGTTATTCCAAAAAGAAAGCCTGTCTTGTCCTTGATATGTTCAAAACGCACCTTATGGATTCCATCAGCTACAGCAAGGAAACACAGATGTCGCCTTCATTCCTGGTGGATTAACAGGTCAGTTGCAACCACTTGATGTTTCCATCAACAAACCCTTCAAAGGGAAGGTGAGAACACTGTGGTCTGATTGGATGGCTGGTTCAACTGATCATGCGCTTACCAAAGGAGGCAGGCTAATTAAGGAAACCTTCTATAACATTGTGGTGCCAGTGAGTCCTGAAGGCGTGGGAGGAAATTGATCCAGCTATTATCAAGGCCTTCAAGAAGTGCAGCATCTCTAATGCTATGGATGGATCGGAAGACGGTGTGCTTTATGAAGATGACAGCGATGATAGTGGTGATCCTTTTGCTGATATCGATCAAGATTCAGAGGACTGTGGCGATATTGCACAGAATGGTATCGACACATAATCATAAAATTGACAAGATACACATGCACACTACCTTATGCGCACCACTTCTACATGATATAATTATTTCAGTTTCTACATGATATAATTATTTCAGTTTCTACATGTAGCTAACTAGGAGTAGTAATAGTCTTTGCCATCACTCTCGCCAGCCTTTTGATCGTGGTTGGCTTTCCTCTGAAGGTGTACACACAAGGAACCACTACACCCGTGTTGAGAACATCGCAAAACTTTCTTCTTCCTGTAATTTCACAGGTATACGATCAAGATTCAGAGGACTGTGGCGATATTGCACAGAATGGTATTGACACATAATCATAAAATTGACAAGATACACATGCACACTACCTTATGCACCACTTCTACATGATATAATTATTTCAGTTTCTACATGATATAATTATTTCAGTTTCTACATGATATAATTATTTCAGTTTCTACATGATATAATTATTTCAGTTTCTACATGTAGCTAACTAGGAGTAGTAATAGTCTTTGCCATCACTTTCACCAGCCTTTTGATCATGGTTGGCTTTCCTCTGAAGGTGTACACACAAGGAACCACTACACCCGTGTTGAGAACATCGCAAAACTTTCTTCTTCCTGTAATTTCACAGGTAATACGACCTCCATGCTGTAGAAAATAGAAGGCTACTCTCGAGAATTCCTGTGGCAAATGTCCGACGACAATAGTACCAAGAGTAGTAGCAACCGCGTAGGAATCGTGGTATTTTCCGTTTCAGATTGGACCAACAGGAACTGTCCTATATGAGGTGTCCAAGTGTTCCATATACATGGGTGTCCTTGTACTGAACTTTCCAGTTGGAAGCTTTCTTCCTCTTCAACTCCTGCTCCAGCCATGCTCATTCGTCTCGTGTAGTCGAAACTTTACCTATTGTCGGCGCTTTATTTAGCATGCGACCTATACTCCAACTATTATAGATTTTCAAAATGATGGCCAACTTTGGGGGGTGCGACTTATATTCTGGTGCGACTTATACTCTGGCAAATACAGTACAAGATGATATTGATAGATACAAGTTGATAGATACAAGATGATAGATAGATACAAGTTGATAGATAGATACAAGTTGATAGATACAAGATGATAGATAGGTGTAGATGCCTCATCTGTATATATGTGTGCACTGGTGTAGAGGCCTCATCTGTATATATGTATGCACTGGGTGTAGAGGCCTCATCTGTATATATGTATGCACTGGGTGTAGAGGCCTCATCTGTATATATGTATGCACTGGGTGTAGAGGCCTCATCTGTATATATGTATGCACTGGGTGTAGAGGCCTCATCTGTATATATGTATGCACTGGGTGTAGAGGCCTCATCTGTATATATGTGTGCACTGGGTGTAGAGGCCTCATCTGTATATATGTGTGCACTGGGTGTAGAGGTCTCATCTGTATATATGTGTGCACTGGGTGTAGAGGCCTCATCTGTATATATGTATGCACTGGTGTAGAGGCCTCATCTGTATATATGTATGCACTGGGTGTAGAGGCCTCATCTGTATATATGTATGCACTGGGTGTAGAGGCCTCATCTGTATATATGTATGCACTGGGTGTAGAGGCCTCATCTGTATATATGTGTGCACTGGGTGTAGAGGCCTCATCTGTATATATGTGTGCACTGGGTGTAGAGGCCTCATCTGTATATATGTATGCACTGGGTGTAGAGGCCTCATCTGTATATATGTGTGCACTGGGTGTAGAGGCCTCATCTGTATATATGTGTGCACTGGGTGTAGAGGCCTCATCTGTATATATGTGTGCACTGGGTGTAGAGGCCTCATCTGTATATATGTGTGCACTGGGTGTAGAGGCCTCATCTGTATATATGTGTGCACTGGGTGTAGAGGCCTCATCTGTATATATGCATGCACTGGTGTAGAGGCCTCATCTGTATATATGTGTGCACTGGGTGTAGAGGCCTCATCTGTATATATGTGTGCACTGGGTGTAGAGGCCTCATCTGTATATATGTATGCACTGGGTGTAGAGGCCTCATCTGTATATATGTGTGCACTGGGTGTAGAGGCCTCATCTGTATATATGTGTGCACTGGGTGTAGAGGCCTCATCTGTATATATGTGTGCACTGGGTGTAGAGGCCTCATCTGTATATATGTGTGCACTGGGTGTAGAGGCCTCATCTGTATATATGTGTGCACTGGGTGTAGAGGCCTCATCTGTATATATGTGTGCACTGGGTGTAGAGGCCTCATCTGTATATATGTGTGCACTGGGTGTAGAGGCCTCATCTGTATATATGTATGCACTGGTGTAGAGGCCTCATCTGTATATATGTATGCACTGGGTGTAGAGGCCTCATCTGTATATATGTATGCACTGGGTGTAGAGGCCTCATCTGTATATATGTATGCACTGGTGTAGAGGCCTCATCTGTATATATGTGTGCACTGGGTGTAGAGGCCTCATCTGTATATATGTGTGCACTGGGTGTAGAGGCCTCATCTGTATATATGTATGCACTGGGTGTAGAGGCCTCATCTGTATATATGTATGCACTGGGTGTAGATGGCTCTTATCTGTGTACGTGTGGTACGGACAAGACAGTGCGTCTAATAGATCTCACCAGCAAGTCGGAACGTCTCTGTCGGCAACCAGCAGAAGTCATTAGGTAAGCCTGTCACCTGTAGATCAGTTGTATCTTAGTAATGGATTTGGTTGCTATTTGTTCTGTAGTAGTCTCTACTGGAGTAGGGAGGTGCTGGTACTTGGTACTGAGGGTGGGTGTGTCCAGTTGTGGACTGCACACTCCTTCAAGTCCTTGGCAGAGGTCAAGGAGCATGAAGGCGAGTTCTTAAAGATGTCTTCATGAATTAACATAACCACTGGGGGAGGTTAAGTGTTGACTTGACCACTGATCTGATAGGGCACTCCAAAAGCCTCCTGGTAGCTAACTAACCTCTCTAGCTACTTCTGGTGACTATGTATTAAAAAAAATTAAAAATATCTATAGAACACCCAACTTACCATCTGTTCTACTTCAACCTGATGTCCCTATATTCCTTAGCAGATAAGCAGCACTAGCAGGGAAGCTCCTCACAGCTGCACTAGCAGGGAAGCTCCTTCCTCACAGCTGCACTAGCAGGGAAGCTCCTCACAGCTGCACCAGTAGGGAAGCTCCTCCCAGCTGCATTAGCAGGGAAGCTCCTCACAGCTGCACTAGCAGGGAAGCTCCTCACAGCTGCACTAGCAGGAAGCTCCTCACAGCTGCACTAGCAGGGAGGCTCCTTCCTCACAGCTGCACTATCAGGGAAGCTCCTCACAGCTGCACTATCAGGGAAGCTCCTCACAGCTGCACTATCAGGGAAGCTCCTCACAGCTGCACTAGCAGGGAGCTCCTCACAGCTGCACCAGTAGGGAAGTTCCTCACAGCTGCACCAGTAGGGAAGTTCCTCACAGCTGCACTAGCAGGGAAGCTCCTCAAGCCCTCCACGAGTTTCTCCTTTTATCCACAAACAACATAATGCCTACTAGAAACTCAACAGCTGATAGTAGTTTATCACATTAGATTCTAGCATTCTGATTGGTCTGATGCTATTTGCAGGTGCTGAAATAGAACTTCCTGTAACATTTTTGCGTTATTTGAAAATGATTTGATGACTTGACATTTAGCTGGCACACCCCTTTACTTCGATCACAGAGCAGTCAACACACTTGTCAACATTATTTCTCTGCTTGTGAAACTGGTTGTCTCCCCCACAGGTGCAGTGACCTCGCTGGATGTGAGTTTGGATGGCAGAACTTTAGTCAGTGCCAGCAAGGACAGAAGTATAGGCATCTGGAACATCACCATGACAACATAGCCACACCCTACACATTACCATTTCCTGTTCTGTTGTCTATTCTCTTGTGTGTGCGTAATATTGTGTGTGACAAGCTTCAGGTCTTTGAAACAATGTGTGAGAATACGTGTGTGTGTATGGGGGGGGGGGGGGGGTTATGTGCCTCATCTCACAGGGAGAAGTGTCGATCAAACTGTATTATTATTATCTATCTGCAAGCGTGCTTGGTGGGTACGCCTTCCACTGAATGCTTCACAATAGACAAATATTTCTACTGATAAACTAATCCCTTGAGATGTAAATATTTAACCCCATGAATGCTTTACCCCGCGAGAATATTCTGCACCATGGTGCATTACACTGGACAGGTGATATTCGGGGAGTAGTTAGGGAACTCATATTTGACAATTAGTAATTTATTCTAGTAGACTCAAGTGCGCACTGTTCACGCCCATCTCCGCCCATCTCCTCCCCCTCCCCACACACAAACTATTTGCATGTTGTGTTGAAGAAGGTGTGAACAGTTATGACTTTCAATTCTGTTTTTTTTAAATTGTGTTACATTCTGCAGTTGGTGGATTAGTGTAACTATTTCTGATCAAGGTAGTTGTGAATGCGTTGGAGAAGTTCCTTTTTGACATTGTCAGGAACTGAAGCTGGAAGGAAAAGAGCAAAGAAGATGATAGCATTCTAACTTCTAACCTTTCAGGCCCTCACCTCGTGCCTTGGGTGTGATTTCCTGTATGAGACTTTCCACTGTTACATTTGTCAGCCCCTTCTTGGAGATGATAGCTACATACAAGATAACCCAATACATGCTGCATAGTGACAGGGGAGGGGCGACTACTGAGAAAGCCGGGAAGGGGGTGGGGGCAACAAAAACTTATAATACAAGAGATCTGTGGCACATATATGGAGATAAACAGAACTTACTTCGACAATGCTCCTTGAGCTGATCCCTCCATCCACATTCCTTCAGCCTGGACCGGAGCAGCTCCCGCAACCTGTGTCATGTACACACGCATATAGCACATCACAACCCCACTTGTCCCACTAAGACACCCCTGGCCCCACTAAGACGAGGCCAGCCCAATATGACAGGCCCCAGTCCCACTTGACAAACACTGGTCATCCATTATGTTTCTGTGTCATGTCTGAAAGTAGCTAGATAGTACAGTTGGTAAGGAGTTATTTCCATCCTTACTGTACTGATGTGTGCCGTGTGAAATAGGCTCAGGAAGGAGAGATTTTTAGCGTACTACGGGCAGCATTCCCCTGAAGATGGAATGCTCACTTCGAGTGATGTATCGGATCGGTCAGTTCTTGCTGGCTGGCAGTCCCATCAGAGTACTGAAGGGAAGGTTGTGCTGAAGTCTTCAGACATCTTGTTCACCTACTGTAGTTTGTAATCAGCTGTTGGTGTCTCTAGCATGCTCTTCACAGTGAGCATCACATCTCGACTGGAGGTAGGCCTCGCTATCTTGTGCCTGCCAACTACGCAAGCAATTCTCTCTTGCACTTGTGTCCAACAGCAAGTAGCAGTACTTGCCAGCAATTGTGTTTTTATCTGGCTAAGTTTAGGACCGTCTGTCGACACCTCGTGACAAATGATCCGTGGTGAGGAACGAGTCTGAACAAACTCTAGCATCCTCCCCCAACATGCAGCTAGTTATCTGCTCTTCTCAAGGACGACTCTGTACATAAGTGTTACTGCAGAAGTTAACAGGTGAAAGTACACAATGATAGCCAAATAGGCAATCATGTGGGACAAGGCAAACTCCCAGCGAGGTAAGCGTGTAGATAATGCACCTATAACACACCCTGTGTGTAGATATGCACTTATAACACACCCTGTGTGATATAATGCACCTGTAACACACCCTGTGTGTAGATAATGCACTTATAACACACCCTGTGTGTAAATAATGAGGCTATAACACACCCTATGTGTAAATAATGCAACTATAACACACCCTATGTGTAAATAATGCGTACCTGTGTGTAAATAATGCAACTATGTATAACACATGGAACAGACATGGCGGTCAGGCTGGGGTGATCCTATGCTTGACTGGGGGCACTCCTGTGTTTGAAGGGTGAAAACATCTGGTAGAGTAGACACCTGATAGAGTTAGGCCTCTCGAGATATTCATGGTGGGCAGTAGACATACTCTGTTACAGATGGTACAACTCCTAAACCTGTGAATGCTCTTGTGTTAGCTGGTGGCCTCCCTGGCCACTAACAGCGAGTGGGCATGCCACCATCACAACAGCTTGTAAGTTGGCTGGTTCACAAGATTGCCTGGTCTCCTTCTATAGCCACAACACAGCTTGGCTGGACCCTTCATATCCTGCCAACAGCTTGGCTGGACCCTCCATATCCTTCCATATCCTGCCAACAGCTTGGCTGGACCCACCATATCCTGCCTACAGCTTGGCTAGACCCTCCATATCCTGCCCACAGCTTGGCTGGACCCTCCATATCCTTCCATATCCTGCCAACAGCTTGGCTGGACCCTCCATATCCTGCCTACAGCTTGGCTGGACCCTCCATATCCTGCCTACAGCTTGGCTAGACACTCCATATCCTACCTACAGCTTGGCTGGACCCTCCATATCCTGCCAACAGCTTGGCTGGACCCCCCATATCCTGCCTACAGCTTGGCTGGACCCCCCATATCCTGCCTACAGCTTGGCTGGACCCCCCCATACCCTTGGCTGGACCCTCCATAGCTTGGCTGGACCCTCCATATCCTGCCAGCTTGGCTAGACCCTCCATATCCTGCCAACAGCTTGGCTGGACCCTCCATATCCTGCCTACAGCTTGGCTGGACCCTCCATATCCTGCCAACAGCTTGGCTGGACCCTCCATGTTCTGGATGGTCTTTATGTCCACAACTCATCAGGAACATTGTTGGGCTCCCCAAGCAATCAGCCAGACCTGTAGGACATGCTGGCACCTCTGGGTGTGAGACAGCAGCCATCTGTAGGACATGCTGGCACCTCAGGGTGTGAGACACCAGCCAGCTGTAGGACATGCTGGCACCTCTGGGTGTGAGACACCAGCCAGCTGTAGGACATGCTGGCACCTCTGGGTGTGAGACAGCAGCCAGACCTGTAGGACATGCTGGCACCTCTGGGTGTGAGACACCAGCAAGCTGTAGGACATGCTGGCACCTCTGGGTGTGAGACACCAGCCAGACCTGTAGGACATGCTGGCACCTCTGGGTGTGAGACACCAGCCAGCTGTAGGACATGCTGGCACCTCTGGGTGTGAGACACCAGCCAGCTGTAGGACATGCTGGCACCTCTGGGTGTGAGACAGCAGCCAGACCTGTAGGACATGCTGGCACCTCTGGGTGTGAGACAGCAGCCATCTGTAGGACATGCTGGCACCTCTGGGTGTGAGACAGCAGCCAGCTGTAGGACATGCTGGCACCTCAGGGTGTGAGACAGCAGCCAGACCTGTAGGACATGCTGGCACCTCTGGGTGTGAGACACCAGCCAGCTGTAGGACATGCTGGCACCTCTGGGTGTGAGACAGCAGCCAGACCTGTAGGACATGCTGGCACCTCAGGGTGTGAGACACCAGCCAGCTGTAGGACATGCTGGCACCTCTGGGTGTGAGACACCAGCCAGACCTGTAGGACATGCTGGCACCTCTGGGTGTGAGACACCAGCCAGCTGTAGGACATGCTGGCACCTCTGGGTGTGAGACAGCAGCCAGCTGTAGGACATGCTGGCACCTCAGGGTGTGAGACAGCAGCCAGACCTGTAGGACATGCTGGCACCTCAGGGTGTGAGACACCAGCCAGCTGTAGGACATGCTGGCACCTCAGGGTGTGAGACAGCAGCCAGACCTGTAGGACATGCTGGCACCTCTGGGTGTGAGACACCAGCCAGCTGTAGGACATGCTGGCACCTCTGGGTGTGAGACAGCAGCCAGCTGTAGGACATGCTGGCACCTCAGGGTGTGAGACAGCAGCCAGACCTGTAGGACATGCTGGCACCTCAGGGTGTGAGACAGCAGCCAGACCTGTAGGACATGCTGGCACCTCTGGGTGTGAGACACCAGCCAGCTGTAGGACATGCTGGCACCTCTGGGTGTGAGACAGCAGCCAGACCTGTAGGACATGCTGGCACCTCTGGGTGTGAGACACCAGCCAGCTGTAGGACATGCTGGCACCTCTGGGTGTGAGACAGCAGCCAGACCTGTAGGACATGCTGGCACCTCAGGGTGTGAGACACCAGCCAGCTGTAGGACATGCTGGCACCTCTGGGTGTGAGACAGCAGCCAGATCTGTAGGACATGCTGGCACCTCTGGGTGTGAGACACCAGCCAGCTGTAGGACATGCTGGCACCTCTGGGTGTGAGACCTGGTAGAGTAGAAAATACGCCAACCTACATAATAATAGTCTCTACTGAGAGCAACGAAGCCCCACCTCCCCAAGTGGGTTCTGGAGTGGCGTATACAGATGGTAACTGGTAACCATGAGGACACAGATGCTGATGTGCACCTAGAAATCCTCCAAGTTAACCCCCGGGAACTAGTGGTGCTGCTGACACACTTGAACGGCAGCCATGAAGTGCAGTGTGTGGACTGACAGTGCTAACTGAATATCCACTATGCTCCTGTGGAGTGCAGTGTGTGGACTGACAGTGCTAACTGAATATCCACTATGCTCCTGTGGAGTGCAGTGTGTGGACTGACAGTGCTAACTGAATATCCACTATGCTCCTGTGGAGTGCAGTGTGTGGACTGACAGTGCTAACTGAATATCCACTATGCTCCTGTGGAGTGCAGTGTGTGGACTGACAGTGCTAACTGAATATCCGCTATGCTCCTGTGGAGTGCAGTGTGTGGACTGACAGTGCTAACTGAATATCCACTATGCTCCTGTGGAGTGCAGTGTGTGGACTGACAGTACTAACTGAATATCCACTATGCTCCTGTGGAGTGCAGTGTGTGGACTGACAGTACTAACTGAATATCCACTATGCTCCTGTGGAGTGCAGTGTGTGGACTGACAGTGCTAACTGAATATCCGCTATGCTCCTGTGGAGTGCAGTGTGTGGACTGACAGTGCTAACTGAATATCCACTATGCTCCTGTGGAGTGCAGTGTGTGGACTGACAGTGCTAACTGAATATCCACTATGCTCCTGTGGAGTGCAGTGTGTGGACTGACAGTGCTAACTGAATATCCACTATGCTCCTGTGGAGTGCAGTGTGTGGACTGACAGTGCTAACTGAATATCCGCTATGCTCCTGTGGAGTGCAGTGTGTGGACTGACAGTGCTAACTGAATATCCACTATGCTCCTGTGGAGTGCAGTGTGTGGACTGACAGTACTAACTGAATATCCGCTATGCTCCTGTGGAGTGCAGTGTGTGGACTGACAGTGCTAACTGAATATCCGCTATGCTCCTGTGGAGTGCAGTGTGTGCACTGATAGTACTAACTGAATATCCGCTATGCTCCTGTGGAGTGCAGTGTGTGGACTGACAGTACTAACTGAATATCCACTATGCTCCTGTGAAGTTCTGGACCCAGGGCTAGGGCTAGTTGTACGGGAGGAAGCGAGTTATGTGGCCTCGTCATTACTGGCCCCTCCAACATCTATTATATAGGGAACCACCGTGAAGTATGCAGGCCACACCCATGGGCACTTAACCTTTCACCTTGAAGATCAGGTGAGCAGGACCTGCTACATGTAGTGGGCAATTGCATCATCAGGCCTAGATTCTAAGTGAAGCACGCTTTTGCAATCATGTGACCATCTGCAATGAAGT
This sequence comes from Cladorhizidae sp. MBARI D1340-BT2, assembly GCA_028752905.1. Classification (NCBI taxonomy): domain Eukaryota; kingdom Metazoa; phylum Porifera; class Demospongiae; order Poecilosclerida; family Cladorhizidae; species Cladorhizidae sp. MBARI D1340-BT2. The sequence continues at coordinate 40,006,821 of JAQNBH010000018.1, read as the reverse complement.
GAGCAAGTCCCCGTAGCTTCTGGCCAGGACATGCACCTAGATTCTAAGTGAAGACACGCCCACAACATTTGCGCAGTGAGCAAATCCACATAGCTTCAGGCCATGACTTGTGCCTGTATTCTAAGTGAAGCACACCAACATCATTTGCATAGAAAGTCTACACAACTTCAGGCCAGGACTTGCTGGTGGCCGTCCAGCCAGTGCCCCAGCTGGAGCTCCTCTTGTTCTTGATCCCCAGCTTCTCTAGAAGCTCCACACTCACCTCAACTCAAGCCTGGAAATGGATCATCATGGTCACTCTTCTGTCAGCTTCACAACAAAATCTATGTATTAGGCACTTGCAACATGGAGCCTGCCTAACCTTAGGCTATGTATTAGGCACTTGCAACAAGTAGCCTGCCTAACATTAGGCTATGTATTAGACACTTGCAACATGGAGCTTGCCTAACCTTAGGCTATGTATTAAGCACTTGCAACATGGAGCCTGCCTAACCTTAGGCTATGTATTAGGCACTTGCAACAAGTAGCCTGCCTAACATTAGGCTATGTATTAGACACTTGCAACATGGAGCTTGCCTAACCTTAGGCTATGTATTAGGCACTTGCAACATGGAGCCTGCCTAATGTATTAGGCACTTGCAACATGGAGCCTGCCTAACCTTAGGCTATGTATTAGGCACTTGCAACATGGAGCCTGCCTAACCTTAGGCTATGTATTAGGCACTTGCAACATGGAGCCTGCCTAACCTTAGGCTATGTATTAGGCACTTGCAACATGGAGCCTGCCTAACCTTAGGCTATGTATTAGACACTTGCAACATGGAGCCTGCCTAACCTTAGGCTATGTATTAGGCACTTGCAACATGGAGCCTGCCTAACCTTAGGCTATGTATTAGGCACTTGCAACATGGAGCCTGCCTAACCTTAGGCTATGTATTAGGCACTTGCAACATGGAGCCTGCCTAACCTTAGGCTATGTATTAGACACTTGCAACATGGAGCCTGCCTAACCTTAGGCTATGTATTAGACACTTGCAACATGGAGCCTGCCTAACCTTAGGCTATGTATTAGGCACTTGCAACATGGAGCCTGCCTAACCTTAGGCTATGTATTAGGCACTTGCAACATGGAGCCTGCCTAACCTTAGGCTATGTATTAGGCACTTGCAACATGGAGCCTGCCTAACCTTAGGCTATGTATTAGACACTTGCAACATGGAGCCTGCCTAACCTTAGGCTATGTATTAGGCACTTGCAACATGGAGCCTGCCTAACCTTAGGCTATGTATTAGACACTTGCAACATGGAGCCTGCCTAACCTTAGGCTATGTATTAGGCACTTGCAACATGGAGCCTGCCTAACCTTAGGCTATGTATTAGGCACTTCAACATGGAGCCTGCCTAATGTATTAGGCACTTGCAACATGGAGCCTGCCTAACCTTAGGCTATGTATTAGACACTTGCAACATGGAGCCTGCCTAACCTTAGGCTATGTATTAGGCACTTGCAACATGGAGCCTGCCTAACCTTAGGCTGTATTAGGTACTCTCAATACTTCTTGGGAAGTGTTGCATCACTTCGCACTTAGAACCATTTTCACCACCAATTATGAAACCCCACCCATTGATTAATTAGCCTTCAAGCCCTAAATGACTTGTCAGATACAGCCATATATATGTTCCATCCAATCTATGAATCTGCTCAATCTATAGATTGCAATCTATGAATGCCAATGAATCTATTGCCTGCCAATCAATACACTTCAAAACATGGTAGCATATTCATAGATTGGATGGAACATATCGACCAGTACTTATTATCGACTAGTTATACTGAGCGAGTGTGCAAGCCAAATATCCAAACCCACCCACACAAAATGGGATAGTCGACGGGAATTTACAAAGCCCGTGCTACTCTCACGAAAAGAGAAGAAGGGAGAAGAGCTGTTTGTGAGGCAAGTTTCTCTACATTTGGGGACTATAGCAGTTGTGCGAGTGTTCGTGGGTATTACAAACTGTGCATTATATCTTTTTTGACAGAGCAATATTCTCCAAATATCTTTTTTTGCTCTAGCTACACTTGCCATGTCACTTAGTTCTTTATCTGCCCAGTCCATGTGGAACGTTTTCTCAGTATCACTTTTTTCTACATCATTACACTCTCAGTTGCAATCATCACTTTCTCTGTTTCTCTGTTGCAAAGGGTGTTAATATGCTACCATGTTTTGAAGAAGTGTATTGACTGGCAGGCAATAAATTGGCATTCATAGATTGTGCTACAATCTATAGATTGGGCAGATTCATAGATTGGATGGAACATATACATATACACTATAAGAAGGTTCCTCACTGCCTGTCAATCTTTCTACATTCATCTACACTTCTTTTTTTGTGTGCTAAAACACAAATAAAGCACACCAACATGTGTCGTCCGGAACTAGAATAGAAATGGAGTCTGTCTAAGCGAAGTGACTTCCTGTTCCCAATATCACATGGGGGTGTGGCATCACTTCGCTTTGCGTCGTTAGTGCGAGCACCATATTTTGAACCCGCCCAGAGTGTTGATGAGTCTCGATCAGAGTACAAAGTGGGTGGTGACATCCACCCAATGGTCTACCATTTTAAGAGGAAGCAGATGCAGGAGTTTTGAGTTTGCCCTCAGTACAAGCCTTGCCACTGACTCTCCAGCCACCCTCAGTACAAGCCTTGCCACTCACTCTCCAGCCTCCCTCAGTTATAAGCCTTGCCACTGACTCTCCAGCCACCCTCAGTACAAGCCTTGCCACTGACTCTCCAGCCTCCCTCAGTTATAAGCCTTGCCACTGACTCTCCAGCCTCCCTCAGTTATAAGCCTTGCCACTGACTCTCCAGCCACCCTCAGTTATAAGCCTTGCCACTGACTCTCCAGCCTCCCTCAGTTATAAGCCTTGCCACTGACTCTCCACCCTCAGTTATAAGCCACTCTCCAGCCTCCCTCAGTTATAAGCCTTGCCACTGACTCTCCAGCCTCCCTCAGTTGTGAGCCTTGCCACTGACTCTCCAGCCTCCCTCAGTTATGAGCTTGCCACTGACTCTCCAGCCTCCCTCAGTTATGAGCCTTGCCACTGACTCTCCAGCCACACTCAGTTATAAGCCTTGCCACTGACTCTCCACCCTCAGTTATAAGCCACTCTCCAGCCTCCCTCAGTTATAAGCCTTGCCACTGACTCTCCAGCCTCCCTCAGTTGTGAGCCTTGCCACTGACTCTCCAGCCTCCCTCAGTTATGAGCTTGCCACTGACTCTCCAGCCTCCCTCAGTTATGAGCCTTGCCACTGACTCTCCAGCCACACTCAGTTATAAGCCTTTCCACCGACTCTCCAGCCTCCTTCAGTTATAAGCCTTGCCACTGACTCTCCAGCCTCCCTCAGTTATAAGCCTTGCCACTGACTCTCCAGCCTCCCTCAGTTATGAGCCTTGCCACTGACTCTCCAGCCTCCCTCAGTTATGAGCCTTGCCACTGACTCAGCCTCTCTCAGTTATGAGCCTTGCCACTGACTCTCTCAGTTATAAGCCTTGCCACTGACTCTCCAGCCTCCCTCAGTACAAGCCTTGCCACTGACTCTCCAGCCTCCCTCAGTTATAAGCCTTGCCACTGACTCTCCAGCCTCCCTCAGTTATAAGCCTTGCCACCGACTCTCCAGCCACCCTCAGTTATGAGCCTTGCCACTGACTCTCCAGCCTCCTTCAGTTATAAGCCTTGCCACTGACTCTCCAGCATCCCTCACAAGCCTTGCCACTTGCCACTGACTCTCCAGTCACCCTCAGTTATGAGCCTTTCCACTGACTCTCCAGCCTCCCTCAGTACAAGCCTTGCCACTGACTCTCCAGCCTCCCTCAGTTATAAGCCTTGCCACTGACTCTCCAGCCACCCTCAGTTATAAGCCTTGCCACTGACTCTCCAGACTCCCTCAGTTATGAGCCTTGCCACTGACTCTCCAGCCACCCTCAGTTATGAGCCTTGCCACTGACTCTCCAGCCTGCCTCAGTTATAAGCCTTGCCACTGACTCTCCAGCCACCCTCAGTTATAAGCCTTGCCACTGACTCTCCAGCCACCCTCAGTTATAAGCCTTGCCACTGACTCTCCAGACTCCCTCAGTTATAAGCCTTGCCACTGACTCTCCAGCCACCCTCAGTTATAAGCCTTGCCACTGACTCTCCAGCCTCCCTCAGTACAAGCCTTGCCACTGACTCTCCAGCCTCCCTCAGTTATAAGCCTTGCCACTGACTCTCCAGCCTCCCTCAGTTATAAGCCTTGCCACTGACTCTCCAGCCACCTACAGTTATAAGCCTTGCCCTGACTCTCCAACCTCCCTCAGTTATAAGCCTTGCCCTGACTCTCCAGCCTCCCTCAGTTATAAGCCTTGCCACTGACTCTCCAGCCACACTCAGTTATAAGCCTTGCCACTGACTCTCCAGCCACCCTCAGTTATAAGCCTTGCCACTGACTCTCCAGCCACCCTCAGTTATAAGCCTTACCACTGACTCTCCAGCCTCCCTCAGTATAAGCCTTGCCACTGACTCTCCAGCCACACTCAGTTATGAGCCTTGCCACTGACTCTCCTGCCTCCCTCAGTTATAAGCCTTGCCACTGACTCTCCAGCCTCCCTCAGTTGTGAGCCTTGCCACTGACTCTCCAGCCTCCCTCAGTTATAAGCCTTGCCACTGACTCTGGAATGGTGAATGAGCCCACCACCAATGATAGGGGTAGCTGGGGAAACATTGATGGAATGGGAATGAGCCCACCACCAATGATAGCGGTAGTTGGGGAAACAATGATGGAATGGGCCCACTACCAATGATAGGGCAAGATAAGGACTGATGTGTTCTCCACTCAAGAAGCGGCAACTCGTATCTAAGACAAGTTTACAGCATTGGGTTCAAGAACTTGTCAGCGAGTAGGCATCTCCATGTATGGCACTGCTCCAGTACAATCCTCTGACAATGCTTCAACGAACTGGCAGAGATTGTGTGCTGGCACTGCAACCCAAACTCTCATATCTACATGAGGCAGCAATAGCCCGCGGGATCACTGCCAGTCGTGCAGCAGTCATGACCCAACCAACAGAACCTTGATGTTGTTAGAGCAATAGCCTGGGATCACTGCCAGTCTGTGCAGCAGTCATGACCCAACCAACAGAACCTTGATGTTGTTAGAGCAACAGCCTGGGATCACTGCCAGTCTGTGCAGCAGTCATGACCCAACCACAGAACCTTGATGTTGTTAGAGCAACAGCCTGGGATCACTGCCAGTCTGTGCAGCAGTCATGACCCAACCAACAGAACCTTGATGTTGTTAGAGCAATAGCCTGGGATCACTGCCAGTCTGTGCAGCAGTCATGACCCAACCACAGAACCTTGATGTTGTTAGAGCAACAGCCTGGGATCACTGCCAGTCTGTGCAGCAGTCATGACCCAACCAACAGAACCTTGATGTTGTTAGAGCAACAGCCTGGGATCACTGCCAGTCTGTGCAGCAGTCATGACCCAACCAACAGAACCTTGATGTTGTTAGAGCAACAGCCTGGGATCACTGCCAGTCTGTGCAGCAGTCATGACCCAACCAACAGAACCTTGATGTTGTTAGAGCAACAGCCTGGGATCACTGCCAGTCTGTGCAGCAGTCATGACCTACATGTACATGTACATGTACAGGCCCCTAGAAATGACGTGTTCAAGGCCGCAGAACTTTATTCCTCTGCCCTGTATACTCCTCGTATGCTCCTCCCTCTTACACGTATGCTCCTCCCTCTGACACATATGCTCCTCCCTCTGACACGTATGCTCCTCCCTCTGACACGTATGCTCCTCCCTCTGACGCATATGCTCCTCCCTCTGACGCATATGCTCCTCCCTTGACACATATGCTCCTCCCTTGACACATATGCTCCTCCCTCTGACACATATGCTCCGCCCTCTGACACATATGCAGTTAATTTCAGCATCAAAAGGTACTAGCTCTCTCTGTGTGCCTCTAAACGACATTAAAACGACATTAAAAGCTCGTTATCTGCAATAGAGCATTAATGCATGATCCGAACCAATTCTACCCAATGCTACGTTACCTTTTTTGTAAGTTGGATCCAATCGTGATTCAGTTAACCACCAAGACAGGTATTTCACATCCCGATTCTCATATAAACCAGGGTTTAAAGTTGAATCTGTGACTGAGTCTACCTAGCTGGACTCTTCTGTACGGGGGAAACCACAACTAGACTGGGACACACCCTTTTCATGGCCAATGAAAAGCAAGCAAATAACAGGGCAATACTTCTAAAATTGCTGCGCTCGGTCTACTTCTTTGCTCAAACAGAGAATTCCACATACTACCACCTTTCAGGATCTCCTAGCTCTTCAAGTTGCTAATGGTGACGAACTTCTTCAGCAGCACATGGGGCTCCTGCAAATGCACGGTACACCTCTAAATTTTCTGTGACATCCCTCACAGAAGCTATTGCCACTTGGATCGATAGAAAGCTTTTGGTTAGCTTAATTAAAGGAGAGCCCGTATTTTTAGATCCTTGCTGATGAGTGTGAGGATATTAGCACACAAGAAGAACTTTCTGTGTGTTGCCGATGGATTGTAAATGGCCAGCCAGAGGAACATTTCCTAACAATCCTACACATTCTCGCTTGTGATGCTGCAACCATCACAGAGTCACTGGAATCCTTTATTGACTCAAGACATCTTGATTACCACAAATTGATTGGCCAAGGATATGATGTGCAGCGGTGTCTGCAGGAAGTAGAACTGGAGTGCATGTAAGGATGCAGACTCACTCTGCACATGCAATGTACATCCATTGCTCTTGCCACAAGCTACAGCTAGCAAGTGTACAAGCAGCTGAGAGTATCCCTGAGATAAAGAAGATTTTTGGCTTGATGGGAAATTTATGGAAACTCTTCTTCTACTCGCCCCAAAAAACTCAAGCCTTAATTAAAAGAAGTACAGGCTGCTCTCAGATTGCCTGAATTAAAGATGGTGAAGCCTAGTGATACGCGTTGGCTTTCGAATGAGAGGTGTATGAGAGTAATTGGAAAGGGCCTTCCTGCTCTTATAACCACCTGTAACAACTCTACCAGACCACGGCAGAAGCATTCGGCTCGAGAAAATAGCCAGTATTGGCTTTCTTTCAGAGGTTCTTGACATCTTGGCAAGAATGAATGCTTCCATGCAAAGGAAAGTGGTGGATTTCAGTCAGCTACAAGTTTTATTGACGTGTGCACTTGATGAATTGAAGTCACTGAAGAATGAAAAGCAGAATGGTGTTCTTCCACTAAATTAAATTGTACAAAGTTAGAGACTGTAGATATTGGAAGACATACATGTATTTCTGGATCAGCCCGTTCAAGATTCATGTCCATCACCAATATCTTGATCACATTGTCTTCCATACATTGATGTTTTGATGGACAATATCAAGGGGCGATTTTCTGATAAAGCAGTTCAACTACTAGTTCAACTACTAGTTGCCACATCCATCTTCAATCCTGCCTTGCTACCCACAGAAGAGTCCTCATCTTCCTATGGCCATGAAGTGATTCAGAATTTGGCTGGGTTCTATGGTAATGAAGCCTCAGTGAAGTACAATGGTGTAACTTACACATCACCTCAGCTACTAGATCCACAAGAACTTGTGTCTGAATAGAAATTTTTCAGGAGGGCACTTGGCAAAGAAAAGGAGGTGCATTCGAAGAAGCTAGCAAAACCTCCTAGCATGCAAAATATGAAAGATATGAAGGCATATTTCCACAAACCTTTGCCCTCCTTCATATCATTTTGGTCTCGCCAATCGGGACTGCAACAGTGGAGCGATCTTTCAGTGACATGAAAATGATCAGGACCAGGCGTAGAAATGGCCTATCTGATTTTAACCTAGACAGGTTAATGAAGATTGCCATAGAAGGACCAGAACTGATGAATGTGAAATTTGAAGAAATTCTTGACGTTTTTAAAAGAAACCAATAGAAGAATTGATCTTTAATTAGCTGCACTGAGTATTATATACTGTTATAACTGTTATAACACATACATGCACAAGCAATATTTTGTTTTCCTCTCCATGGCATTTAATTATGAATTTGATCTAAGCTAGAAAACTTCGGTTAGGGGGATCCCCCTCCCACCCCCATATGACTATGCTCAGTCTTACGACTGGAAGATCTTCTAGCCAGCTGGATGATGTTCACGGACAGGACATTGTATGAGAATGTGCAGAGACTTACCAAGGGTGGGAGTGGTCTGAGTGTATACCAGGTAGGAGTGGTCTGAGTGTGCACTAGGTGGGAGTGGTCTGAGTGTGCACTAGGTGGGAGTGGTCTGAGTGTGCACTAGGTGGGAGTGGTCTGAGTGTGCACTAGGTGGGAGTGGTCTGAGTGTGCACTGGGTGGGAGTGGTCTGAGTGTGCACCAGGTGGGAGTGGTCTGAGTGTGCACTGGGTGGGAGTGGTCTGAGTGTGCACTAGGTGGGATTGGTCTGAGTGTGCACTAGGTGGGAGTGGTCTGAGTGTGCACTAGGTGGGAGTGGTCTGAGTGTGCACCAGGTGGGAGTGGTCTGAGTGTGCACCAGGTGGGAGTGGTCTGAGTGTGCACTGGGTGGGAGTGGTCTGAGTGTGCACTGGGTGGGAGTGGTCTGAGTGTGCACCAGGTGGGAGTGGTCTGAGTGTGCACTGGGTGGGAGTGGTCTGAGTGTGCACTAGGTGGGAGTGGTCTGAGTGTGCACTAGGTGGGAGTGGTCTGAGTATATGCCAAGGTAGGAGTGGTCTGAGTGCACACTAGGTGGGAGTGGTCTGAGTGTGCACTCGGTGGGAGTGGTCTGAGTGTGCACTAGGTGGGAGTGGTCTGAGTGTGCACTAGGTGGGAGTGGTCTGAGTGTGCACTAGGTGGGAGTGGTCTGAGTGTGCACTAGGTGGGAGTGGTCTGAGTGTGCACTAGGTGGGAGTGGTCTGAGTGTGCACTGGGTGGGAGTGGTCTGAGTGTGCACTAGGTGGGAGTGGTCTGAGTGTGCACTAGGTGGGAGTGGTCTGAGTGTGCACTAGGTGGGAGTGGTCTGAGTGTGCACTAGGTGGGAGTGGTCTGAGTGTGCACTAGGTGGGAGTGGTCTGAGTATATGCCAAGGTGGGAGTGGTCTGAGTGTACACTAGGTGGGAGTGGTCTGAGTGTGCACTGGGTGGGAGTGGTCTGAGTGTGCACTAGGTGGGAGTGGTCTGAGTGTGCACTGGGTGGGAGTGGTCTGAGTGTGCACTAGGTGGGAGTGGTCTGAGTGTGCACTAGGTGGGAGTGGTCTGAGTGTGCACTAGGTGGGAGTGGTCTGAGTGTGCACTGGGTGGGAGTGGTCTGAATGTGCACTAGGTGGGAGTGGTCTGAGTGTGCACTGGGTGGGAGTGGTCTGAGTGTGCACTAGGTGGGAGTGGTCTGAGTGTGCACTAGGTGGGAGTGGTCTGAGTGTGCACTGGGTGGGAGTGGTCTGAGTGTGCACTAGGTGGGAGTGGTCTGAGTGTGCACTAGGTGGGAGTGGTCTGAGTGTGCACTAGGTGGGAGTGGTCTGAGTGTGCACTAGGTGGGAGTGGTCTGAGTGTGCACTAGGTGGGAGTGGTCTGAGTATATGCCAAGGTGGGAGTGGTCTGAGTGTACACTAGGTGGGAGTGGTCTGAGTGTGCACTGGGTGGGAGTGGTCTGAGTGTGCACTAGGTGGGAGTGGTCTGAGTGTGCACTGGGTGGGAGTGGTCTGAGTGTGCACTAGGTGGGAGTGGTCTGAGTGTGCACTAGGTGGGAGTGGTCTGAGTGTGCACTAGGTGGGAGTGGTCTGAGTGTGCACTGGGTGGGAGTGGTCTGAATGTGCACTAGGTGGGAGTGGTCTGAGTGTGCACTGGGTGGGAGTGGTCTGAGTGTGCACTAGGTGGGAGTGGTCTGAGTGTGCACTAGGTGGGAGTGGTCTGAGTGTGCACTAGGCGGGAGTGGTCTGAGTGTGCACTGTGTGGGAGTGGTCTGAGTGTGCACTGGGTGGGAGTGGTCTGAGTGTGCACTAGGTGGGAGGGGTCTGAGTGTGCACTAGGTGGGAGTGGTCTGAGTTGCACTGGGTGGGAGTGGTCTGAGTGTGCACTGGGTGGGAGTGGTCTGAGTGTGCACTGTGTGGGAGTGGTCTGAGTGTGCACTAGGTGGGAGTGGTCTGAGTGTGCACTGGGTGGGAGTGGTCTGAGTGTGCACTAGGTGGGAGTGGTCTGAGTGTGCACTAGGTGGGAGTGGTCTGAGTGTGCACTAGGTGGGAGTGGTCTGAGTGTACACTAGGTGGGAGTGGTCTGAGTGTGCACTAGGTGGGAGTGGTCTGAGTGTTCACTGGGTGGGAGTGGTCTGAGTGTGCACCAGGTGGGAGTGGTCTGAGTGTGCACCGGGTGGGAGTGGTCTGAGTGTGCACTGGGTGGGAGTGGTCTGAGTGTGCACTGGGTGGGAGTGGTCTGAGTGTGCACTGGGTGGGAGTGGTCTGAGTGTGCACTGGGTGGGAGTGGTCTGAGTGTGCACTTGGTGGGAGTGGTCTGAGTGTGCACTGGGTGGGAGTGGTCTGAGTGTGCACTGTGTGGGAGTGGTCTGAGTGTGCACTAGGTGGGAGTGGTCTGAGTGTGCACTGGGTGGGAGTGGTCTGAGTGTGCACTAGGTGGGAGTGGTCTGAGTGTGCACTAGGTGGGAGTGGTCTGAGTGTGCACTAGGTGGGAGTGGTCTGAGTGTGCACTAGGTGGGAGTGGTCTGAGTGTGCACTGGGTGGGAGTGGTCCTAGGTAGGAGTGGTCTGAGTGCACACTAGGTGGGAGTGGTCTGAGTGTGCACTCGGTGGGAGTGGTCTGAATGTGCACTAGGTGGGAGTGGTCTGAGTGTGCACTGTGTGGGAGTGGTCTGAGTGTGCACTAGGTGGGAGTGGTCTGAGTGTGCACTATGTGGGAGTGGTCTGAGTGTACACTATGTGGGAGTGGTCTGAGTGTGCACTAGGTGGGAGTGGTCTGAGTGTGCACTGTGTGGGAGTGGTCTGAGTGTACACTAGGTGGGAGTGGTCTGAGTGTGCACTAGGTGGGAGTGGTCTGAGTGTGCACTAGGTGGGAGTGGTCTGAGTGTACAATGTGTGGGAGTGGTCTGAGTGTGCACTAGGTGGGAGTGGTCTGAGTGTGCACTGTGTGGGAGTGGTCTGAGTGTGCACTAGGTGGGAGTGGTCTGAGTGTGCACTGTGTGGGAGTGGTCTGAGTGTGCACTGGGTGGGAGTGGTCTGAGTGCACTAGGTGGGAGTGGTCTGAGTGTGCACTGTGTGGGAGTGGTCTGAGTGTGCACTGGGTGGGAGTGGTCTGAGTGCACTAGGTAGGAGTGGTCTGAGTGTGCACTAGGTGGGAGTGGTCTGAGTGTGCACTAGGTGGGAGTGGTCTGAGTGTGCACTGGGTGGGAGTGGTCTGAGTGTGCACTAGGTGGGAGTGGTCTGAGTGTGCACTAGGTGGGAGTGGTCTGAGTGTGCACTAGGTGGGAGTGGTCTGAGTGTGCACTAGGTGGGAGTGGTCTGAGTGTGCACTGGGTGGGAGTGGTCCTAGGTAGGAGTGGTCTGAGTGCACACTAGGTGGGAGTGGTCTGAGTGTGCACTCGGTGGGAGTGGTCTGAATGTGCACTAGGTGGGAGTGGTCTGAGTGTGCACTGTGTGGGAGTGGTCTGAGTGTGCACTAGGTGGGAGTGGTCTGAGTGTGCACTATGTGGGAGTGGTCTGAGTGTACACTAGGTGGGAGTGGTCTGAGTGTGCACTGTGTGGGAGTGGTCTGAGTGTACACTAGGTGGGAGTGGTCTGAGTGTGCACTAGGTGGGAGTGGTCTGAGTGTGCACTAGGTGGGAGTGGTCTGAGTGTACAATGTGTGGGAGTGGTCTGAGTGTGCACTAGGTGGGAGTGGTCTGAGTGTGCACTGTGTGGGAGTGGTCTGAGTGTGCACTAGGTGGGAGTGGTCTGAGTGTGCACTGTGTGGGAGTGGTCTGAGTGTGCACTGGGTGGGAGTGGTCTGAGTGCACTAGGTGGGAGTGGTCTGAGTGTGCACTGGGTGGGAGTGGTCTGAGTGTGCACTGGGTGGGAGTGGTCTGAGTGTGCACTGGGTGGGAGTGGTCTGAGTGTGCACTGTGTGGGAGTGGTCTGAGTGTGCACTAGGTGGGAGTGGTCTGAGTGTGCACTGTGTGGGAGTGGTCTGAGTGTGCACTAGGTGGGAGTGGTCTGAGTGTGCACTGTGTGGGAGTGGTCTGAGTGTGCACTAGGTGGGAGTGGTCTGAGTGTGCACTGGGTGGGAGTGGTCTGAGTGTGCACTGGGTGGGAGTGGTCTGAGTGTGCACTAGGTGGGAGTGGTCTGAGTTGCACTGGGTGGGAGTGGTCTGAGTGTGCACTGGGTGGGAGTGGTCTGAGTGCACTAGGTGGGAGTGGTCTGAGTGTGCACTGGGTGGGAGTGGTCTGAGTGTGCACTGGGTGGGAGTGGTCTGAGTGTGCACTGGGTGGGAGTGGTCTGAGTGTGCACTGTGTGGGAGTGGTCTGAGTGTGCACTAGGTGGGAGTGGTCTGAGTTGCACTGGGTGGGAGTGGTCTGAGTGTACACTAGGTGGGAGTGGTCTGAGTGTGCACTAGGTGGGAGTGGTCTGAGTGTGCACTAGGCGGGAGTGGTCTGAGTGTGCACTGGGTGGGAGTGGTCTGAGTGTGCACTAGGTGGGAGTGGTCTGAGTGTGCACTGGGTGGGAGTGGTCTGAGTGTGCACTAGGTGGGAGTGGTCTGAGTGTGCACTGTGTGGGAGTGGTCTGAGTGTGCACTAGGTGGGAGTGGTCTGAGTGTGCACTGTGTGGGAGTGGTCTGAGTGTGCACTAGGTGGGAGTGGTCTGAGTGTGCACTAGGTGGGAGTGGTCTGAGTGTGCACTAGGTGGGAGTGGTCTGAGTGTGCACTGGGTGGGAGTGGTCTGAGTGTGCACTAGGTGGGAGTGGTCTGAGTGTGCACTGTGTGGGAGTGGTCTGAGTGTGCACTAGGTGGGAGTGGTCTGAGTGTGCACTGTGTGGGAGTGGTCTGAGTGTGCACTAGGTGGGAGTGGTCTGAGTGTGCACTGTGTGGGAGTGGTCTGAGTGTGCACTAGGTGGGAGTGGTCTGAGTGTGCACTAGGTGGGAGTGGTCTGAGTGTGCACTAGGTGGGAGTGGTCTGAGTGTGCACTGTGTGGGAGTGGTCTGAGTGTGCACTAGGTGGGAGTGGTCTGAGTGTGCACTGGGTGGGAGTGGTCTGAGTGTGCACCGGGTGGGAGTGGTCTGAGTGTGCACTGGGTGGGAGTGGTCTGAGTGTGCACTGGGTGGGAGTGGTCTGAGTGTGCACTAGGTGGGAGTGGTCTGAGTGTGCACTTGGTGGGAGTGGTCTGAGTGTGCACTGGGTGGGAGTGGTCCTAGGTAGGAGTGGTCTGAGTGCACACTAGGTGGGAGTGGTCTGAGTGTGCATTCGGTGGGAGTGGCCTGAGTGTACACTAGGTGGGAGTGGTCTGAGTGTGCACTCGGTGGGAGTGGTCTGAGTGTGCACTAGGTGGGAGTGGTCAGAGTGTGCACTAGGTGGGAGTGGTCTGAGTGTGCACTAGGTGGGAGTGGTCTGAGTGTGCACTGTGTGGGAGTGGTCTGAGTGTGCACTAGGTAGGAGTGGTCTGAGTGTGCACTGTGTGGGAGTGGTCTGAGCGTGCACTAGGTGGGAGTGGTCTGAGCGCACACTAGGTGGGAGTGGTCTGAGTGCACACTAGGTGGGAGTGGTCTGAGTGTACACTAGGTGGGAGTGGTCTGAGTGTGCACTAGGTGGGTGTGGTCTGAGTGTGCACTAGGTGGGAGTGAAAGTGACCAGCCACACATCAAGGAACAGCACATGGTAAAGCCTTCTTCTTCTTTAATGGAGTTAATCCAGACTATTTGATTGTAGGTGGTAAATCAATTATTATTAGGCTTCCAGCATTAATTAAGTGACCATTGAATCTCTGCAGTATCAGCTAGTAATAATAATAAAGGAAGAGAGTTCATGCTATATACCACACCAGATAATTATCCCGGCCCTCCCAAAAGATACATCTGCCAACCCATCCCACATAATACACTGCCCATGTAAATGCTGCATGGAGGCAAACCTTTCTCTTTCGCCACTTTCTTCTAGCTTCTGGTTGACTTGTGTTCTGAGCTGCAGTTCTCTCCTTTTTCTCTCCGACTGATAACTGGGGAAAAAAAATATTAAAAATATATACCGCTATCTCTCTATCTTTCCCTTTTCTCTCTCTCTACAACCTCATGTTCACAAATATAGCTCGCTCACTCACTCCGCCATAACCGTAACGGGAGGGAAGGTGCGCTCTAATACTTGAGTTTGTGGTTAAAAAATTAATGCGTGCAAAAAAAAAATTCTATAGGGCGAAGTTCCGAATGATAGAAAAGATGTTATGGTCTTCTCCTCAAATTAATGGCCATCTTTGGCAGTTCCGGGGAGGTAACAGTGGTATGTGCTATGGCAGTAGTAGTAATAGCGGCAACACCAGCGGTAGTAGTATCCCCAATGCCATTCCACAGCAACACCAAGTGTCTAGGTTTGACAGTATCATACTACAGCTAACCAGAACCACTAAAGAGCCTGTCACAAATATCAGGTGAGAAGATACTGCACAATATTGCTGTATGCATATAATGTGATGAGCCTAACCACGGATCCTTGACCTAGGTAAGGATCTTGGCCTAGCTATGACTATATAAGATGTTCAATCTACCATTTCATGCAGTATCGATAAGATGGAGAAGGCTACCTCAAGATTTAGGATTGGTCTAATGTTTGGTATGATGGGTATGGCAGTGGTGGGCTCCATCATGGCCATTGTAGCAGGCAAGCGAGACAGAGCTGCTCATGTGAATACACTGACTCAGAGAAACCAAGCAAGGCATGCCAAGGCAGCAAAAAAATGAAAGAACAATACTCATAATGTCAATGACCCTCTCCTTTTAAACAATTATGATAATGATGATGAATTTCTGCTTTTCGCGAAATGATTGGCTCGCGACATCTCCCACATAAATTCGCGGGGTGTGCTCCTCTTATAATTATTGTACTGCTTGTAGTTTCCATTTTCCATTTCACCGTGGCGATGTTGCAGAATGGTGGATTCAGGTGTGTGTGAGGATTGTGAGAGTTCTGGGGAGGGACTGGGCCCGTTCCTGCTACTACTGTTGCCAGTCTTGTTGTCGCTCGTCTGGGTAGTCTTCCAATTACTGTATGGCTCCTGGCTCTTAGCCCTCCTCCTCACAAAACTTGTCAACCTCTTCCTCAAGGACAGTGGTATATACATAGGTGAGGAGATAGCTAGTTGACTACAGGCACGCACGCCACAGGTATGTAATGGTAGCCAATGGGGACAACTTTCTGTATACTAGGGGCATCTTCCTGTTTATGGTGCATCTCTCTGTAGTATGTGAATAATTATCAGTCCTTGTGTCCTGTTGCTATCCTTCTAATGTATAGGCTCCATTCATGTCAACTTCCTGACAAGACGTGTTGTCTTCAAGCATTTGCATTATTACTGCAGAGATTACTCCATCAGGTCAGGGATTACTAATTAGTGTTATGTTGTGGGAGAGGGGTGGATAACTATTGTTACAGTAATCAGTGTTACTATTAGGTCAGGGATTACTAATTAGTGTTATGTTGTGGGAGATGTTATGTTGTGGGAGATGGGTGGATAACTATTGTTACAGTAATCAGTGCTACTATTAGGTCAGGGATTACTAATTAGTGTTATGTTGGTGTGACTATTGTTACAGAAATTATTAGGTCAAGGATTACTAATAAGTGTTACTATTATTAGGTGGGGGGGTTGACTAATTAGTATTATGAGGCCAGTCATAACTAATTAAGGTTAATATTAGGTCAGGGATAACTAGTGTTAAGATTATTAGGTCTGGGATGGTTAATTAAAGTCATGGGTAACTAACTAGTGTCGTTATTAGGTCAGGGATAACTAATTGGTGTCATTAAGGATATCAAATCAGTGTTAAGTAAGGAATACTAACTTATCAGGGCAGGTATAATTACTAGGACAGGAACATCTAATTGAATAGGGCAGTGGTAACTTATTATTAGATCAGAAATAACCAATTGATATCATTGGGTCAGGGAGAACTTATCAGTTAGATAACTAATTATTAGATGAGGGATAACTGACATCTATTGTCTGGGATAACTAATTATTAGATAAGGGATAACTGGATATCTAATTAATTGGTGCCATCCGTTTCGTCAGGGATAATATTTTGTGCCAAGTCAAGGGTATCTAATTAGCATCAGAATTAAGTAGTGAGGGTGTTAATATGCATGCTATTCCCTCCTGTACTGTGTGTTGTGTATGGTACAGGTTGGCCAATGATTATGCTGTGTTGTGTATGGTGCAGGGTGGTCCATAGTTATGCTGTGTTGTGTATGGTACAGGTTGGCCATTGATTATGCTGTGTTGTGTATGGTGGGGTGGTCCATAGTTATGCTGTGTTGTGTATGGTAGAGTGGTCCATAGTTATGCTGTGTTGTGTATGGCAGGGTGGTCCATAGTTATGCTGTGTTGTGTATGGTGCAGGGTGGTCCATAGTTATGCTGTGTTGTGTATGGTACAGGTTGGCCATTGATTATGCTGTGTTGTGTATGGTGGGGTGGTCCATAGTTATGCTGTGTTGTGTATGGTAGAGTGGTCCATAGTTATGCTGTGTTGTGTATGGCAGGGTGGTCCATAGTTATGCTGTGTTGTGTATGGTGCAGGGTGGTCCATAGTTATGCTGTGTTGTGTATGGCAGGGTGGTCCATAGTTATGCTGTGTTGTGTATGGTAGGGTGGTCCATAGTTATGCTGTGTTGTGTATGGTGCAGGGTGGTCCATAGTTATGCTGTGTTGTGTATGGCAGGGTGGTCCATAGTTATGCTGTGTTGTGTATGGTGCAGGGTGGTCCATAGTTATGCTGTGTTGTGTATGGCAGGGTGGTCCATAGTTATGCTGTGTTGTGTATGGTAGAGTGGTCCATAGTTATGCTGTGTTGTGTATGGTAGGGTGGTCCATAGTTATGCTGTGTTGTGTATGGTAGGGTGGTCCATAGTTATGCTGTGTTGTGTATGGTACAGGGTGGTCCATAGTTATGCTGTGTTGTGTATGGTGCAGGGTGGTCCATAGTTATGCTGTGTTGTGTATGGTGCAGGGTGGTCCATAGTTATGCTGTGTTGTGTATGGTGGGGTGGTCCATAGTTATGCTGTGTTGTGTATGGTAGGGTGGTCCATAGTTATGCTGTGTTGTGTATGGCAGGGTGGTCCATAGTTATGCTGTGTTGTGTATGGTGCAGGGTGGTCCATAGTTATGCTGTGTTGTGTATGGCAGGGTGGTCCATAGTTATGCTGTGTTGTGTATGGTGCAGGGTGGTCCATAGTTATGCTGTGTTGTGTATGGTAGGGTGGTCCATAGTTATGCTGTGTTGTGTATGGTGCAGGGTGGTCCATAGTTATGCTGTGTTGTGTATGGTAGGGTGGTCCATAGTTATGCTGTGTTGTGTATGGTGCAGGGTGGTCCATAGTTATGCTGTGTTGTGTATGGTAGGGTGGTCCATAGTTATGCTGTGTTGTGTATGGTGCAGGGTGGTCCATAGTTATGCTGTGTTGTGTATGGTGCAGGGTGGTCCATAGTTATGCTGTGTTGTGTGTATGGTGCAGGGTGGTCCATAGTTATGCTGTGTTGTGTATGGTGCAGGGTGGCCCATAGTTATGCTGTGTTGTGTATGGCAGGGTAGTCCATAGTTATGCTGTGTTGTGTATGGTGCAGGGTGGTCCATAGTTATGCTATGTTGTGTATGGTACAGGGTGGCCAATGGTTATGCTGTGTTGTGTATGGTAGGGTGGTCCATAGTTATGCTGTGTTGTGTATGGTGGGGTGGTCCATAGTTATGCTGTGTTGTGTATGGTAGGGTGGTCCATAGTTATGCTGTGTTGTGTATGGCAGGGTGGTCCATAGTTATGCTGTGTTGTGTATGGTACAGGGTGGTCCATAGTTATGCTATGTTGTGTATGGTACAGGGTGGCCAATGGTTATGCTGTGTTGTGTATGGCAGGGTGGTCCATAGTTATGATGTGTGGTCCATAGTTATGCTGTGTTGTGTATGGTGCAGGATGGTCCATAGTTATGCTGTGTTGTGTATGGTACAGGGTGGTCCATAGTTATGCTATGTTGTGTATGGTACAGGGTGGCCAATGGTTATGCTGGTGTCAGCTGCTGTAAGTCATGTGAGTTGCTATAGTTGTCTGCAAGATCCTTCCCTCTGCCTGCTACAGTGTGTGTGTGTGTGTGTGTGTGTGTGTGCATGCATGCTCTGTAGGCTGCTGCAGCTCTGCTAACTCTGTGCAACAGGCAGCCTCCATGTGTGTGCAACTAGATGGCTTTGAGTATCACTGGTACAATAAGTGAGTACAAGGTGCATGTGTCATCGACTAATAATTAATTTGAATGATGGATGCTGTTCAAACAGAAGTGAGGCATATGACCACTTTGGCAAGTCTCCGGATATTCATGGTAAACAAACCACCTAATCCCTTCCCTTCCTGTCTCCAAGAACACTTCTTTCATTTCCATGCATGCCCACCCCAGTAGGTCAGAAAGCACTTGCAATTGTTGTGTGTGTTGTGTTATGCTGCAGGGCCCGAGAACCTGATGCAGGACACTGAAGACAGGTGTGGATGTATGTATGTGTGGATGTATTCATATATGTGTGTACGTACGTATGCATGTATTCATGTATGTATGTGTGCATGTATGTGTGTGTGTATGTATGTATGTGTGTGTGTATTCATGTATGTGTGTGTATGCATGTGTATGCATGTATATGTGGATGTATTCATATATGTGTGTATGTATGTATGTGTGGATGTATTCTTGTATGTATGTGTGCATGTATGTATGTATGTGTGCATGTATGTATGTGTGCATGAATGTATGTACGTGTGCATGCATTCATGTATGTATGCATGTATGCATGTATGTGTGTGTGTATGTAAATATGTCCCCTTGTACCTACATTCTCTAATAGGAAAAGTGGTTACTATTTACTTCCATCCAATCTTACATGCGATTATTTTTGGAAGGCAGTTACAATTAGAAGTTGTGGTTACTATTGATTGCAGCTGTGTTCAAGTGCCTATTTGGAGGACTTCTAATTATTTGGGTGCCCGTGGCTCAACAGTTGAGAGGTGGAGTGATGGTGCCTGGAAAGCCAGAGTTCAATCTCTGCTGGTGCCCAGAATTTTTATCCTGACTTTTCCCCCTTGTCTTCAGTTCTCAGTTTACAAGCCTTGTTGCTATTTGCCTCCAAGGTTACAATTAGAGGGGTTATAATTGGAGGGGCGGTTACTATAACCAGTTGAGACTGAGCTAATGGTTATAATTGGGGGGGTTACAATTGGAGGGGTGGTTACTATAACCAGTTGAGACTGAGCTAATGGTTATAATTGGGGGGTTACAATTAGAGGGGTTACAATTGGAGGGGTTACAATTAGAGGGGTTACAATTGGAGGGGTTACAATTGGGGGGTTACAATTAGAGGGGCGGTTCCTAATAGAGGAAATACAGAATGTATTCATGTATGTATGTGTGTATGTATATTTGTGGATGTATGCATTCATGTATGTGTGCGTGTATGTATATTTGTGGATATATGCATTCATGTATGTGTGTGTGTGTACAGTAGTGTGTATGTGTGTATGTAGCTAGTAACTAGGCACTGCAGAGAACATGTCTGTGCCAAGTATGTCATGGACTATGTTGTGCTCTGCAGTAGTTTGCTGAGATGGTGGAAAGCTACCCAACCATCCTTACACTTCTCCATCAAGAAGGTGAGCTACTCACTGCCCCATCATGTGACTCACTCCCAGCCCAGTACTAGGCCATGCTATCACTCCCAGCCCAGTACTAGGCCATGCTATCACTCCCAGCCCAGTACTAGGCCATGCTATCATATGGAGGAGGTGGCCCTGCAAGGCTGAGGCCATGCTAATGTCCGCTTGCACATTCTCTATGCAAGTAGTTCGTACAATCTGCTGAAGTCGGCTCCTGGAGTCCCACCTCCCATGTGGTTACGCTTTACGTATGTGTTGACGAAAGGCTGGTTCACACAATGTCGTGCGGCTGTCGCTTCGAGCAGTTCACAAGATCCACCTGGTCTCTTCACTTCGAACTATTGACTTTCAACCCCAATTATGAAACTCCACCCCAATTATGAAACTCCACCCATTAGCTAATGAACCTTCAATCTCTAAATGGCCTGTTGGATACTGCCAGATAAAGCAAGTTCCTTCACTGCCCCTGGCAATCTTTCCTCATCCATTTTTGGCTGAAACACAAATAAAGCACACCAACACGTGTCAACAGACACCTCGTGACTGGAACTAGAATAGAAATGGAGTCTATTCCAGCGAATTGACTTTGTGTTCACAATATCACAACATTGACGCATGACTAGTACGAGTGGCATATTGTGGCCAGCCATACAAGTGTTGCTATGCTTCACCTCCCACTGTGGTGTGTGTGTGTGTGTGTGTGTGTGTGTGTGCTGCGCAGGGTCGAGTGGTGATGGGAAATCATCACCTGGAGCGAAGTTTAGTGGTCCAGTTTGAGCAGGCTGAAGCTCGCTATTCCACTGCTGAGGTGCTAATGATGCAGTCATGTGCATAGTGTTTAGGTGTTTGTTGCAGCTGCTGGACTATGTATGTATGTGTGTGTAGCTGTTAGCTCTACTGATGACAGCTCATGCACATATATGCAAGTATGTGCATGCCTTGAGTGTGTGTGTGTGTATGTGTGTAGGCATCCAACCCATATGATGAACTCCTGCACTGTGTTGATGTAATGGCAGCATCTGTCACAGTGGACCTGCAGCAGAGCGCGGGATACTCCGGGCCCACAGCTGAAGTGTACGTGTGTTGTTGTTCTCGTAAGAGAGTCTGAATGAATGTGGACAATGGCAACTGCTGATGCAGGCTTGGTGAGGTAGAGTGAGCATGAAGAACTAACAATGCTTGGCCAAATATACAGATTTTACTAGGGAGCAGGTCTGGGGATGTCCTCTCCTAATTTGACTTTCTCCAAGATGAGTTATTTGTACCTCCAAAATGGCTTGATAATAGCCTTTCCCTTCCACCATTAGCATGGCAGTACACACCAACTAGCATGTCAGTACAGGTACACACCAACTAGCATGGCAGTACAGGTAGGACTACACACCAACAAGCATGGCAGTACAGATAGCTACACACCAACTAGCATGGCAGTACAGATACACACCAACTAGCATGGCAGTACAGGTACACACCAACTAGCATGGCAGTACAGGTAGGACTACACACCAACTAGCATGGCAGTACAGATAGCTACACACCAGCTAGCATGGCAGTACAGATACACACCAACTAGCATGGCAGTACAGGTACACACCAACTAGCATGGCAGTACAGATAGCTACACACCAACTAGCATGGCAGTACAGATAGCTACACACCAACTAGCATGGCAGTACAGATAGGACTACACACCAACTAGCATGGCAGTACAGGTAGGACTACACACCAACTAGCATGGCAGTACAGGTACACACCAACTAGCATGGCAGTACAGGTAGGACTACACACCAACTAGCATGGCAGTACAGGTAGGACTACACACCAACTAGCATGGCAGTGGTATTCAGATGTGTGTGTGTTTGTGGTGTGTGTGCTGACTATGGTCAGGGATGTCTATTCAAATGGCTATGTTTTATGTACTGTACAGATATGCACAGGAAGAGAACATGCAGTGCTTCCTCCTGCTCCAGACTGACTCTGCTCATTTGGTGTACTCACAAGACTCTCCTGGTACAACTCTGCATTTGCACAGATATGCCTGACCGGTTTCTCTCTAAGTATTTATCTGTGTGTGTGTACATATGTATGCATGTACATATGTATGCATGTACAAAATGTGTGTATTAAGTCTATGTACAAGTGAGTGCGTGTGTGTGTGTAAGTGTGTAAGGTGAATGCATATTGTGTGCAGGTCTGAGTGTGTGTGGTGAATGCATGTTGTGTGCAGGTCTGAGTGTGTAAGGTGAATGCATATTGTGTGCAGGTCTGAGTGTGTATGGTGAATGCATATTGTATGCAGGTCTGAGTGTGTATGGTGAATGCATATTGTGTGCAGGTCTGAGTGTATATGGTGAATGCATATTGTGTGCAGGTCTGAGTGTGTGTGGTGAATGCATATTGTGTGCAGGTCTGAGTGTGTAAGTGAATGCATATTGTGTGCACAGGTTTGGTTCCTTTGGGTACAACTTCTCCTCCCAAGTTTGAATTTGCAGCTACTCTGGGTGACCGTACTGTCATCAACTATGGTTGCTGTGCCAACAGACATCGCAGACAGTTGTATTCTTTCTTCTTCCCTAATGATCACTTGGAGCAAGCTGTCAGTCGAATGCCTCAGGCCGGGGAACGCAGACGGCACACAGTGTTCGATATCACTGTCTCCCTCGGCTCATCTGCTCAAGTGAAGCTTCCCTTCAGCTACCAACACGCAATGCACATGCTCAGCTTTAGTCTGGGCCCACAGTCTCGCGTGACCTTGCATATCCCCTGGGTCACAGTTGCGTCTGGCAGTGTTTCCTCTGTGGAGGGACACCTTGAAGGCGTGTCCATCAAGTCCTCCTTGCCTTACCCCCACTTGGCCAGTGCTGCGGTCTTCTCCTTCCAAGCGAGTCTTGCTTTCCCTCGAGTGTGGAATGGAGTGCAGAAGTGGGACATGAAGTTTCGTGGGCAGAAGGTGCAAGTCAACATCCTCTTTGCCTACATTGATTTTGTTAATGGTGAGTCAGTGAGGGCTAGCCAACCTGTACTGCCTCTGCTATGCTCTCCTATGACATCGCCCTCTACTTGGCACTATAGGGATGTGCCTCGTTCCTAGCCACCCTAGCCCTAGACTTAGAGTGCCTAGCCCTAGTCTTAGAGTGCTCCTAGCCCTAGACTTAGAGTGCTCCTAGCCCTAGACTTAGAGAACCCTAGCCCTAGACTTAGAGAACCCTAGCCCTAGACTTAGAGAACCCTAGCCCTAGACTTAGAGAACCCTAGCCCTAGACTTAGAGAACCCTAGCCCTAGACTTAGAGAACCCTAGCCCTAGACTTAGAGAACCCTAGCCCTAGACTTAGAGAACCCTAGCCCTAGACTTAGAGAACCCTAGCCCTAGACTTGGAGAACCCTAGCCCTAGACTTAGAGAACCCTAGCCCTAGACTTAGAGAACCCTAGCCCTAGACTTAGAGAACCCTAGCCCTAGACTTAGAGAACCCTAGACTTAGAGAACCCTAGCCCTAGACTTAAAGAACCCTAGCCCTAGACTTAGAGAACCCTAGCCCTAGACTTAGAGAACCCTAGCCCTAGACTTAGAGAACCCTAGCCCTAGACTTAGAGAACCCTAGCCCTAGACTTAGAGAACCCTAGCTCTGCATAGTGGTATTGCTCTGGTCTGCATGCTCTGGTCTGCATGTTGCTCTGGTCTGCATGCTCTGGTCTGCATGTTGCTCTGGTCTGCATGCTCTGGTCTGCATGTTGCTCTGGTCCGCATGCTCTGGTCTGCATGTTGCTCTGGTCTCCATGCTCTGGTCTGCATGTTGCTCTGGTCTGCATGCTCTGGTCTGCATGTTGCTCTGGTCCGCATGCTCTGGTCTGCATGTTGCTCTGGTCTCCATGCTCTGGTCTGCATGTTGCTCTGGTCTGCATGCTCTGGTCTGCATGTTGCTCTGGTCTGCATGTTGCTCTGGTCTGCATGTTGCTCTGGTCTGCATGCTCTGGTCTGCATGCTCTGGTCTGCATGTTGCTCTGGTCTGCATGTTGCTCTGGTCTGCATGTTGCTCTGGTCTGCATGTTGCTCTGGTCTCCATGCTCTGGTCTGCATGTTGCTCTGGTCTGCATGTTGCTCTGGTCTGCATGTTGCTCTGGTCTGCATGTTGCTCTGGTCTGCATGTTGCTCTGGTCTGCATGCTCTGGTCTGCATGTTGCTCTGGTCTGCATGCTCTGGTCTCCATGCTCTGGTCTGCATGTTGCTCTGGTCTGCATGTTGCTCTGGTCTGCATGTTGCTGTGGTCTGCATGTGGTGTTGCTCTTCAGATGGATTGTCACATAATCTTATAAACAGGTTAGGCGCGGGCGAAGGTCCAATGCATTAAATTATGGTGGTGAATTAGGTCTAAATGTTGTTAGAGAAACCCCTCCAGAAGCAACGGTATTCGGCTGGCTGTGGCCTTATAAGGCTAGCTCTCAACCTACTCAAAACATGGCTAGTTACCAATGGCTTCCTTTAGAGTTTGCTAGTGAGGCTGACACCCGGAGCCACTTGCTTTGTGGACAATTCAAACAATAGTAGAATGATGATTAAAGACAATTTGTTGGGACTGCGATGTTTCCAGTCTCTGATTGCTTTTGCTATAATTAAATATTAACTTTCCTTTACATTGTTGAATGTAGCACTACTTGATGATTGGACTGGCAATGAACCCAGTGACCTCTTGGACTTTGTCCCTGTGGACTGGACTATCGGAGTAGACCTGGAGCAGTATGAAATATTTCTGCTGGTAAATCGCTGCAACTGGCTGGACCTCTCTGCTGGTGGGCTGGAGAACACACGGCTTGCCTTCTGTGGCTCCACTGGTCACATCAGCTTGGGTTTACCCTTTACCGAGTTCTTGCCTCTCAAGCAGATGGTACACTTCTTAGCTGTGGTAAGAAGTTACTGTATTCTAAACCTTGCACATGTGTATGAGGGGTGTCCTGTATGAGGGGTGTCCTGTATGAGGGGTGTCCTGTAGTGCCATGCCCTTGCCTCAGACATCTGACCTTGTACATGTCAGGGGTGTCGTGTGATTTTTAGCGGTAATCAAATACGGCACGTTGCCATTCAACAACCACTTTAGTTATTGCAATATGGTTTCGCTCCAATCACAGCTGTTAGCTATGACAAGCTACAGACCAATTTACAGCTTTTGATATTTTTTTAATGAGTTGTGGGGGTCTGCCAAACGGAGGAGGGTCCTGCCTTGGATGTTTCTGCATGCATCTTCTGACAAAACATGCCTCTAGAGATATTTTATATATCACTGGAAAGCACATAGAACAAGCAACAATTTGAGCATAAAATTATCTACACAAAACAATTATTAAAAAAGTTATGGTCAGTCAAAAGTCAACAACGTTTTTAGCCCGTCTTGCGTCTCCCCTCCCCTCTTGCGTCTCCCCTCCCCTCTTAAGATGCGCTTACTCATTCTTACTATGGTTATGGCATGCGTATATACATGTGTTACTATGGTTATGGCATGTGTATATACATGTGTTACTATGATTATGGCATGCGTATATACATGTGTTACTATGATTATGGCATGTGTATATACATGTGTTACTATGATTATGGCATGTGTATATACATGTGTTACTATGGTTATGGCATGTGTATATGTGTGTTACTATGATTATGGCATGTGTATATACGTGTTACTATGATTATGGCATGTGTATGTACATGTGTTACTATGCTTATGGCATGTGTATATACATGTGTTACTATGATTATGGCATGTGTATATACATGTGTTACTATGGTTATGGCATGCGTATGTATGTGTGTTACTATGATTATGGCATGTGTATGTACATGTGTTACTATGATTATGGCATGTATATATGTGTGTTACTATGGTTATGACATGTATATATGTGTGTTACTATGATTATGGCATGTATATATGTGTGTTACTATGATTATGGCATGTGTATATGTGTGTTACTATGATTATGGCATGTGTATACATGTATATGTATGTGTGTTACTATGGTTATGGCATGTGTATATATGTATGTGTGTTACTATGGTTATGGCATGCGTATGTATGTGTGTTACTATGATTATGGCATGTGTATATACATGTGTTACTATGATTATGGCATGTGTATATGTGTTTACTATGATTATGGCATGTGTATGTACATGTGTTACTATGATTATGGCATGTGTATATATGTGTGTTACTATGATTATGGCATGTATATATGTGTGTTACTATGATTATGGCATGTATATATGTGTGTTACTATGATTATGGCATGTATATATGTGTGTTACTATGATTATGGCATGTGTATACATGTATATGTATGTGTGTTACTATGGTTATGGCATGTGTATATATGTATGTGTGTTACTATGGTTATGGCATGCGTATGTATGTGTGTTACTATGATTATGGCATGTGTATATACATGTGTTACTATGATTATGGCATGTGTATATGTGTTTACTATGATTATGGCATGTGTATGTACATGTGTTACTATGATTATGGCATGTGTATATATGTGTGTTACTATGATTATGTGTTACTATGATTATGGCATGTATATATGTGTGTTACTATGATTATGGCATGTGTATGTACATGTGTTACTATGATTATGGCATGTGTATATACATGTGTTACTATGATTATGGCATGTGTATGTACATGTGTTACTATGATTATGGCATGTGTGTATGTATGTGTGTCACTATGATTATGCATGTGTATGTACATGTGTTACTTACTACGATTATGGCATGTGTATGTACATGTGTTACTATGGTTATGGCATGTGTATATACGTGTGTTACTACGATTATGGCATGTGTATGTACATGTGTTACTATGGTTATGGCATGTGTATATGTGTGTTACTATGATTATGGCATGTGTATATACGTGTTACTATGATTATGGCATGTGTATGTACATGTGTTACTATGATTATGGCATGTGTATATACATGTGTTACTATGATTATGGCATGTGTATATGTGTTTACTATGATTATGGCATGTGTATGTACATGTGTTACTATGATTATGGCATGTGTATATATGTGTGTTACTATGATTATGGCATGTATATGTGTGTTACTATGATTATGGCATGTGTATGTACATGTGTTACTATGATTATGGCATGTGTATATACATGTGTTACTATGATTATGGCATGTGTATGTACATGATTATGGCATGTGTGTATGTATGTGTGTCACTATGATTATGGCATGTGTATGTACATGTGTTACTATGGTTATGGCATGTGTATATACGTGTGTTACTACGATTATGGCATGTGTATGTACATGTGTTACTATGGTTATGGCATGTGTATATGTGTGTTACTATGATTATGGCATGTGTATATACGTGTTACTATGATTATGGCATGTGTATGTACATGTGTTACTATGATTATGGCATGTGTATGTATGTGTGTTACTATGATTATGGCATGTGTATATATGTATGTGTGTTACTACGATTATGTGTTACTATGATTATGGCATGTGTATATATGTGTGCTACTATAATTATGGCATGCATGCTACTATGATTATGGCATGTGTATGTACGTGTGTTTTCTGTTCTTGGCGCAGGGGGAAGACGTGGTGGTGAGACATTATGCCCCGCCCTCCACTGCCACCAGAGAGAGTCTGTTTGCCCTCTCGGCTGCCAATCGCTTTCGCTGGAGGATCTTGGAGTCACGTGACCCTTCCTCATCTCCATTGCCCCCTCAGATGGGGACAGCGGAGGCCAGTTCTGAGTTATGTGGCTCCTCCTCTTCCTGTAACCAGTCACACACCCAGGCCTCACTGCCCAGCAGTGACTCTGAGTCAGAAAGAGAACTGGACCAACTTCTAACCCGGTCTGCCAAGCACATCATCACCTCCCCCATCATTGGAGACATGATTCCTCTGGAGGTGTTTCCCAGACACACAGAAACTCCTCCCACTCCCATCTGCCCTATTCCTAGCCCTGTTCCGGCAAAAGCCTCCAAAGATAACTTTGTTGTGCACGAATTCTTCCCCATGGGTTGTCGTGCGGAGACCCTGTATGAGCGTGGGTGGCTGGACATAGCCTGTGGGCCCACCATCTCCATAGACATTGAGTACACTGGCCGATACCATGACCCGAGTGCTGGCAGCCACACCCCCAACACCCTCACAGTGGATGTGGATGTGCCACAGGCACTCATCAGAGCATTTGGTTGTTTGGCTGGAGATCTGCAGAGTTTAAAGGAGAACTATCCCGGGGAGTACATCAAGATGACCACATTTAGTTCCAATGTCACCTCTTCCCCGCCCTCCGCCCAGGAGATAGTGACCCCTCCACTAAGCAAGGCACCACCTCCTGCTCCCTACGATGGAAAGCATGAACCTGAAGAGCCAACCACTGACATTCTGGTCAATTTCAAGCTACGGAATGTAACAGCCGAGTTCCCTGTGGACATGAGCAAAGATTATCCCTTGAACTTCCCTCTGCCTTCCCTTTGTACAGATGTGCTGCGAGTGCAGGTGGAGTATGTCGCCATGGATACCATTGTCTGTTTGCACGTGGACCCACTGTCTGTGAACGTGCCCAGTGTAGAGGATGTGCACGCCCCCCTAGCAAGTGCCTCTCCGTGCACCATGGGCCATGTAGTCATCAATGCCATAGACCTCAACTGCCACGGCTTCACCGAGTTCATGTGCCAGGAGCGCGTGGAGTATGCTTGGATGATGCAGCTGCTCATAGGCCGGGTCACTGGAGCAGTGTCCCCTCTACAGCTGGTCCACGCCTTGGACTGGCTCTACACAGCCGGTGTGCACATTGCTGTGCCTGGCGACGGACTGCTGCTGGCTCCTGATGGGGAGATGATTTGTCCTCGGGTGGAGCCAATCTCTGAAGAGATCAAGTACCGTCTGTTTCAAGTGGACCTGTCTGAGGCCGATCTGCACGTGTGCGAGGGAAACAGCGTCACACGATTGCAGTGCGCTGGGTTCGACCTGGAGCTCTGCACCTTGCACAAGTCCGAGCAAACGCTTGGCATGAGCTGGCAGCTGCACAGTCTGACTGTCACTGCCTTGCTTCCCAACCCTCAGAGCCCTGCAGTCCTGTTGGAAGTGGGCCTTCTTGATGTTAGCTGTGTACGAGGTGGTCTGGAGATGCATGCGGCCCTGGACTGTGTGCCCAACAGACAGGTACAGTTCCTATGTGATGCTGACAAGCAAACCCAGCGACTGTGGTTCCTATGGAGTGGTGGCCCGGACGTATGCGGCTGCTATGGGGGCTGTCAGTTCCTGGGTGGCAGTATAGGGGTGCGACCTCTCTGTATGCCTAGTGAGTCTGCCGTGTATGGGCCCCAGTTCACTCCACTTCCCAGCATTCCTCGCCACCTGGGCCTGCAGGGCCTGTCTGTAGCACTGCAGGACTCCAGCATGGACCAGCTCTGCTGCCTGTGGACGCTGCATAGGAACCTGCTGGACCACTACAACCTACGCTACGCTGGACACAGGATCACCACACACCTCTCTGACCATGAAGCCCGTTCTTCAAGATACTCGGAATCTGAGATCTTCCAATCTGCCCGTTCAAGCCTGACGTCTTTGGCAGAGAAGTTTGTTAGTTTAGAAGATGTGAATGCTTCAAGCATGGAGGCAGAAGCCAAGAGGAAGGGGAGGCACAGGAAGAATCCAAGCAACTTGAGTACTGAGCTGAGAGTCACAGCTGGTGGGAGAGAAGCTGTGGATGGTAGGACACCCTTGCAGGAAGCGTTTGTCGACCTTGTTCCTAGCTATGACCTGCATTCAGCTGCTTTTCAGATCAGTTCGAACACTCCTACCCAACAGGCTTGTCCAGAAGCCGAGCAAGCCACTCCCCCACCCTCCTCACTCACACCAAAAGTCTCCGTCTCCCAGCACTTGCACTTGTATCTGCCGTGTGTGCGCCAATTGTCCAAGGGCAGTCTCCCTGTACTCACACTGAAGGGGGCCTTGTACACCCACACACAGGAGCGCAGGAGGCGGCCGCAGAGAGACAGCTGGGAGGGGCCCAGTGGAGGGGCAGAACAGTCGCCACAATTTTCCGTCTTTCTCAGTATTAATGGGACCAACACCCTCCGCCTCTCCCCACCGTTCTTGGACATCCTAGACAGGTGAGGCCTTACTGTGGACTGGTATGTCCCTAGAAGCACGTGCTTGTACCTTGTGCATGATGATTGTACATGTATGCATACACACACACACACATACTATTTTCCTGCAGTGTTCTTCGGTCAGTGGCCAGTTTCTTTGCAGGTCGGAGTGCAATGTCTGTGTTGAACACCACATCGTTTGCCACGGCTACGAGTGTTTCTAACCTGCTAGCCAGCAGCCAGCGGCATGCTAACCTGCTAGCCAGCACTCCTCCCACCTGTCCTGCTGACAAGAAGTCGGCTCCTCCATTGCTGTGTTTCCACCTGAACATGTCCCAGGCTGCATTTGTGGCCATACAGCTGTTGCAAAATGCTGTTCCCAGGAAGAGCACACCCATGGGGGTACTGCATGGACAACTGGAGGAGATAGTCCCTCACAACTCCCTCCTGACCCTGTACCTGAGTGGTACCAGTGCCTCTCTCCTGCTGCACGTGCTGTCGGAAGCAGATCAGTCTGCCACATCCCCAATCAATAGAGTTGTTAATAGTGTCAAACTGGCCGGCAAGCTCAAGTGTCCTGTAGTACAGGTCAACTTCTCTGCTTTAGTGCCTGCAGGTCATAGGTGTGAGGCCTTGCCGGGTCTTGTGCATGCTCAGCAGCAATTAGATTTCAACCTGTCCCCGTCTCTGGATGGCAAGCCAGATTTTGACCTCTGTGACCTGCTGGAGGCTGGACTGAAGGACACCAGTCTGTCTGTGGCTGCCTCTATTGTAACATCGAAGCTCGACACTGACGCTATTCTCTCCTGGGAACACGTCAACACTTCAAGGGGCGTGTGTTTGGACAGGCATGATGTTACCTCTGATCGTAGCTCTGCCGAAGGAAAGAGGAACATGTTGTCAGTGGATGTGTCTGTACCATTGCTGTGGTCCCAATTAGCAGCCCCTCAGTGTGGTTTGGCCCAGCCCAGCTCCGGTGGTCTGGATCTACTCATCCTCAGTCAGGCCTTGTCTGCTTGGGAAGGCAAGGTCCACGCTGCTATCCTATCTCTCACCACTCTAGCCCAGGCCAAGGCTCGGAGGGACCAGCAAGTTCTGCTCACTCTTATCTCCAACACTGCTAGGAGTCAGTGTGTAAGTAAGCCCTTCAGTCCTGTTTTGAATGGGCTAGCTTCAGCATTCAGGAAGACTGTGTGGTTCTCTTGCTCCCAGCAGCTCTGGAACTCGCTGTGTTTGTTCAGCGAACACTCGGTCCCCCAGGGCCAGGATGAGATGGAACGCTCCGATGTTATGTTGGTAGCGGCCACGATGGCTTTGGTCTCCAGACTTTACTCCTCACAGGGGCAGGAGGTTGGTGAGAAGTTGTTGGTCGCTAGTAAGCAACCTCCTTCCTCGATTGGAATACTCGCTGGTCCTCCAGCTACACTGGACTTTTTGGATATCAGCATCAACAGCTCTCCACCAATCGGACTCCACACTACTGACTTGGATGGCAATGTGGACCTTTCTGAAGTGTTTTCGCAGATGGACCGTATGACTCTTGTGTTGCTGAGGGAATCTTTGCTGCCCTTCTTCTCTGCCTCAGGAATCAGTCTGAAGCAGCAACTTCGGAACACCTCTGCATTCAAGGCCAAGTTTTCTCTGGACTTCACCATTGAGATGCGTGAGGCTACACTGTTTGTGCTGGACTACCTACAGTCTTCTTCTGGCTCCTCCTACTTGCACACGCAGTCCACTGCTGCTACTCCTGCCCTGTTCCTGGACCAGCTGCTGCTGCAGGGGAATGTGGAGCACAGCGCAGAGTTAGAGCCCAGCAAGACTCCTGGTCGTTTTTTCCCTCTGCTCCCCGTGTCGACGCCCACCTCTCCCACCAAAGTAGGTGTGGTTAGCAACTGCTGTGCCAAAGTAGAGACCGTTCGTGCCTCTATAAGTACCCCATTGCTCAAGCTAGCCAAGCATATCAGCATGACAGGTAAGTTCAGACGGAAACTGCTCAAGCAAGCCAAGCTGGCCGCAGATGAGGAGTTGTTGACTCCTTGTCCGCCTCTCTCGGCCACTCCCCCCTCGGCTCCTCCCCCCTGTCCTGTAGTGGGGATGGGATATGTTGCAAACTTTGCTCTGGCTGCTGTGCAGGAGATGAGCGACTTTGAGGGGCAGGCAGTCTCCCCTGCCGGCCAGAAGAAGAGTGCCACTTTCTCCAGTCCTGCCAGCCATGCCAAACTAATGGACTTTGTGGATTGTCCAAAACCTCTGAAGAGTCTCTCTCAACCGCAGTCTGACACGCGCCTTGTACACCTCGTCTCCTTGGACAGCAGTGCAGGGGTGGTCCCAGGGGACACTCTCGAGAACACCTATCACTCCTCCACCTCATTGAGCTCCATGGAGATGAGTCACCATCTGCCCATGAATGTGTCCATAACTCTTGATTATGGTACCAGTCCAGAAGACATGCTGTCCACAGCCATGGACACTTGTGGGGAGGATACTACAGACAGTCTCCGTATGTTCAGCTCCGATAATGAGGAGCTACGTGGCTCTAAGGAACCAGTGAACTACAGGAGCCAGACTGCAGACCCCTCCTCCAACAAGACCCTGCCCACTAGATCTCGGCAAACACCCATGCAAGACCCCACCCAGTGCCTCGGCAAGGGCCTGGAGCTGCCTCAGACTGACCTTCTCTTCTCCATATTTGGTCTGCTTAAGTGTGGGCGTCTGCAGTGCGAGCTGCAGGTGGAGACCACCAGGGCCTCGCTGGAACTGAGTGGTATCAGTGCTTCAGTGGACACCAGGAACTCCAACTCCAGCCCCCCACCTGTGCAAGCTCCTCCCACATCAGCCCCCGCCCTCTCCTTGCTCGCTGCAGTGCTCCCCACCTACTTGTCTGTGGCAGCCACTCTGAAGAGCACGGTGCTGAGAGTCAGCGACAGAGGACTACCCGAGAGTGACCTCCTTCAACTTTTGCTCCAGCCTGCATGTTTCTCCATCGGTATCAGCAACTGCAGACCTGACCTTCCTACTTACCGCTGTCTGCTCAAACTGACCTCGCTGAACATGCAGATGAAGCAGTCTGCTGTCAAAGTTCACAAACGCTTCCAGCAGCTGATGCCAGCCTTCACTCGCATCTATAACGACATCTTCGGGCAGAAGGCTGAGGTGATGGATCCCTCCCTCTTCAGTGAGGCCTCAGCCTCAGAGCAGACCTCCTTCAGCATGGAGAATGTGGTGAAGATACCTGCCAAGATGCCTCTGGGTTTCTTCCACTTTTGCTTGGACAAGACTCTACTCTACGTGGCCCCTCTCCCCTCCCTGACCCTCACCCACACTGTAAGTCTACGTGGCCCCTCCCTCACCCACACCCTCACCCACACTGTAAGTCTATGTGGCCCCTCCCTCACCCACACCCACACTGTAAGTCTATGTGGCCCCTCCCTCACCCACACCCACACTGTAAGTCTATGTGGCCCCTCCCTCACCCACACCCTCACTGTAAGTCTATGTGGCCCCTCCC
The DNA here is from genome assembly GCA_028752905.1 of Cladorhizidae sp. MBARI D1340-BT2. NCBI lineage: Eukaryota > Metazoa > Porifera > Demospongiae > Poecilosclerida > Cladorhizidae > Cladorhizidae sp. MBARI D1340-BT2. Next base: position 39,973,246 of record JAQNBH010000018.1, on the reverse strand, counting down.
TCACCCACACCCACACTGTAAGTCTATGTGCCCTCACCCACACTCACACTGTAAGTCTATGTGGCCCCTCCCTCACCCACACCCACACTGTAAGTCTATGTGGCCCCTCCCTCACCCACACTCGCACTGTAAGTCTATGTGCCCTCACCCACACTCACACTGTAAGTCTATGTGGCCCCTCCCTCACCCTCACCCACACTGTAAGTCTATGTGGCCCCTCCCTCACCCACACTCACACTGTAAGTCTATGTGGCCCCTCCCTCACCCACACCCACACTGTAAGTCTATGTGGCCCCTCCCTCACCCACACCCACACTGTAAGTCTATGTGGCCCCTCCCTCACCCACACCCACACTGTAAGTCTATGTGGCTCCTCCCTCACCCACACTCACACTGTAAGTCTATGTGGCCACACCCTCACCCACACTGTAAGTGTACTCATTGCAGACAGTGTATTCATATGTGAGTATATGCACAGCACACCTGTAGAACACACACACACACTATAAATATATTCATATGTAAGAAATACACACATTAAGTGTATTCACAAAGTGCATTCATATGTAGTATACACTAAGCATATTCATATGTAGTGCACACTAAGTGTATTCATAAGTAGAAAACAAATCTTGAAATATATTAATATGTAAGACACAATCTGTAGCCATCGGGAAGGGGTGTGTAGCACTCCTTATATTGGTTTGACCCTATTTCAAAATGGCTGGCAAGAAATCTCACCCCCTCCAAAGAAACTATAATATCACTAGCTCATGCATCAGCTAAAACACAGTAGTAGCTTCTAGGCTCTCAAAATGGAGGTAGCCGCGTTAGCTAGAAATCTCCACGTACCTTGAACTCATTACTAGGGCACACCTAACAAAACCCTAGAAAGTGTGAAGGAAGAAATTCATCTTCAGGGGTTGGTGTCTCTGTCAAAATTCATCTTCAGGGGTCGATGTCTCTGTTGAAATCATCTTCAGGGGCTCGGGTGTCTCTGTTGAAATTCATCTTCAGGGGTCGGTGTCTGTTGAAATTCATCTTCAGCGGTCGGTGTCTCTGTTAAAATTCATCTTCAGGGGTCGATGTCTATGTTGACATTCATTTTTCAGGGGTCAGTGTCTCTGAAATTCATCTTCAGGGGTCAGTGTCTCTGTTGAAATTCATCTTTAGGGGTCGGTGTCTCTGTTGAAATTCATCTTTAGGGGTCAGTGTCTCTGTTGAAATTCATCTTTAGGGGTCGGTGTCTCTGTTGAAATTCATCTTCAGGGGTCGGTGTCTCTGTTGAAATTCATCTTCAGGGGTCTGTATGTCTCTGCTGAAATTCATCTGCAGGGGTTCCTGTTGAAATTTATCTTCAGGGGCTCGGGTTCTCTGTTGAAATTCATCTTCAGGGGTCAGTGTCTCTGTTGAAATTCATCTTCAGGGGTCGGTGTCTCTGTTGAAATTCATCTTCGGGGATCTGTGTGTCTATTGGAATTCATCTTCAGCGGTCAGTGTCTCTGAAATTCATCTTCAGGGGTCGATGTCTCTGTTGAAATTGATCTTCAGGGGTCGGGGTCTCTGTTGAAATTCATCTTCAGGGGTCGGTGCCTCTGTTGAAATTCATCTTCAGGGGTTTGTGTCCTATTGAAATTGATCTTCAGGGATCTGTGTGTCTCTGTTGGAATTCATATTCAGGGGCCTGTGTCTCTGAAATTCATCTTCAGGGGTTTGTGTCCTATTGAAATCTATTGAAATTCATCTTCAGGGGTCTGTGTGTCTCTGTTGAAATTCATCTTCAGGTGTCAGTGTCTATGTTGAAATTCATCTTCAGGGGTCGGTGTCTCTGTTGAAATTCATCTTCAGGGGTCTGTATGTCTGCTGAAATTCATCTGCAGGGGTTTGTGCCTGTTGAAATTTATCTTCAGGGGCTCGGGTTCTCTGTTGAAATTCATCTTCAGGGGTCAGTGTCTCTGTTGAAATTCATCTTCAGGGGTCGGTGTCTCTGTTGAAATTCATCTTCGGGGATCTGTGTGTCTATTGGAATTCATCTTCAGAATTCATCTTCAGCGGTCAGTGTCTCTGAAATTCATCTTCAGGGGTCGATGTCTCTGTTGAAATTCATCTTCAGGGGTCGGGGTCTCTGTTGAAATTCATCTTCAGGGGTCGGTGCCTCTGTTGAAATTCATCTTCAGGGGTTTGTGTCCTATTGAAATTGATCTTCAGGGATCTGTGTGTCTGTTGGAATTCATATTCAGGGGCCTGTGTCTCTGAAATTCATCTTCAGGGGTTTGTGTCCTATTGAAATCTATTGAAATTCATCTTCAGGGGTCTGTGTGTCTCTGTTGAAATTCATCTTCAGGGGTCAGTGTCTATGTTGAAATTCATCTTCAGGGGTCGGTGTCTCTGTTGAAATTCATCTTCAGGGGTCTGTATGTCTGCTGAAATTCATCTGCAGGGGTTTGTGCCTGTTGAAATTTATCTTCAGGGGCTCGGGTTCTCTGTTGAAATTCATCTTCAGGGGTCAGTGTCTCTGTTGAAATTCATCTTCAGGGGTCGGTGTCTCTGTTGAAATTCATCTTCGGGGATCTGTGTGTCTATTGGAATTCATCTTCAGCGGTCAGTGTCTCTGAAATTCATCTTCAGGGGTCGATGTCTCTGTTGAAATTGATCTTCAGGGGTCGGGGTCTCTGTTGAAATTCATCTTCAGGGGTCGGTGCCTCTGTTGAAATTCATCTTCAGGGGTTTGTGTCCTATTGAAATTGATCTTCAGGGATCTGTGTGTCTCTGTTGGAATTCATATTCAGGGGCCTGTGTCTCTGAAATTCATCTTCAGGGGTTTGTGTCCTATTGAAATTCATCTTCAGGGGTCTGTGTGTCTCTGTTGAAATTCAACTTCAGGGGTCAGTGTCCGTTGAAATTCATCTTCAGGGGTCGGTGTCTCTGTGTGTGTCTCAGTTCAAATTTATCTTCAGGGGCCTGTGTCCTATTGAAATTCATCTTCAGGGGTTTGTGTCCTATTGAAATTTATCTTCAGGGGTTTGTGTCCTATTGAAATTCATCTTCAGAGGTCTGTGTCTCTGTTTTCCCCCTCACGTCACTTGCTTACATGAGGTCCACTTATGAGTGCCACAGATGACTCGGGAGGTCTTTGAAGAATTCAACCTTTTTCACACTTCCTACTTTTTCTTATCTTTTGCACTGGAAGACTCCAGACACACTGGGAGAGTTTGGGAGCTAACAGCAGCTACATTTAGGCAGCTGAGTAAAGTAAGTTTCAGCTGATATGCTAGCTTTGATTCTTGGGGGTTGTCATCTCGCCATTTTGAAATAGGAAGAGTCAGGAAGAGCTAACTCTAAGTAGTGCCCATCTGTGTTCACATCATTGCGGTGAATACACACACACAAGATTGGAGGTGAGGTATTTGCTACCTGGAGGTGAGGTATTTGCTACCTGGAGGCGAGGTATTTGCTACCTGGAGGCGAGGTATTTGCTACCTGGAGGCGAGGTATTTGCTACCTGGAGGCGAGGTATTTGCTACCTGGAGGCGAGGTATTTGCTACCTGGAGGCGAGGTATTTGCTACCTGGAGGCGAGGTATTTGCTACCTGGAGGCGAGGTATTTGCTACCTGGAGGCGAGGTATTTGCTACCTGGAGGCGAGGTATTTGCTACCTGGAGGCGAGGTATTTGCTACCTGGAGGCGAGGTATTTGCTACCTGGAGGCGAGGTATTTGCTACCTGGAGGCGAGGTATTTGCTACCTGGAGGCGAGGTATTTGCTACCTGGAGGCGAGGTATTTGCTACCTGGAGGCGAGGTATTTGCTACCTGGAGGTGACTGTGTATCAAAGGCTTCTACTCGAGTATTTCTTCCCGTGATCTCGTGGCTGCATTGGAATGGCACGTCATCAATTTCAGTTCCATTCAAGTGTGCAAATGAATGGTGGGTGCACTAGACACCAGCAGCATGGTGGGTGCACTAGACACCAGCAGCATGGTGCGTGCACTAGACACCAGCAGCATGGTGGGTGTTGTAGACACTAGCAGCATGGTGGGTGCTGTACACACCAGCAGCATGATGGGTGCTGTACACACCAGCAGCATGGTGGGTGCTGAGTCCCACTACAAGTATTTGTGCATGAAGGCATGCGTTCTGGCAAGATATTGTAATGCGTAAGTCCCTGCTAGTTGTGAAAAGTTGGCCACCCATCATGGAGCATGTTACAGCATCTCCCTGATATGCTGGCCACCATCATGGAGCATGTTACAGTACCTCCCTGATATGCTGGCCACCATCATGGAGCATGTTACAGCATCTCCCTGATATGCTGGCCACCATCATGGAGCATGTTACAGCATCTCCCTGATATGCTGGCCACCATCATGGAGCTTGTTACAGCATCTCCCTGATATGCTGGCCACCATCATGGAGCATGTTACAGTACCTCCCTGATATGCTAGCCACCATCATGGAGCATGTTACAGTACCTCCCTGATATGCTAGCCACCATCATGGAGCATGTTACAGTACCTCCCTGATATGCTGGCCCACCCTTCATGGAGCATGTTACAGCATCTCCCTGATATGCTGGCCACCCATCATGGAGCATGTTACAGCACCTCCCTGATATGCTGGCCACCATCATGGAGCATGTTACAGTACCTCCCGTGATATGTGTGCATCTTGTTCAATTTGAAGGTGAGCCCCCTCAGCTTCAAGGCTCAGACTGCTCAAGTGATGAGCTTCCAGCTGATAGTAGGTGAACACACCCTCCGCTTCAACCCCAAGGAGCAGTTCAAGAACGAGCTCTCCCTGCGCTCACTGAGTCTGCCCTATCTCTACCTGAAGGGGACCATCAGACGCTCCAAGAAAAAGAAGATTCCTCAACTTTCTCTGGATTTGTTTATCAAGCAAGTGAATATCGACTTGACGACAGATGTCCTCAACCAACTGCTTGTCGTGCAGAACTCCTTCGTCAAGGTGAGGTGAGGTGGAGTGTCTGCATGAGGTGAGGTGTGCCTATCTATGCAAGCACATATGTAGGCGCATACATGTACATGTATGTACCTCCGTACACAAGGTCATAGGTACATATGTGCCTATCTATGCAAGCACATATGTAGGCACATAGGTAGGCCTCTGTACACAAGTGCATATGTATGCACATAAGGTGTGTGTGTGTGTGTGCACAAGTGCATATGTATGCACATAAGGTGTGTGTGTGTGTGCACAAGTGCATATGTATGCACATAAGGTGTGTGTGTGTGTGTGTACAAGTGCATATGTATGCACATAAGGTGTGTGTGTGTGTGTGCACAAGTGCATATGTATGCACATAAGGTGTGTGTGTGTGTACAAGTGCATATGTATGCACATAAGGTGTGTGTGTGTGTGTGTACAAGTGCATATGTATGCACATAAGGTGTGTGTGTGTGTGCACAAGTGCATATGTATGCACATAAGGTGTGTGTGTGTGTGCACAAGTGCATATGTATGCACATAAGGTGGGTGTGTGTGTGTGCACAAGTGCATATGTATGCACATAAGGTGTGTGTGTGTGTGTGCACAAGTGCATATGTATGCACATAAGGTGTGTGTGTGTGTGTACAAGTGCATATGTATGCACATAAGGTGTGTGTGTGTGTGTGCACAAGTGCATATGTATGCACATAAGGTGTGTGTGTGTGTGTGTGTGTGCACAAATAGAAATCTGTTAATTGTTCTTGTGATGTTCTTGGTGTTTAAGGAGGTGAATGATTTGCTGCAAATGTTGACCAGTGTTGGTGAGGCTATCCCTCATAGAGACCGTCTCCCTAGTCTGGAGCAGAACTCCGAGAGAGCTGGTATGGATGGCTTAAGCACCAGTGACTCATGGGATGTCCAGGGTAGGAATCTCAACCTGGTGGCCCTGCTGGAGTCGTGCCGGTTCTCTCTGGCTGGAATAGTTGTGACAGTGTCTACTCCACTAGCCACTGCCATCCGATTCTCCACCGGCAAGATCGAGATGACTCTGATGAACACCAGCTCTCAGAGCTGGCAGAAGTCTGGCATGCCCTCCTCAGCCAAGCAGCAGCTTTCTCTGGATGGCCGGGTGGATATCGATATGCACCTAGCCCTGGGCTACTTGCAGGCTGTGGGCCCTGATGTGGTGGACGACCTCTGTGAACTGGCCTACTTCAGCACCAGAGTGACTGTTAGGAACACGCTACAGAACTTATATGGCAGCGACGAGCAGCCGGGAGGCAGAGGTGAGATGGGAACTGCCGTGGATACCTTCCTTATCTTCATCTCCTCACCACATCTGTACCTACAGTCTAGTGCTGTGGAACAAGGTATGTGACTCACTATCAGTGCTGTGCCATGCTTGCTAATGACTATGCTGCAGCCATTCTCTTCTGGCTGAACTGCAAGAGTGTCTACAGTTACTGGCAGAATGAAAGGAAACTCCTGAATGTGGAGGTGGGCTCTATCTGTGAACAGGTCCTCTCAAAGCATGTTGCTAATAAATGGCTGTGCTGTAGGTGATGAGAGCAACTGAAGCCTTTATGGAGAAGATCAATCGGCCCGCTCAGTTCCAGACTTCATCCATAGACTTCTCCAAGCCACGATTAGTTCAGATCACTGTCTCGGACGTGGGTGCCTGCATGCCAATCATACCTGTGGTAAGTTCTCTTATCTTAGTCCCTAATCACTGTCTCGGACGTGGGTACCTACGTGCCTATCATACCTGTGGTAAGTTCTCTTATCTTAGTCCCTAATCACTGTCTCGGACGTGGGTACCTACGTGCCTATCATACCTGTGGTAAGTTCTCTTATCTTAGTCCCTAATCACTGTCTCGGACATGGGCACCTACGTGCCTATCATACCTGTGGTAAGTTCTCTTATCTTAGTCCTTAATCACTGTCTCGGACGTGGGTACCTGCGTGCCTATCATACCTGTGGTAAGTTCTCTTATCTTAGTCCCTAATCACTGTCTCAGACGTGGGTACCTGCGTGCCTATCATACCTGTGGTAGGTTCTCTTATCTTAGTCTCTAATCACTGTCTCGGACGTGGGCACCTACATGCCTATCATACCTGTGGTAAGTTCTCTTATCTTAGTCCCTAATCACTGTCTCGGACGTGGGTACCTACGTGCCTATCATACCTGTGGTAAGTTCTCTTATCTTAGTCCCTAATCACTGTCTCGGATGTGGGCACCTACGTGCCTATCATACCTGTGGTAAGTTCTCTTATCTTAGTCCCTAATCACTGTCTCGGACGTGGGTACCTACGTGCCTATCATACCTGTGGTAAGTTCTCTTATCTTAGTCCCTAATCACTGTCTCGGACGTGGGCACCTACGTGCCTATCATACCTGTGGTAAGTTCTCTTATCTTAGTCCCTAATCACTGTCTCAGACGTGGGTACCTACGTGCCTATCATACCTGTGGTGAGTTCTCTTATCTTAGTCCCTAATCACCGTCTCCTTACTTTTCTCTCTTTGCCCCTCACTTTTCTTTTGCCCCCTAACTCTCTTTGCCCCCTCGTTTTCACCTTGTTGCCACACTTTGCACCCTACCCCTTTTCCTATTCACTTTTCTCTCTGCCACTTTTCTCATCTTCACACTCTTCTCTCTTTACCCCTCACTTTTCTCTCTTACCCCTCACTTCTCACTTTTCTCTATTTACCCCTCACTTTTATCTCTTTACCCCTCACTTCTCACTTTTCTCTATTTACCCCTCACTTTTCTCTCTTCACCCCTCACTTTTCTCTCTTACCCCTCACTTTTCTCTATTTACCCCTCACTTTTCTCTATTTACCCAGGGCTCACTTTTCTCTCTTTACCCCTCACTCCTCCCCCTGTGGTGTGTTGTAGTCTTGTGATAACTCCACTCCTCAACAGTTCCCAGCACTCGTGGTGACCATCAAGGAGATGCAATTCCTTCTCAACCTCAGCCATAAGGTTGCCAGCATAGGTCACTTCCAGACATTCTGCATAAGATTTGCAGAGAAGTTCTTTCTGCGGCAGAGAATATGGACCCTCGACCCCAGGAAGCATAAGTTTACTAATTTTGGCACGATCACTTGCGGCACATTCCGACTCTGCATTGCCTCCAAGAAAAGATTCAGTGAGAACAACCCGTCAGGTAGGTCACCAATAGCTGTGAGACATCTAGTAGGTCACCCAGAGCTGTGAGACATCTAGTAGGTCACCCAGAGCTGTGAGATGTCTGGTAGGTCACCCAGAGCTGTGAGATGTCTGGTAGGTCACCCAGAGCTGTGAGACATCTAGTAGGTCACCCAGAGCTGTGAGATGTCTGGTAGGTCACCCAGAGCTGTGAGACATCTAGTAGGTCACCCAGAGCTGTGAGATGTCTGGTAGGTCACCCATAGCTGTGAGATGTCTGGTAGGTCACCCAGAGCTGTGAGACATCTAGTAGGTCACCCAGAGCTGTGAGATGTCTGGTAGGTCACCCAGAGCTGTGAGACATCTAGTAGGTCACCCAGAGCTGTGAGACATCTTGTAGTAGGTCACCCAGAGCTGTGAGATGTCTGGTAGGTCACCCAGAGCTGTGAGACATCTAGTAGGTCACCCATAGCTGTGAGATGTCTGGTAGGTCACCCATAGCTGTGAGATGTCTGGTAGGTCACCCAGAGCTGTGAGTGGTCTGGTAGGTCACCCATAGCTGTGAGATGACTGGTAGGTCACCCAGAGCTGTGAGACATCTAGTAGGTCACCCATAGCTGTGAGACATCTAGTAGGTCACCCAGAGCTGTGAGACATCTAGTAGGTCACCCAGAGCTGTGAGATGTCTGGTAGGTCACCCATGGCTGTGAGATGTCTGGTAGGTCACCCAGAGCTGTGAGATGTCTGGTAGGTCACCCATAGCTGTGAGATGTCTGGTAGGTCACCCATAGCTGTGAGATGACTGGTAGGTCACCCAGAGCTGTGAGATGTCTGGTAGGTCACCCAGAGCTGTGAGACATCTAGTAGGTCACCCATAGCTGTGAGACATCTAGTAGGTCACCCAGAGCTGTGAGACATCTAGTAGGTCACCCATAGCTGTGAGATGTCTGGTAGGTCACCCATGGCTGTGAGATGTCTGGTAGGTCACCCAGAGCTGTGAGACATCTAGTAGGTCACCCAGAGCTGTGAGATGTCTGGTAGGTCACCCAGAGCTGTGAGATGTCTGGTAGGTCACCCAGAGCTGTGAGATGTCTGGTAGGTCACCCATAGCTGTGAGATGTCTGGTAGGTCACCCATAGCTGTGAGATGTCTGGTAGGTCACCCAGAGCTGTGAGATGTCTGGTAGGTCACCCAGAGCTGTGAGACATCTAGTAGGTCACCCAGAGCTGTGAGATGTCTGGTAGGTCACCCAGAGCTGTGAGACATCTAGTAGGTCACCCAGAGCTGTGAGATGTCTAGTAGGTCACCCAGAGCTGTGAGACATCTAGTAGGTCACCCATAGCTGTGAGATGTCTGGTAGGTCACCCAGAGCTGTGAGATGTCTGGTACAGTAGGTCACCCAGAGCTGTGAGATGTCTGGTAGGTCACCCAGAGCTGTGAGATGTCTAGTAGGTCACCCAGAGCTGTGAGATGTCTGGTAGGTCACCCAGAGCTGTGAGATGTCTGGTAGGTCACCCAGAGCTGTGAGACATCTAGTAGGTCACCCAGAGCTGTGAGACATCTAGTAGGTCACCCATAGCTGTGAGATGTCTGGTAGGTCACCCAGAGCTGTGAGACATCTAGTAGGTCACCCAGAGCTGTGAGACATCTAGTAGGTCACCCAGAGCTGTGAGACATCTAGTAGGTCACCCAGAGCTGTGAGACATCTGGTAGGTCACCCATAGCTGTGAGATGTCTGGTAGGTCACCCAGAGCTGTGAGATGTCTGGTAGGTCACCCAGAGCTGTGAGATGTCTGGTAGGTCACCCAGAGCTGTGAGACATCTAGTAGGTCACCCAGAGCTGTGAGATGTCTGGTAGGTCACCCAGAGCTGTGAGATGTCTGGTAGGTCACCCAGAGCTGTGAGATGTCTGGTAGGTCACCCAGAGCTGTGAGACATCTAGTAGGTCACCCAGAGCTGTGAGATGTCTGGTAGGTCACCCAGAGCTGTGAGATGTCTGGTAGGTCACCCAGAGCTGTGAGACATATAGTAGGTCACCCAGAGCTGTGAGATGTCTGGTAGGTCACCCAGAGCTGTGAGACATCTAGTAGGTCACCCATAGCTGTGAGATGTCTGGTACAGGTCACCCAGAGCTGTGAGATGTCTGGTAGGTCACCCAGAGCTGTGAGACATCTAGTAGGTCACCCAGAGCTGTGAGACATCTAGTAGGTCACCCAGAGCTGTGAGACATCTAGTAGGTCACCTAGAGCTGTGAGATGTCTGGTAGGTCACCCAGAGCTGTGAGATGTCTGGTAGGTCACCCAGAGCTGTGAGACATCTAGTAGGTCACCCAGAGCTGTGAGATGTCTGGTAGGTCACCCAGAGCTGTGAGACATCTAGTAGGTCACCCAGAGCTGTGAGATGTCTGGTAGGTCACCCATAGCTGTGAGATGTCTGGTAGGTCACCCAGAGCTGTGAGACATCTAGTAGGTCACCCAGAGCTGTGAGATGTCTGGTAGGTCACCCAGAGCTGTGAGACATCTAGTAGGTCACCCAGAGCTGTGAGACATCTAGTAGGTCACCCAGAGCTGTGAGACATCTTGTAGTAGGTCACCCAGAGCTGTGAGATGTCTGGTAGGTCACCCAGAGCTGTGAGACATCTAGTAGGTCACCCAGAGCTGTGAGATGTCTGGTAGGTCACCCATAGCTGTGAGATGTCTGGTAGGTCACCCAGAGCTGTGAGATGTCTGGTAGGTCACCCATAGCTGTGAGATGTCTGGTAGGTCACCCAGAGCTGTGAGATGTCTAGTAGGTCACCCAGAGCTGTGAGATGTCTGGTAGGTCACCCATAGCTGTGAGATGTCTGGTAGGTCACCCAGAGCTGTGAGACATCTAGTAGGTCACCCAGAGCTGTGAGACATCTAGTAGGTCACCCAGAGCTGTGAGACATCTAGTAGGTCACCCATAGCTGTGAGACATCTAGTAGGTCACCCAGAGCTGTGAGACATCTAGTAGGTCACCCATAGCTGTGAGATGTCTGGTAGGTCACCCATGGCTGTGAGATGTCTGGTAGGTGAGAGCTGTGAGACATCTAGTAGGTCACCCAGAGCTGTGAGATGTCTGGTAGGTCACCCAGAGCTGTGAGATGTCTGGTAGGTCACCCAGAGCTGTGAGATGTCTGGTAGGTCACCCAGAGCTGTGAGACATCTAGTAGGTCACCCAGAGCTGTGAGACATCTAGTAGGTCACCCAGAGCTGTGAGATGTCTGGTAGGTCACCCATAGCTGTGAGACATCTAGTAGGTCACCCAGAGCTGTGAGACATCTAGTAGGTCACCCAGAGCTGTGAGATGTCTGGTAGGTCACCCAGAGCTGTGAGACATCTAGTAGGTGACAGAGCTGTGAGATGTCTGGTAGGTCACCCATAGCTGTGAGATGTCTGGTAGGTCACCCAGAGCTGTGAGACATCTAGTAGGTCACCCAGAGCTGTGAGATGTCTGGTAGGTCACCCAGAGCTGTGAGACATCTAGTAGGTCACCCAGAGCTGTGAGATGTCTGGTAGGTCACCCAGAGCTGTGAGACATCTAGCAGGTCACCCAGAGCTGTGAGACATCTAGTAGGTCACCCATAGCTGTGAGATGTCTGGTAGGTCACCCAGAGCTGTGAGACATCTAGTAGGTCACCCAGAGCTGTGAGACATCTAGTAGGTCACCCAGAGCTGTGAGATGTCTGGTAGGTCACCCATAGCTGTGAGACATCTAGTAGGTCACCCAGAGCTGTGAGACATCTAGTAGGTCACCCAGAGCTGTGAGATGTCTGGTAGGTCACCCAGAGCTGTGAGACATCTAGTAGGTCACCCAGAGCTGTGAGACATCTAGTAGGTCACCCAGAGCTGTGAGATGTCTGGTAGGTCACCCATAGCTGTGAGATGTCTGGTAGGTCACCCAGAGCTGTGAGACATCTAGTAGGTCACCCAGAGCTGTGAGATGTCTGGTAGGTCACCCAGAGCTGTGAGATGTCTGGTAGGTCACCCAGAGCTGTGAGATGTCTGGTAGGTCACCCAGAGCTGTGAGACATCTAGTAGGTCACCCAGAGCTGTGAGACATCTAGTAGGTCACCCAGAGCTGTGAGATGTCTGGTAGGTCACCCAGAGCTGTGAGACATCTAGTAGGTCACCCAGAGCTGTGAGACATCTAGTAGGTCACCCATAGCTGTGAGATGTCTGGTAGGTCACCCAGAGCTGTGAGACATCTAGTAGGTCACCCAGAGCTGTGAGACATCTAGTAGGTCACCCAGAGCTGTGAGATGTCTGGTAGGTCACCCATAGCTGTGAGATGTCTGGTAGGTCACCCAGAGCTGTGAGACATCTAGTAGGTCACCCAGAGCTGTGAGATGTCTGGTAGGTCACCCAGAGCTGTGAGATGTCTGGTAGGTCACCCAGAGCTGTGAGATGTCTGGTAGGTCACCCAGAGCTGTGAGATGTCTAGTAGGTCACCCAGAGCTGTGAGATGTCTGGTAGGTCACCCAGAGCTGTGAGATGTCTGGTAGGTCACCCAGAGCTGTGAGATGTCTGGTAGGTCACCCAGAGCTGTGAGACATCTAGTAGGTCACCCAGAGCTGTGAGATGTCTGGTAGGTCACCCAGAGCTGTGAGATGTCTGGTACAGTAGCAGAGCTGTGAGATGTCTGGTAGGTCACCCAGAGCTGTGAGATGTCTGGTAGGTCACCCAGAGCTGTGAGATGTCTGGTAGGTCACCCAGAGCTGTGAGATGTCTGGTAGGTCACCCAGAGCTGTGAGATGTCTGGTAGGTCACCCAGAGCTGTGAGATGTCTGGTACAGTAGGTCACCCAGAGCTGTGAGATGTCTGGTAGGTCACCCAGAGCTGTGAGATGTCTGGTAGGTCACCCAGAGCTGTGAGATGTCTGGTAGGTGAGCTGTGAGACATCTAGTAGGTCACCCAGAGCTGTAAGATGTCTGGTAGGTCACCCAGAGCTGTGAGATGTCTGGTAGGTCACCCAGAGTTGTGAGACATCTAGTAGGTCACCCAGAGCTGTGAGACATCTAGTAGGTCACCCAGAGCTGTGAGACATCTAGTAGGTCACCTAGAGCTGTGAGATGTCTGGTAGGTCACCCATAGCTGTGAGATGTCTGGTAGGTGACAGAGCTGTGAGACATCTAGTAGGTCACCCAGAGCTGTGAGATGTCTGGTAGGTCACCCAGAGCTGTGAGACATCTAGTAGGTCACCCAGAGCTGTGAGATGTCTGGTAGGTCACCCAGAGCTGTGAGATGTCTGGTAGGTCACCCATAGCTGTGTGATGTCTGGTAGGTCACCCATAGCTGTGAGATGTCTAGTAGGTGACAGAGCTGTGAGATGTCTGGTAGGTCACCCAGAGCTGTGAGATGTCTGGTAGGTCACCCAGAGCTGTGAGATGTCTGGTAGGTCACCCAGAGCTGTGAGATGTCTGGTAGGTCACCCAGAGCTGTGAGATGTCTGGTAGGTCACCCAGAGCTGTGAGATGTCTGGTAGGTCACCCAGAGCTGTGAGACATCTAGTAGGTCACCCAGAGCTGTGAGACATCTAGTAGGTCACCCATAGCTGTGAGATGTCTGGTAGGTCACCCAGAGCTGTGAGACATCTAGTAGGTCACCCAGAGCTGTGAGACATCTAGTAGGTCACCCAGAGCTGTGAGACATCTAGTAGGTCACCCAGAGCTGTGAGATGTCTGGTAGGTCACCCAGAGCTGTGAGATGTCTGGTAGGTCACCCAGAGCTGTGAGATGTCTAGTAGGTCACCCAGAGCTGTGAGATGTCTGGTAGGTCACCCAGAGCTGTGAGACATCTAGTAGGTCACCCAGAGCTGTGAGATGTCTGGTAGGTCACCCAGAGCTGTGAGACATCTAGTAGGTCACCCAGAGCTGTGAGATGTCTGGTAGGTCACCCAGAGCTGTGAGATGTCTGGTAGGTCACCCAGAGCTGTGAGATGTCTGGTAGGTCACCCATAGCTGTGAGATGTCTGGTAGGTCACCCAGAGCTGTGAGATGTCTGGTAGGTCACCCAGAGCTGTGAGATGTCTGGTAGGTCACCCAGAGCTGTGAGACATCTAGTAGGTCACCCAGAGCTGTGAGACATCTAGTAGGTCACCCATAGCTGTGAGATGTCTGGTAGGTCACCCAGAGCTATGAGATGTCTGGTAGGTCACCCATAGCTGTGAGATGTCTGGTAGGTCACCCAGAGCTATGAGATGTCTGGTAGGTCACCCAGAGCTGTGAGATGTCTGGTAGGTCACCCAGAGCTGTGAGACATCTAGTAGGTCACCCAGAGCTGTGAGACATCTAGTAGGTCACCCAGAGCTGTGAGATGTCTGGTAGGTCACCCAGAGCTGTGAGACATCTAGTAGGTCACCCAGAGCTGTGAGACATCTAGTAGGTCACCCAGAGCTGTGAGACATCTAGTAGGTCACCTAGAGCTGTGAGATGTCTGGTAGGTCACCGGTCACCCAGAGCTGTGAGATGTCTGGTAGGTCACCCAGAGCTGTGAGACATCTAGTAGGTCACCCAGAGCTGTGAGATGTCTGGTAGGTCACCCAGAGCTGTGAGACATCTAGTAGGTCACCCAGAGCTGTGAGATGTCTGGTAGGTCACCCATAGCTGTGAGATGTCTGGTAGGTCACCCAGAGCTGTGAGACATCTAGTAGGTCACCCAGAGCTGTGAGATGTCTGGTAGGTCACCCAGAGCTGTGAGACATCTAGTAGGTCACCCAGAGCTGTGAGACATCTAGTAGGTCACCCAGAGCTGTGAGACATCTTGTAGTAGGTCACCCAGAGCTGTGAGATGTCTGGTAGGTCACCCAGAGCTGTGAGACATCTAGTAGGTCACCCAGAGCTGTGAGATGTCTGGTAGGTCACCCATAGCTGTGAGATGTCTGGTTGGTGACAGAGCTGTGAGACATCTAGTAGGTCACCCAGAGCTGTGAGATGTCTGGTAGGTCACCCAGAGCTGTGAGATGTCTGGTAGGTCACCCAGAGCTGTGAGATGTCTGGTAGGTCACCCAGAGCTGTGAGACATCTAGTAGGTGACAGAGCTGTGAGACATCTAGTAGGTCACCCAGAGCTGTGAGATGTCTGGTAGGTCACCCAGAGCTGTGAGACATCTAGTAGGTCACCCAGAGCTGTGAGACATCTAGTAGGTCACCCATAGCTGTGAGATGTCTGGTAGGTCACCCAGAGCTGTGAGACATCTAGTAGGTCACCCAGAGCTGTGAGATGTCTGGTAGGTCACCCAGAGCTGTGAGATGTCTGGTAGGTCACCCAGAGCTGTGAGATGTCTGGTAGGTCACCCAGAGCTGTGAGACATCTAGTAGGTCACCCAGAGCTGTGAGATGTCTGGTAGGTCACCCAGAGCTGTGAGATGTCTGGTAGGTCACCCAGAGCTGTGAGATGTCTGGTAGGTCACCCAGAGCTGTGAGATGTCTGGTAGGTCACCCAGAGCTGTGAGATGTCTAGTAGGTCACCCAGAGCTGTGAGACATCTAGTAGGTCACCCAGAGCTGTGAGATGTCTGGTAGGTCACCCAGAGCTGTGAGATGTCTGGTACAGTAGGTCACCCAGAGCTGTGAGATGTCTGGTAGGTCACCCAGAGCTGTGAGATGTCTGGTAGGTCACCCAGAGCTGTGAGATGTCTGGTAGGTCACCCAGAGCTGTGAGATGTCTGGTAGGTCACCCAGAGCTGTGAGATGTCTGGTAGGTCACCCAGAGCTGTGAGATGTCTGGTACAGTAGGTCACCCAGAGCTGTGAGATGTCTGGTAGGTCACCCAGAGCTGTGAGATGTCTGGTAGGTCACCCAGAGCTGTGAGATGTCTGGTAGGTCACCGGTCACCCAGAGCTGTGAGACATCTAGTAGGTCACCCAGAGCTGTAAGATGTCTGGTAGGTCACCCAGAGCTGTGAGATGTCTGGTAGGTCACCCAGAGTTGTGAGACATCTAGTAGGTCACCCAGAGCTGTGAGACATCTAGTAGGTCACCCAGAGCTGTGAGACATCTAGTAGGTCACCTAGAGCTGTGAGATGTCTGGTAGGTCACCCATAGCTGTGAGATGTCTGGTAGGTCACCCAGAGCTGTGAGATGTCTGGTAGGTCACCCAGAGCTGTGAGATGTCTGGTAGGTCACCCAGAGCTGTGAGATGTCTGGTAGGTCACCCAGAACTGTGAGATGTCTGGTAGGTCACCCAGAGCTGTTAGACATCTAGTAGGTCACCCAGAGCTGTGAGACATCTAGTAGGTCACCCAGAGCTGTGAGATGTCTAGTAGGTCACCCAGAGCTGTGAGACATCTAGTAGGTCACCCAGAGCTGTGAGATGTCTGGTAGGTCACAGCTGTGAGATGTCTGGTAGGTCACCCAGAGCTGTGAGACATCTAGTAGGTCACCCATAGCTGTGAGATGTCTGGTAGGTCACCCAGAGCTGTGAGACATCTAGTAGGTCACCCAGAGCTGTGAGACATCTAGTAGGTCACCCAGAGCTGTGAGACATCTAGTAGGTCACCCAGAGCTGTGAGATGTCTGGTAGGTCACCCATAGCTGTGAGATGTCTGGTAGGTCACCCATAGCTGTGAGATGTCTGGTAGGTCACCCAGAGCTGTGAGACATCTAGTAGGTCACCCAGAGCTGTGAGATGTCTGGTAGGTCACCCAGAGCTGTGAGATGTCTGGTAGGTCACCCAGAGCTGTGAGATGTCTGGTAGGTCACCCAGAGCTGTGAGACATCTAGTAGGTCACCCAGAGCTGTGAGATGTCTAGTAGGTCACCCAGAGCTGTGAGACATCTAGTAGGTCACCCAGAGCTGTGAGATGTCTAGTAGGTCACCCAGAGCTGTGAGATGTCTGGTAGGTCACCCAGAGCTGTGAGACATCTAGTAGGTCACCCAGAGCTGTGAGATGTCTGGTAGGTCACCCAGAGCTGTGAGATGTCTGGTAGGTCACCCAGAGCTGTGAGACATCTAGTAGGTCACCCAGAGCTGTGAGACGTCTAGTAGGTCACCTAGAGCTGTGAGATGTCTGGTAGGTCACCCAGAGCTGTGAGATGTCTGGTAGGTCACCCAGAGCTGTGAGACATCTAGTAGGTCACCCAGAGCTGTGAGATGTCTGGTAGGTCACCCAGAGCTGTGAGACATCTAGTAGGTCACCCAGAGCTGTGAGATGTCTGGTAGGTCACCCATAGCTGTGAGATGTCTGGTAGGTCACCCAGAGCTGTGAGACATCTAGTAGGTCACCCAGAGCTGTGAGATGTCTGGTAGGTCACCCAGAGCTGTGAGACATCTAGTAGGTCACCCAGAGCTGTGAGACATCTAGTAGGTCACCCAGAGCTGTGAGACATCTTGTAGTAGGTCACCCAGAGCTGTGAGATGTCTGGTAGGTCACCCAGAGCTGTGAGACATCTAGTAGGTCACCCAGAGCTGTGAGATGTCTGGTAGGTCACCCATAGCTGTGAGATGTCTGGTAGGTCACCCAGAGCTGTGAGATGTCTGGTAGGTCACCCATAGCTGTGAGATGTCTGGTAGGTCACCCAGAGCTGTGAGATGTCTAGTAGGTCACCCAGAGCTGTGAGACATCTAGTAGGTCACCCATAGCTGTGAGACATCTAGTAGGTCACCCAGAGCTGTGAGACATCTAGTAGGTCACCCATAGCTGTGAGATGTCTGGTAGGTCACCCATGGCTGTGAGATGTCTGGTAGGTGACAGAGCTGTGAGACATCTAGTAGGTCACCCAGAGCTGTGAGATGTCTGGTAGGTCACCCAGAGCTGTGAGATGTCTGGTAGGTCACCCAGAGCTGTGAGATGTCTGGTAGGTGAGCTGTGAGATGTCTGGTAGGTCACCCAGAGCTGTGAGATGTCTGGTAGGTCACCCAGAGCTGTGAGACATCTAGTAGGTCACCCAGAGCTGTGAGACATCTAGTAGGTCACCCAGAGCTGTGAGATGTCTGGTAGGTCACCCAGAGCTGTGAGACATCTAGTAGGTCACCCAGAGCTGTGAGACATCTAGTAGGTCACCCATAGCTGTGAGATGTCTGGTAGGTCACCCAGAGCTGTGAGACATCTAGTAGGTCACCCAGAGCTGTGAGACATCTAGTAGGTCACCCAGAGCTGTGAGATGTCTGGTAGGTCACCCATAGCTGTGAGACATCTAGTAGGTCACCCAGAGCTGTGAGACATCTAGTAGGTCACCCAGAGCTGTGAGATGTCTGGTAGGTCACCCAGAGCTGTGAGACATCTAGTAGGTCACCCAGAGCTGTGAGACATCTAGTAGGTCACCCAGAGCTGTGAGATGTCTGGTAGGTCACCCAGAGCTGTGAGACATCTAGTAGGTCACCCAGAGCTGTGAGACATCTAGTAGGTCACCCAGAGCTGTGAGATGTCTGGTAGGTCACCCATAGCTGTGAGATGTCTGGTAGGTCACCCAGAGCTGTGAGACATCTAGTAGGTCACCCAGAGCTGTGAGATGTCTGGTAGGTCACCCAGAGCTGTGAGATGTCTGGTAGGTCACCCAGAGCTGTGAGATGTCTGGTAGGTCACCGGTCACCCAGAGCTGTGAGACATCTAGTAGGTCACCCAGAGCTGTGAGACATCTAGTAGGTCACCCAGAGCTGTGAGATGTCTGGTAGGTCACCCAGAGCTGTGAGACATCTAGTAGGTCACCCATAGCTGTGAGATGTCTGGTAGGTCACCCAGAGCTGTGAGACATCTAGTAGGTCACCCAGAGCTGTGAGACATCTAGTAGGTCACCCAGAGCTGTGAGATGTCTGGTAGGTCACCCATAGCTGTGAGATGTCTGGTAGGTCACCCAGAGCTGTGAGACATCTAGTAGGTCACCCAGAGCTATGAGATGTCTGGTAGGTCACCCAGAGCTGTGAGATGTCTGGTAGGTCACCCAGAGCTGTGAGATGTCTGGTAGGTCACCCAGAGCTGTGAGACATCTAGTAGGTCACCCAGAGATGTGAGATGTCTGGTAGGTCACCCAGAGCTGTGAGACATCTAGTAGGTCACCCAGAGCTGTGAGACATCTAGTAGGTCACCCAGAGCTGTGAGATGTCTGGTAGGTCACCCAGAGCTGTGAGACATCTAGTAGGTCACCCAGAGCTGTGAGACATCTAGTAGGTCACCCAGAGCTGTGAGATGTCTGGTAGGTCACCCAGAGCTGTGAGATGTCTGGTAGGTCACCCAGAGCTGTGAGATGTCTGGTAGGTCACCCAGAGCTGTGAGATGTCTAGTAGGTCACCCAGAGCTGTGAGATGTCTGGTAGGTCACCCAGAGCTATGAGATGTCTGGTAGGTCACCCAGAGCTGTGAGACATCTAGTAGGTCACCCAGAGCTGTGAGATGTCTAGTAGGTCACCCAGAGCTGTGAGACATCTAGTAGGTCACCCAGAGCTGTGAGACATCTAGTAGGTCACCCAGAGCTGTGAGACATCTAGTAGGTCACCCAGAGCTGTGAGACATCTAGTAGGTCACCCATAGCTGTGAGATGTCTGGTACAGGTCACCCAGAGCTGTGAGATGTCTGGTAGGTCACAGAGCTGTGAGACATCTAGTAGGTCACCCAGAGCTGTGAGACATCTAGTAGGTCACCCATAGCTGTGAGATGTCTGGTAGGTCACCCAGAGCTATGAGATGTCTGGTAGGTCACCCAGAGCTGTGAGATGTCTGGTAGGTCACCCAGAGCTGTGAGACATCTAGTAGGTCACCCAGAGCTGTGAGACATCTAGTAGGTCACCCAGAGCTGTGAGATGTCTGGTAGGTCACCCAGAGCTGTGAGACATCTAGCAGGTCACCCAGAGCTGTGAGATGTCTGGTAGGTCACCCATAGCTGTGAGATGTCTGGTAGGTCACCCAGAGCTGTGAGACATCTAGTAGGTCACCCAGAGCTGTGAGATGTCTGGTAGGTCACCCAGAGCTGTGAGACATCTAGTAGGTCACCCAGAGCTGAGACATCTAGTAGGTCACCCAGAGCTGTGAGATGTCTGGTAGGTCACCCAGAGCTGTGAGATGTCTGGTAGGTCACCCAGAGCTGTGAGATGTCTGGTAAGTCACCCAGAGCTGTGAGACATCTAGTAGGTGCTGTGAGACATCTAGTAGGTCACCCAGAGCTGTGAGACATCTAGTAGGTCACCCAGAGCTGTGAGATGTCTGGTAGGTCACCCAGAGCTGTGAGATGTCTGGTAGGTCACCCAGAGCTGTGAGATGTCTGGTAGGTCACCCAGAGCTGTGAGACATCTAGTAGGTCACCCAGAGCTGTGAGATGTCTGGTAGGCCACCCATAGCTGTGAGATGTCTGGTAGGTCACCCAGAGCTGTGAGATGTCTGGTAGGTCACCCAGAGCTGTGAGACATCTAGTAGGTCACCCAGAGCTGTGAGATGTCTGGTAGGTCACCCAGAGCTGTGAGATGTCTGGTAGGTCACCCAGAGCTTTGAGATGTCTGGTAGGTCACCCAGAGCTGTGAGATGTCTGGTAGGTCACCCAGAGCTGTGAGACATCTAGTAGGTCACCCAGAGCTGTGAGATGTCTGGTAGGTCACCCAGAGCTGTGAGATGTCTGGTAGGTCTCCCAGAGCTGTGAGACATCTAGTAGGTCACCCAGAGCTGTGAGACATCTAGTAGGTCACCTAGAGCTGTGAGCTATGTAGGTGTCCTGTATGATTACAGGACATTGGAGTTTGGACGTCTTGGATTTTTTTTCTGTTCTATGTTCTGCACTGCTTCACCTAACACTGTGTTACACCAATTCACAGTTACATTACATTTAGCTCTTCACCTGTGTAGCATTGTCACACAGTATGTAACATTAGGTTACACTACTTCGCAACATTATACTGCATCAGTGTAACATTGTGTTACATTACTTCTCAGAGTTACACTGCATGTAGCTCCTCCCCTTTGTAACTTAGTGTTATACTACTTCACAGAGTTACACTGCATAGCGCTCTTACCTGTGTAACACTGTGTTACACTCATTGCTAGTGTGAATTGAGGCTGAGTTTTAATCACAATAATTGTTCTGTGTGTCAACTCGTGCCTCTGTCTTGTGTGCTGGTGCAGAGGTAGTAGGGGAGAAGCTGGTGTCGGCCTTCCAGTGGGACATGTCGGGCATTATCATCAACGCCAACACAGACATTGGGCACCACACCTCCACTCTGGTGCACACCATGACAACCATTGCATCAGACCTGGATGGGAAAGGGGATGCGAAAGGCAAGCCCAAGATTCCATCGCCCAAAAGCCAGTCGAGTCGTCTGCTCCGCAAGAATCCCAGCATGTCAAAAGGTCAGCACAGACGCTCTCTGTCCATGCAGAGATCTTCTCAGGTGGACAACACATACAAGACTGCACTGGAGCAAGAGCTGGCACAGCACACAAGAACTGTACAGAAGCTGAAGCTGACGGGAGCGGCCACAGACAGCCTGAGGAGTGAGGAAGACCTCCTGCGCTCCACACAGCAAGAGTTGGCCAGGACTGTGCAGCGGATTTTCCGACACCCCAGGACGGGAATCTCTCTGCAGAAATTCAACCAACTCTTCTTCAGCACATCAGATAGGCATCTCCCCACAGCACTCCGAGGGAGAATGTTTAGTGTGACAGAGGAACAGGAGGGAGAAGAGAAACGGCTGCGTGGTGTATCAGCCCCTATGTCTATCTCTTCTGCAGGTCGACAAGCTAACCCAATGCTGCACAGACGACACACCTCCGACGTGACAGGCATGAGAGTTTTCTCCCCCAGTCCCAGCCCAACTCCTCCGCCAGAAGATGATGGTGAGGAGGACGGTGATACCGCCACTTCCTCCCTGTCAGAGGACAAGGAAGCTCTTAAGAAGGAAGAACATGGCGGGTTTTCCATGCCCAGCATCAGCCTAGAGTTTGACATCACTGTCAATGTGGACCACGGCAAGATCGTCCTGAGGACAGAGGAGAGGTGGGTGTGGCAAATTAGAACATACTGTATATATGCATGCGTTGATAGTTATGGCCAAGCCCAAGGCCATTGCCTTACATGTATATGGTACACACACACAATAATGCTGACATGTGTGTGTTCTTATGTGTGTGAAGCTCGGTGCTGGAGTGGCGTCACCTGCACTCTGCACTCTTGACTCCTCACAGTCCAGGCCTCCCTACACGCAAGAAGTCGGAGGAGCCCAAGCACGTGGTCGAGAGTGTGGTCCTCATCCCGGCACTAACCGTCAGGGCCCACTACCAGTCCTTTGTGGGCCCCTCCTACTGCAATCTCTCTTCCTTTAGACCTCCAGGTCAGCCCAGCAGCCCTGACATGCACCCAGCAGCAGCTGAGACTGCACCTGGGCCCACTCCTCGACATAAAGCCAAAGCTCCTGGGGGTGCTCAGAACCTGCCAATGAAGAGAGGCGTGCTCTCGCTATCTGCCGTGGTGGAGTCACTACCAGAGCACATCAAGTTGACTCCCAGTTTGTTAGAGTTCATAGAGCAAGTGGCGCAGCCCACACTAGCAGCGGCTGCAGTCTCAAGCTTCAGCAGCTCCGACTCCATCAGCAATGCAGAGGAGGCGGGCGGGGGAGGAGGAGGACGAGGGGAGTTGGAGACAGTGCAAACAACATCACCAATCTCATTCCCTGTTGATGTCACTCTGACCTTTAACATCCAGCCCTCCACGGTGTACCTGAGCTGCCAACCTTACTCCCAAGTGGAGTGCACCATCCAGAGTCCCAATGTCAACTTTGTGATCTCCTTCTCTCTGTTCAGCCAGCAGATGTCGGACATTGCATTGAACAGCTCTGGTGCACCTCTGACCAGCAGCAGTCGCACCAGAGTGGTGCCTTTCAATAAGCTCTACGTGACTGGCTGCCTGTCGACCTTTGCCCTACAGCTCTACAGCCTGAAGCATGGGGCCACTGCCGCTACTGAAGGCAGAGAAGCGCTCAGTCTGACTCTGGGACATGCACTCTTCCACCTGAGCCGCAACAGTGTGTCAGTTCCTGCAGGTCCCCCCCTCAAGCCTGGCAAGAAGCCCTCCTGTGTGGAGGACTGCCACACCCACAACAAACTTCATGTCTCAGGTACATGCATTTGTGAGGCTCATACTTTCATACCCTTATGCACCATGTGGCATACCCTTATGTAACATGTGGCATACCCTTATGTAACATGTGGCACACCCTTATGCACCATGTGGCACACCCTTATGCACCATGTAGCACACCCTTATGCAACATGTAGCACACCCTTATGGACCATGTGACACACCCTTATGGACCATGTGACACACCCTTATGCACCATGTGGCATACCCTTATGTACCATGTGCCATACCCTTATGCACCATGTGGCACACCCTTATGCACCATGTGACACACCCTTATGCACCATGTGGCACACCCTTATGCAACATGTGGCACACCCTTATGCACCATGTGGCATACCCTTATGCAACATGTGGCATACCCTTATGCACCATGTGGCACACCCTTATGCACCATGTAGCACATCCTTATGTACCATGTAGCACACCCTTATGAACCATGCAGCACACCCTTATGAACCATGCAGAACACCCTTATGCACCATGTAGCACATCCTTATGTACCATGTAGCACACCCTTATGAACCATGTAGCACACCCTTATGAACCATGCAGAACACCCTTATGCACCATGTAGCACACCCTTATGAACCATGCAGAACACCCTTATGCACCATGTAGCACACCCTTATGCACCATGTAGCATACCCATAATACTATGCACACCCTTTTATATATCATGTAACACACTGTTATACCATGTAACACTACAGGAATTCTGTCTAAATATAAAATCTAAAAGGGTGGTGTGTGCCTATTTTTTTGCTCCAAAACTTCTACTACTGGAAGTGTCTAGTATACTACAGGAAGTGTCTAGTATACTACAGGAAGTGCTCTAATGAGATTCATAAAGGAAGATTCAACAAACTCTAGAACCAATTAGTACGATGGCATAGTTTGTATTCCTTTTGAGAAGACCACCACTGAGTATGCTGGTGCGAGTGCAGTGGGTGTCGTGATGGCAGCTTAGCGTGACCTAGCAGCAGCTGCAACTCTAGGGAGGAGCCAAGCAGAAAACCTTCTGGTTACCCACACGAGGCTAATTAGCAATGGCAGACCTACTGTAGGTCACTTCAATTTACTAACGACTTTTCAAAGTTTTGACAGTATTGTAGACAAACCCTCTGCACGATTCTTCATGGCAGACAACTGCAGGTATTAGTGTGAGCACACACACCACTAGTAGCATGCCTACTTCCTCATGGCAGACAACTGCAGGTATTAGTGTGAGCACACACACCACTAGTAGCATGCTTACTTCCTCATGGCAGACAACTGCAGGTATTAGTGTGAGCACACACACACCACTAGTAGCATGCCTACTTCCTCATGGCAGACAACTGCAGGTATTAGTGTGAGCACACACACCACTAGTAGCATGCCTGCTTCCTCATGGCAGACAACTGCAGGTATTAGTGTGAGCACACACACCACTAGTAGCATGCCTGCTTCCTCATGGCAGACAACTGCAGGTATTAGTGTGAGCACACACACCACTAGTAGCATGCCTGCTTCCTCATGGCAGACAACTGCAGGTATTAGTGTGAGCACACACACCACTAGTAGCATGCCTACTTCCTCATGGCAGACAACTGCAGGTATTAGTGTAAGCAGCACACACACCACTAGTAGCATGCCTACTTCCTCATGGCAGACAACTGCAGGTATTAGTGTGAGCACACACACCACTAGTAGCATGCCTACTTCCTCATGGCAGACAACTGCAGGTATTAGTGTGAGCACACACACACCACTAGTAGCATGCCTACTTCCTCATGGCAGACAACTGCAGGTATTAGTGTGAGCACACACACACCACTAGTAGCATGCCTGCTTCCTCATGGCAGACAACTGCAGGTATTAGTGTGAGCACACACACCACTAGTAGCATGCCTACTTCCTCATGGCAGACAACTGCAGGTATTAGTGTGAGCACACACACACCACTAGTAGCATGCCTACTTCCTCATGGCAGACAACTGCAGGTATTAGTGTGAGCACACACACCACTAGTAGCATGCCTACTTCCTCATGGCAGACAACTGCAGGTATTAGTGTGAGCACACACACCACTAGTAGCATGCCTACTTCCTCATGGCAGACAACTGCAGGTATTAGTGTGAGCACACACACCACTAGTAGCATGCCTACTTCCTCATGGCAGACAACTGCAGGTATTAGTGTGAGCAGCACACACACCACTAGTAGCATGCCTACTTCCTCATGGCAGACAACTGCAGGTATTAGTGTGAGCACACACACACCACTAGTAGCATGCTGCCCAAGCCATTGGCCTCAATCCCAAGCAGCTTGTTCCTAATGTGTTGCTCGTGAACATTTGGAAGTTTTTGTGTGCTCTAAGCTCCACTGTTGAATTTAAAAATTCATTGTTGGAGTGACCTCTTGAGGCTCTCCTCCTGTAACTCTGTGTAGCTGTGCACCTGTAACTCTGTGTAGCTGTGCACCTGTAACTCTGTGTTAATGTGCACCTGTAACTCTGTGTAGCTGTGCACCTGTAACTCTGTGTTAATGTGCACCTGTACAACTCTGTGTTAAGGCGGGACTAATCCATTCGTTCGGGAAAAAAACATTTTTTAAAGTTATTTATTCATTCTATAGTATAGTTCATGTAGTATTTCTATTTCAAGTTTCAGAGCATTTGAATGCTTTACTGCAAAGTTATACACACTTTTGTCCATGCTATTGACTACATAAATTCGAAGTTACGAACCTGAAAGGAATATAGAGAACATAATAATGTACTTTTTTCAAGAGCCGTTATCTCAAAACGAGTTATTTCAAGTTTGTGTGCACATAACTGGGCCATGCTTTGTCCTATATCAACTTTTAATATATCATTTGAAAGCTCTTTTCATACTCTTTCATTTGAATAGAAAGAATCCACTAAAAAAAATCTATGGGGGAGATATTAGCCCTGGAATGTTGCTAATCATGAGCAAAACACTGACCTTTCTTAAAAATCCATTTTACAAGTTATGATGTTTTCATCCATTCAAAATGCATGTCTGTGGGTTCTCTAAGTGCTGTCAAAATTGTAAGTGGTTATGTGACACAGGTGTTGAGTAAAGTGCAATAAAGTGAAATCACCTTGGTGTCCACAACTCTGACCAGGATGGCACTAGGTCAAAAGTAAATATACCATTAGAAAGCTCTCTGAATGAGCAGCATTTTGGTACTAATTTCAACATCATAGTATATAGAACAAAAAAGTTATGAACGAATTAAAAAAAGGCCCAGAAATGGATTAGTCCCGCCTTAATGTGCACCTGTAACTCTGTGTAGCTGTGCACCTGTAACTCTGTGTAGCTGTGCACCTGTAACTGTGTTAATGTGCACCTGTAACTCTGTGTTAATGTGCACCTGTAACTCTGTGTAGCTGTGCACCTGTAACTCTGTGTTAATGTGCACCTGTACAACTCTGTGTTAAATGTGCACCTGTAACTCTGTGCAGCTGTGCACCTGTAACTCTGTGTTAATGTGCACCTGTAACTCTGTGTTAATGTGCACCTGTAACTCTGTGTTAATGTGCACCTGTAACTCTGTGTAGCTGTGCACCTGTAACTCTGTGTAGCTGTAACTCTGTGTTAATGTGCACCTGTAACTCTGTGTTGATGTGCACTTGCAGTGATCATGAATGTGGCTAGTCTTGTGCTGGGCTATGACATGAGACGACTGAATGACATCACAGCATTCCGTCGCTTCTGGTACCGCACCAGTCTAGTGGAGGCCTTGTTCATTGGTTCCAAGAAGGAGCAAGAGGATGAGTCCAGTGCGCTGGTACTGCCTCCCTCTGCCGCTTCAACTAACCTTATGGATGACACAGTCAGTGGCACAATTGACCTCGACAATAGCATATCTGCTGCTATTGTGCTAGCTGCCAGCATCGACGACTTCAGGGTCGCCGCCAACTTTGCACAAGTCATGGGCAATGCCGAGTAGGTGTCGTCACCGCACCCATGTATGCACTCACCACACCCATGTATGCACTCACCACACCCACATATGCACTCACCACGCCCACATACAGTAGGAGCAAAAAAAGTTCCGGTTGCGTTGTGTTAATATTCCGTTGGCATTTCTGAGCAACGTTCCAACGTCGTTAATTAAGTAACGAAGAAAACAACTCCTTTTCAACGGCGAAGAATCTTTTCTTTTTTTTCGTGTTTCAGATTTTTCGTGTTTCAAACTCGTTTGTGTTCCAATGTCCTCGCCCTTTTTGCTTGCACGGTCGTTGGTCAGCCTCGTGCTTCAAGTTCAATTGGCTTCATGCTACAGCTTCTCCAGCTTCTTTGTCTTTCATCAGCCTCTACCATTCATAATGTTGTTCTTCAGTGAAAGGCCCTCGATATTACTGCCAGCCTTGAAGGAATAGAGGAGCAGATGAAGCTGACTGATGAAACAACTTTTGCCTAGCTCCAGAGTCTGCTAAGACCAAGCTAGGGCTGCAAAACCTCACTGTGCACCATTCTGCTATGCAGAACAACTCTAGGATAGACCTTCTGAGGTAGCTCTACTGTCAGCTCACCAGACACGCGGAACAATGTCTCATTTCTAAGCTTGGTTTAGCCGATACCCTGGTTCAAGCTTACAGTTTATAAGCTGATTAGGCTTAGCAGGAAGCTTGAATGATAGCCTGTTCTAAATTTGAAGGGTGAGCTTAAGAGCACTTTGCCTTGGCTGTGGCTTGGGGTTTAGCTTGGGGGCTTGAAGGAGGAGAGCTAAGGCTTTTTAAGACATAGTCTTGACTGCTTAGCTTACTCCTTAGTCAGTGAAACATTTGATTTCCAAATCTTAAAGGCAAAGTAATATTACAATAATAATTATATCCTCTCGTCTCCGTATGGAGTGAATATGGCATTTTCTTGGGGAGGTGACTTGTGGCGTAGAGGACATTATATGGACTGCGTAGAGGACATTATATGGACTGATGAATGCAGTCTGACTTGAGATCAAATAGACTACACTCAATTCTTCAAGGATTATTGACCTACTTATTCACTGGTAATTCATGCATATACACAAAATTGCTTTGATTATTGTTCACTGGTAGTCCATAATCATTGAGCATGTCACAACCACACAAGACTAGCTACCCAATTGGCATGACACATGGCTGGTGTGAAGCATGGGTTCTTATCTTAAAGCTAAGCTACAACCGGTGTGTGTACGCCATTTCTCTGACATTTTTGTGAAACATGATGAACTTGCCTTGTAGTAGGAGACATCTTCATATTATGGTAAAATGTGACAGTCGCTTATAAAACTGACGCTATAAATATAATTTCAAACATAATGTCATGTCATTGCTTATTTTGCAAGCATAAGCACTTGTATGCTCGCTGGATCCACTCCAAACACTTCTCCCATACAAGCTTAAATTCAATGGAGAGGTAGGTGGTTGGAACCAGCGAATGTAGAGGAGCTGTAGACTAGTATGTGTAGGTTGATGGGCCATCAAGGACAACATCCTATAATCCATAGAGAGGTCCTGTTGCATGCACAAGGAAAAAGACATCCACCATGCAATAGACGAATGCATTGCAGAAATTTTACACGTGTGATGTAACTTTTCCACTCTTACAGTGCACTTCTCACCAAACACATGGCCATCCTCAACCATGCTTAGGGCACCACTGACACTGAGTTCTCCGTTGGCCAAAATATCAGCTCTTTGTGTATACATGGTTGGTGTGAGGCCTAATATTCTGTATTAATAGACATGGCTTGTTACATACAAAAGCTTAGCTAGGGGGTTATGAGGTTAAATTTTCTAAGCCAAGGCCTGCTAAGCTACTAGATGTTCTGTGAGGGCTTGTTTGACAAGCCTTATCTACACCAGGCTTTGCCTAACACTATGCTTAGCAAACCTAACCTCTACAAAACTATATAGCAAGCTTTGTCTAATGCATCTTAGCTACACAGTGTAGCAATGAACTAGAAGGCACAGCTAGTAGAGAGCTAAACCTGAAGGGCTGACACTAATGGGCACGGGCCAAAAGGTCAGGAATAGAAATAACTATCTGTCAGCAATAAACTTCTTGATGGCAAAATGACATCTGGGAAGAAGAAAACAAAGTGGACAAAAAACACTCGCTAGATTTAACTTACAGTGTAAACAACTGGTGCACTTGATCCATGTGAGTGTGAACGCGTATGTGCGTGTTTATGCGCTAAGATCAAAAATTGTACTAAACAGCATTTGTTATGCATTATCCGTCGGGTTTGTTCTGATATCGTAATAGCGCATTGGAACGTGCCTACTGTATGCACTCACCACACCCATGCATGCACTCACCACACCCATGCATGCACTCACCACACCCATGCATGCACTCACCACACCCATGCATGCACTCACCACACCCATGCATGCACTCACCACACCCATGCATGCACTCACTACACCCATGCATGTACTCACCACACCCATGCATGTACTCACTACACTCATGCATGCACTCACCACACCCATGCATGCACTCACCACACCCATGCATGCAATCCCAAGCATGCACTCACTACACCCATGCATGCACTCACCACACCCATGCATGCACTCACCACACTCATGCATGCACTCACCACACTCATGCATGCACTCACCACACTCATGCATGCACTCACCACACCCAAGCATGCACTCACCACACCCAAGCATGCACTCATCACACCCATGCATGCACTCACCACACCCATGCATGCACTCACCACACCCATGCATGCACTCACCACACCCATGCATGCACTCACCACACCCATGCATGCACTCACCACACTCATGCATGCACTCACCACACCCATGCATGCACTCACCACACTCATGCATGCACTCACCACACTCATGCATGCACTCACCACACCCATGCATGCACTCACCACACCCATGCATGCAATCACCACACCCAAGCATGCACTCACCACACCCAAGCATGCACTCACTACACCCATGCATGCACTCACCACACCCATGCATGCACTCACCACACCCTTGTAAGGCTGTCTCTGTGTCCTTGCAGTTTGCTGGTGTCTGACTTGAAGTGTCAGGCTCATTGTGATGTTAGCCACAATGAGCTGGTCTTGCTGCAGCTGGATGGCAAGCTGGATAAGGGAGAGTTTGATGCTCGAGCTGGAGTCATCGCAGGCAGCCTGCTTGTAGAAAATGCAGTAGTTGATGGTGTGTTTCTCTATGTGCATGTTTCTCTATGTGCACATCACATGACCAGGAGCTATCCTGGCAAAGGCTCGGCAATTACTTGTGAGCTCATGAATATCGTTGTCGCCTTACTTTTCGTATTTATTTCGTGTGGTCACCGCGTGCTTTGTTGAGGTAATTATTGCAGAAGGATAGCAGCGAATAGCAGCGACAAAGATAACAAAATGGTGGCAATGGTATTCATAATTGTCATCATTGGCCAGTGTATCCATCCGAAACAGTCTATCAGTTGGCCAGAGCCTTTCCCAGCATAGTAACTGGTAAAGGGTGGGTGGTGCTACATGCTAGACACAAGTCTCTCCCACCTAATAGTCAAGTATATCTAATTCTATTAGAGGATGTGTGTGAGTTTGTGGGCATGTTGTGTTAATCATGCCTGTCTCTTGCAGTGTTGACACAGAGTCAGCAAGGTAGCACACCGGAACACCGAGGCAAAGCTGCCCTGTCTCTGATGGAGGGAAGAGTGGACTACATGGGCTCCTGCATTCTCCTGGCACGTGCCACTGAACTCAAAGTGGACGGAAATGACTTGTGGGAAGGGCTTCAGCTCAACGGAGAGCAGCAGAATAGGGAAGAAGATGAGTTGGCAAGTATCCAGGTGAAGGCACAATTCTCTTGGCAAGAGCTCCAACTAGCCATCCATCGCTCCACCACTCAACACGTCTTCAACATTGTCGAGAAGTTGGACGAATTCATCACACAGCAGAAGAAAAGAAGTGAGCGTACTCTGAGCAACATGTTGCCAGCGGGTTTTGCTGTGTCCAAGGCCCTGCAGGCCTACCGCAAGGAGAAGCAGAGGATGGCCACCACCAACACCATCAAAGGCAAGTGTGCTTCTTGTGGTGTTGATCCATACCTGGTCATGTGTATGTGGGGCATCGAGGACAGTCACCATCACTGGCTGTGTGTGTGTGTGTGTTGATCCATACCTGGTCATGTGTATATATGTGTGGCATAGAGACAGTCGCCATCACTGGCTGTGCGTGTGTGTGTGTTGATCCATACCTGACCTGGTCATGTGTATGTGTGTTATAGAGGACAGTCGCCATCACTGGCTGTGGGCGGTGAAGGTCTGGAGCATGGAGCTCATGCAAGTCCTCGGCATTCAGGCTCCAGTTGATGCCCACCATGAGGTCTCTCTAGGGGGGATCATTGGCATAGCTGGTGAAAGTTTGTGCATCGTGTGTTTCCATGGCCCATCCTTCCGAGAAAGAGAGCGAGCAGTCTTTACTATCAACAGGGTCCAGGCAAGCTTCTCCACGCAAGCCATCCCTGGGCTGGGGCGGTGGCAGACAGAGGCCACAACTCATTTACGCACATGTCAGCAGATTGTCAAGCTCTGCTTGGATGGGGAGGGAACCGACAAGTGCAAACAGCTGGCCTCCATTCATCGTGTCTCTACTGGTAGATCTAACGTGCCTAATATCGCGGGCAGTACTATCCGAGAATGGCTGGCGTATGCCTGCGTAGATACCTTCCTACACGAGGACAACTACAGTTCTGACAGCTCCACTCTGGTGCGTCTGAGTCGCAAGCTCTCTGTGCAGCAAGTTCTGCTCGTCCCCGCATTCACCGTCTCGCTCATCAACGATCACTTTTGGCCACAGCTTGAGAGTGGGATACCTAAAGTAGAATGCACTCTGACCTCTTCATTCTCTGATGGCATCTCGGTGACCACAACTGTAGATCACTATCTCTTCCTTCACGACATAGTCAGAGGCTACATTGACTACCTGGAGAAACACAGGCTCAGTGAGTACGAAGTATAGAGGTTTCATAAAGACTGCCCCCACCCATTCCAGCAAGTTTGTTGAGAACTGCCTGTAGTTTATGATGGCCTTTGCATGGCCTTTGCATGTACATGCCCACACGACACGCCCACACGACATGCCCACACAACACGCCCATAAAACATGCCCACAAAACACGCCAACACAACATCCCCACACAACACGCCCACACAACATCCCCACACAACACGCCAACACAACATGCCCACACAACATGCCCACACAACATGCCCACACAACATGCCCACACAGCATGCCCACACAACTAGCCCACACAACACGCCCATACAACTATAGGACTCATACTCTAGCACATCTCAGTAGCCACTAGTTGGACCCTGTACAATGAGGGCTCTCTGTGAAGCCAGGCCTAGGCATCCACCTTTACTAATAGTGATGTGGTATATGCTGGCCCTCCTGCAGTGCCTTGCATTGGTGTAGTGGTGATGTGTGCTTGTGTTGTGATGTCCAGGGCCTGCAACATTCCAACCATCTGCTAGTGCTACTGGTGCAGGAGGACAGGAGGTCAATGGGGACGCACAACTGCCTGGTCGCCATTTTGAGTGTGTGTGCTGGGAGCTGAATCCTCATCTGTGTCTGCTGACAGCAGTTAGTGGTCAGTTTAACCCACACATCAGTTGGCTCCTGGAGAGACTTGGCTTCAAGCATGCACAGACTACCATCCCCAAGTGGATCCAGCGAGGAGCCATGGACCCTCTGGATAAAGTCATCGCAGCAGTTGTCGAACTGCTCATCAAACTCACAGCGAGCAAGAAGAAGAACCTCATGCTCATCAAAGAAGCCTCGTCTGCACAGAGTTACCAGCATTTCTAGCATTTTTACCACAATTAATTATTTTTTTATTGCAAATTGAAATGTTTATAAGTGTTTATTATTTATTTTTATTTATGACTTGACCTTCAACTGTTTGGTTAGCCGCAGGTGTGTCTGATTGCCAACTCCATAGCTGTAAGAAAAGCCATAGCAATTAACATACAGATGCCTCGCACTATCCAACTATACCTGGCAAGTTGAGCTTTCCTGGTTTGCAACAGAGTTTGTTCCTGCGCTAGCCAATATGTTCTCCAGACATATCTCCTAAAGTGCGGCAGAGAATATTATAATGAACACACCTAAACTTTGTTCACCTAAACTTGACAACTGTACCAATTCAAATGTCTTGTTCTTCTTAGTGCAACACATTGTTTCTGCACCTTCCTCTCAAATGCCTTCATCAGGTCACTCACAGTAGCTCCTTGTAGTACTAAAACTGCTGCAGAGTAGTGTTACATACAGGAGAACTACAGTGTTGCATACAGGAGAACTACAGTGTTGCATACAGGAGAACTACAGTGTTGCATATAGGAGAACTACAGTGTTGCATATAGGAGAACTACAGTGTTGCATATACATATAGGAGAACTACAGTGTTACATATAGGAGAACTACAGTGTTGCATATAGGAGAACTACAGTGTTGCATATACATATAGGAGAACTACAGTGTTACATATAGGAGAACTACAGTGTTATGTACAGGAGAACTACAGTGTTGCGTACAGGAGAACTACAGTGTTACGTACAGGAGAACTACAGTGTTGCGTATAGGAGAACTACAGTGTTACGTATAGGAGAACTACAGTGTTGAGTACAGGAGAACTACAGTGTTGCATACAGGAGAACTACAGTGTTACGTATAGGAGAACTACAGTGTTACATATAGGAGAACTACAGTGTTACGTACAGGAGAACTACAGTGTTACGTATAGGAGAACTACAGTGTTGCATATAGGAGAACTACAGTGTTGCATACAGGAGAACTACAGTGTTGCATACAGGAGAACTACAGTGTTACGTATAGGAGAACTACAGTGTTACATATAGGAGAACTACAGTGTTACATATAGGAGAACTACAGTGTTACATATAGGAGAACTACAGTGCTGCGTATAGGAGAACTACAGTGTTACATATAGGAGAACTACAGTGTTGCATATAGGAGAACTACAGTGCTGCGTATAGGAGAACTACAGTGTTACATATAGGAGAACTACAGTGTTACATACAGGAGAACTACAGTGCTGCGTATAGGAGAACTACAGTGTTACATATAGGAGAACTACAGTGTTACATACAGGAGAACTACAGTGCTGCGTATAGGAGAACTACAGTGTTGCATATAGGAGAACTACAGTGTTGCATATACAGTGTTGCATATAGGAGAACTACAGTGTTACATATAGGAGAACTACAGTGTTACATATAGGAGAACTACAGTGTTACGTATAGGAGAACTACAGTTTTACGTATAGGAGAACTACAGTGTTGCATATAGGAGAACTACAGTGTTGCATATAGGAGAACTACAGTGTTGCGTACAGGAGAACTACAGTGTTGCATATAGGAGAACTACAGTGTTACATATAGGAGAACTACAGTGTTACATATAGGAGAACTACAGTGTTACGTATAGGAGAACTACAGTTTTACGTATAGGAGAACTACAGTGTTCCATACAGGAGAACTACAGTGTTGCATACAGGAGAACTATAGTGTTACGTATAGGAGAACTACAGTGTTGCATACAGGAGAACTACAGTGTTACATACAGGAGAACTACAGTGTTGCATACAGGAGAACTACAGTGTTGCATATAGGAGAACTACAGTGTTGCATAAAGGAGAACTACAGTGTTGCGTATAGGAGAACTACAGTGTTACATATACATATAGGAGAACTACAGTGTTACATATAGGAGAACTACAGTGTTACGTATAGGAGAACTACAGTATTACATATAGGAGAACTACAGTGTTGCATACAGGAGAACTACAGTGTTCCATACAGGAGAACTACAGTGTTGCGTACAGGAGAACTACAGTGTTGCATATAGGAGAACTACAGTGTTACGTATAGGAGAACTACAGTGTTACATATAGGACAACTACAGTGTTACATATAGGAGAACTACAGTGTTACGTATAGGAGAACTACAGTATTACATATAGGAGAACTACAGCGTTGCGTACAGGAGAACTACAGTGTTACATATAGCAGAACTACAGTGTTACATATAGGAGAACTACAGTGTTGCGTATAGGAGAACTACAGTGTTACATATAGGAGAACTACAGTGTTACATATAGGATAACTACAGTGTTACATATAGGAGAACTACAGTGTTACGTATAGGAGAACTACAGTATTACATATAGGAGAACTACAGCGTTGCGTACAGGAGAACTACAGTGTTACATATAGCAGAACTACAGTGTTACATATAGGAGAACTACAGTGTTGCGTATAGGAGAACTACAGTGTTACGTACAGGAGAACTACAGTGTTGCGTATAGGAGAACTACAGTGTTACGTACAGGAGAACTACAGTGTTGCGTATAGGAGAACTACAGTGTTACGTATAGGAGAACTACAGTGTTGAGTACAGGAGAACTACAGTGTTACATACAGGAGAACTACAGTGTTGCATACAGGAGAAATACAGTGTTGCATACAGGAGAACTACAGTGTTGCATATAGGAGAACTACAGTGTTGCGTATAGGAGAACTACAGTGTTACGTATAGGAGAACTACAGTGTTACGTACAGGAGAACTACAGTGTTGCATACAGGAGAACTACAGTGTTACATACAGGAGAACTACAGTGTTGCGTACAGGAGAACTACAGTGTTACATACAGGAGAACTACAGTGTTGCATACAGGAGAACTACAGTGTTGCATATATGAGAACTACAGTGTTGCATACAGGAGAACTACAGTGTTGCATACAGGAGAACTAGTGTTGCATATAGGAGAACTACAGTGTTGCATACAGGAGAACTACAGTGTTGCGTATAGGAGAACTACAGTGTTGCGTACAGGAGAACTACAGTGTTGCATATAGGAGAACTACAGTGTTGCGTACAGGAGAACTACAGTGTTGCGTACAGGAGAACTACAGTGTTGCATACAGGAGAACTACAGTGTTACATATAGGAGAACTACAGTGTTACATATA
Source organism: Cladorhizidae sp. MBARI D1340-BT2 (assembly GCA_028752905.1). NCBI lineage: Eukaryota > Metazoa > Porifera > Demospongiae > Poecilosclerida > Cladorhizidae > Cladorhizidae sp. MBARI D1340-BT2. The sequence continues at coordinate 39,937,042 of JAQNBH010000018.1, read as the reverse complement.
GGAGAACTACAGTGTTGCGTACAGGAGAACTACAGTGTTGCGTACAGGAGAACTACAGTGTTACATATAGGAGAACTACAGTGTTACATATAGGAGAACTACAGTGTTACATATAGGAGAACTACAGTGTTACATATAGGAGAACTACAGTGTTACATATAGGAGAACTACAGTGTTGCGTATAGGAGAACTACAGTGTTGCGTGCAGGAGAACTACAGTGTTGCGTGCAGGAGAACTACAGTGTTGCGTATAGGAGAACTACAGTGTTACATATAGGAGAACTACAGTGTTACATATAGGAGAACTATAGTGTTGCGTACAGGAGAACTACAGTGTTACATATAGGAGAACTACAGTGTTACATATAGGAGAACTACAGTGTTGCGTACAGGAGAACTACAGTGTTGCATACAGGAGAACTACAGTGTTGCATATAGGAGAACTACAGTGTTACATATAGGAGAACTACAGTGTTGCGTATAGGAGAACTACAGTGTTACATATAGGAGAACTACAGTGTTGCATACAGGAGAACTACAGTGTTGCGTATAGGAGAACTACAGTGTTACATATAGGAGAACTACAGTGTTGCATACAGGAGAACTACAGTGTTGCATACAGGAGAACTACAGTGTTGCGTAAAGGAGAACTACAGTGTTACGTATACGAGAACTACAGTGTTACGTATAGGAGAACTACAGTGTCATGTATAGGAGAACTACAGTGTTACGTATAGGAGAACTACAGTGTTGTGTACAGGAGAACTACAGTGTTACGTACAGGAGAACTACAGTGTTATAGGGTACACAACTGGAATATAGCTTAACAAGTGTTTCGAGCAATCTGCATTCACCCAACCAAGTGATTGGATCTGCTCTAATGCATCTTACCATTATGCAGATTTTACTAATCCTATCCACAAGCAAATTATCAGTATTCCACAAGTTCTTGCTCACTTACATGCAATATCTCCATCTAATTTATGAATGTGCACAGTAATAGCTTTGCCTTGAGCCAGAGCCAGTTGATATCTGGCATCTTCGACACTGCAATCCGGGACAACATCATGTAGGAAAGGATCGTCAAATAATACTGTCATGAGCTTCTTCGCTTTCTCAATTATGCTGTTGTGAGATAACTCTTCAGCGCCAGGCTCAGTGTCCCCCATCCAACTGATGAATACTGACCGTTGCGATATTGATTAACGATACCGTTAGCAAGAGCCTGAACGACGACGCTGGTGCTGTTTATCGCGGAGTGTGCTTGTATCACGTGTTAGTGACTGCCTGCTGAGTGATGGACTGATGCAATGTGTAGCGCTTAGCAGAGCAAGTGGGTTATGGCACCTGCTGCAGACTGAGAGTGAGGACGGACTTGGGTGATGCTTCGGATCCGTGTTGGTCTCACTAGCCCAACTTTCAAACGCGCCAAGTTCCGTAGAGCGTAATGTTCTGGGTTGCCACGATTTTCGTATATGTTTTGTTGTTAGAGAAGCGCTATGCGCCGTCATAGAACAAGATTGAACTGGACCAATAATCGGTGTGCAAGTCATATGATGATAGCAATAACTGAGGCAAGGTAAGGGTCGTCAATTAGGTAAGATCGCTAAATGGAATATTGTGTGTGGATGATATTACATATCTAACTAAAGGTCGCTAAATGGAATATTGTGTGTGGATGATACTACATATCTAACTATCTCCCCCCAAGTTCACTGTAGGGGAACTGAAAATTCTGTGGTATCATCGTCCATCATTGTCCGTATCTGTCTACCGGGACCTTGATCCTGGTGCTCCGGCGAAGTGGCGGCGGTTGGATGGGTGGTCTGTTCCATGGTGCCATGGGTCCTATCGCTGGGCTGTCGTGGGGCTTGGGTGGTGGGAGTTGGAGGGTTGGCGGTGTCCCAGCAATCGAGGCGTACGATCTTCCCCCTGCCTGTGAAGGTGGGGGCGAGAATTGCAGTTTATTCGGAGCCTGGTGTTGAGCCGGGGGTGGTGCCTGTGGTGTGCCAGGTGTGGTAGGTTGGCGAGATGCCGGCGGCGGCAGAGTCACTGGTGCTGGCGGCGTCGGTGGTGTGGGTGGTGGTGGTGGTGGTGGCGTGGTAGCCACTGGTTGGTTTTGCCGTGGCGGTATGCCAGCTAGGCGGGTCCGGAGTGCGTCATCGGGTGACAGTTGTGGGGTGCTGTTTCTTCTCAGGTGGCGGCGGTTGCGGGTAGTCAGCCGGCCGTTGCCATCCATCCTGACGGTGTATTGGTGGTACTGGAGCACTTCTGTTACCACACCGGTGTGGTCCCATTTGCCTGGGTGGTGGCCGTGCTGGTTTTGGACATGGACCCGGTCCCCACACCGGAGTGGTGAGAGGCCTCCAGTATGTTCTGTCCACCTTCCGTGTGCCAAGGACTGTCGCTTCCTCATCGCAGCTTGGCGTTGCTTTTCCGAGGGGTCATCCTGGGGTACTTGAAGTTTGTGTGGTAGAATGGGTAGCAGGTCTCTTGTGGGTCGGCCAAGGACACACATCGCCGGTGACATCTTGGTGTCTGGACTTGGGGCGTTGCGGTATGTCAGCAGGGCCTTGAAGAAGGAGGACTTGAGGGTCCCTCCTGGGCCAGTGTTGCCGGTTATCAGGCGTTTCATCGTCTTGACAGCGGTCTCGGCCCTGTTGTTTGAGTGTGGGTGGTATGCTGAGCACAGCCTGTGTTGCACCCCCCAGTCGGTTAGGAATTCTGCTGTTAAGTGGGCAGTGAATTCCGGCCCGCCATCTGTGGTGATGGTATCGGGTATGCCGAAGGAGGCGAATGTCTCTCTTAGTACGGCAGTCAGACCTGCTGCTCCCCCGGTGGCTGGGGCGACTATGGGCCAGCCCGAGAATCGGTCCACCACCACCAGATAGCAGGATCCGGCGTGGTGGAAGTAGTCGGCACATATTGAACCGAACGGGCGGTCAGGTACCTCGGGAGTCGTTGGGGGCAGGTGAGGTTGGGATGGGGCGTTCCCGTTGCATTCTGTGCAGTGGGCGCGGGTCGTATTGATGTCCGACGTCATGCCTGGCCAATACATAGACGATGCTGCTCGGGCCATCATCCCACTCGTGCCCTGGTGTGCAGCGTGGAGGGCTTGCAGGCACTGTTGTCTGAGTGATTGGGGGATGACGATTCGGTCCCCGTAACACACCACGTCGTCAATGATGGTTAGGTCGCCTAGGATGTTGAAGTATGCTTGGATGCTTGGCGGGAGTAGGTCTTTGGCGCTTGGTGGCCCTTCCTCGATTGCTGCCATGAGGTCCTGCATCGTTGGGTCTTCTGTTGTGGCGATTTGCAACTGCTCCCAGCCAATCGGTGTTGCTGAGAGGGCGCTGCACAACGCGATGGGGAGACCATCTCCCTCTTGAAGCGTGCAGGTCGAGCAGTGCACAGTGTTGGGTGGGGTGCTGGGCCCGCCATGGCAGTTGCTGCTTGGTGACTGGACGTCGTCCTGGAGGTGTAGTCTAACCGGTGATCTCGGCCCGGATGGATGGCGAGACAGGGCATCGCTGGTCTGGTTGCGTGTGCCCGGGATGTAGGCCATCCTGAATCGGTAGCGTAGTGTTCGCTCCTTCAGATTCCTGAGGCGAGGGTTCGGGATGTCCTCGAGGCAGCGATCGCCGAATAGTCTGAGCAGTGGCTTGTGATCCACTGCTACGACTAGATCGCTGCACCCGAGGACGAAGTGCCGTGTTCGGTCGAGGGCATCTGCCACCGCCAGTGCCTCGCCCTCCACTGGTGCGTACCGTGATTCGGCCGCGTGGGTGAATCGGGACCCCACTAGTGTCACTCGCCATCCCTCCCGGCAGCAGAATGGGTCGGACGACTGGCACTTGCAGTGTTTTTGCGTTAGCCAGAAGCCGATCCCGTTCTTGCTCCAGTCTGTTGCAAGGCATGTGGGTCGCCCCTTGTCGAATATTTCGACGCCTGCTCGGATGCTGCTGCATATGTGATCCTTTGATGTAGTGAGGGCGTCTGACAGCTTGTCTGTCCATTCGAACGGGGTGGATGGTTTCAACAGCTCACGGAAGGGGAGCATGGCTGCGGTCATGGCAAAAGAGTATGAGACTTGATTTACCAGACCGAACCATGCCCTCACATCGGTGATGCTCGTTGGGGTTGGGAAGTCTCTGATGGCCGCCGTGAATTTGTCTGCTGGGCGGACCTCGGTGGGTGTCACGGTGAATCCGGCGAATTCGACCTTGTCCTTGGCGAAGAGAAACTTGGCCGGGTTGAGGGTGATGCCGTTCCGTGCGCAAATGTCGAGCCACTCGGTTGCCTGATGGAATGCCTCCGTGATGTCTGAAGACCAGAGGAGCGCGTCGTCTACACACTTGGTCTTCGACATCACGTGGGCGACGAGGGCGTCGTAGCGGGATGTATAAGCGTCACCGGAGGCGATGTAGCCCTGTGGTGCCGTCATATATCGGTATCTCCCCCACGGAGTTATGAATGTGGTGAAGTGTCTATCTTCTTCCCTCAGTGCTACGGAGTGGTAGCCATTCCACGCGTCGAAAATGGTCTTTTTGGTTCCGCGTGGAATGGCTCTGGCCTGGTGGAAGGGGGACGGACAGTGGTGCGTCTCTCGCGTGGCATGTTTGTTCAGGGGTTGGAAGTCTATGGTCCTCCTGAGCGACCCGTTCTTCTTGGTGCATATCACCATTCGGTGGCACCAAGTGACGGGTGTGCCCAGGGGGACCTTCTCAATCACACCGAGGCGGATGTCCCTGTCCAGTCCCCTCTTCACCTCCTCCTGCCAGTGGATCGGTATCGGGATCGGGGTGTGGCAGGGTTTTGGGGTGGCTGTTGGGTCTATGTTGAGGGCGAGAGGTGGGCCAGACATCATCGGCAAAGTCTGGTGTTCGCAGATGTTGAAAGTGCTGGACGAATACATCTCGAGTAGGTACTTCTCCAACTTCTCTCGGTTCTCCTCCGTGGCGGGGTATGGCAGTGTGGTTGGCCGCTGTGGAGGTGGTGCCCTGTCTGGGCAATGGCACGGTCTGGCTGTGGCTGGTTTGAGCTCAGGCTGACTGCATTTGGGGGGCTCTGCAGGCAAACTGGGTTTGGTTGCTCCCTTGGCCTGCTTGTCCTGGATGGATGCGGTTGATTGGCCCCGTGGAAAGTCGTTCCGGATCAACCCCAGGTCGGTGCAGGTCGACAGGCTCAGGTACAGTTTGGTTGCTATAGGGCTGATGTATACCATCTGCCGTGTCTCCCTGCCCGACTGGGTCAGTCTGATCCTCGTCAGCGCCGCTCCGATGATGGGGAGTTGGTTGCCACTCGCCGATCTCATTGTGAGTGATGCCGGTATCAGGTCTCTCTTTTCCAGACCAAGGCTTCTCATGAGTCGGGGGCCAGCCAGACAGCTCTGGCATCCCGTATCCGCCAGTGCTGTTGCGGATTGGTTGGAGCCCTCCTTCCTGAGGGTATGGCCGTGTGCTCGGTAGTCGGCTCGGTTCGTGGTGATTGCGACCGTCAGGGTTGGCTGTGGTGGCGATCGGCGCTGGGTCCATGACCCAGATGTCTGATTCCATGTCTGGTGGTGCAGTGCGCCCTCTGTCATATCATGGACCGTTTCGTTTATTGAGTTCCCCAGCTCCATGGTCTGCCAGCACAGTTTTGAGAAGTGGTTGGGGCGGCCGCATGACTGGCATGTCTTGCCATATGCTGGGCACTGTGCCTTCCTGATGGCCGTCCTGGGTGAGGTGCCGTGCCCTTGTCGGCCGCAGAAGTTGCATGTCCCCTTGTCCGTGGTTTTGGGCGGGGTAGCTTGGGGTCTGTTGGTCAAGGGTATTGGTACGCTGTGGTTCTGTGGGCGCTGTTGCTGTTGCCGTTTGTACCCGCTATTCACCGCCTCCTCCCGGTCAACCCCCTCGTCCAGGGCATTGGCGGATGGAGTTGTGGGTGCCTTCAGCGCAATGGCGGCCCGTTTCCCTGTGGCTTTCTTCTCGACAAAGCGCAGGGTCTGTTCGACGGTCATCCGTTTGGTGGCCTCCTCCATGAGGTCCTCTTGGATGTCGGGATCAGCCATGCCGATGCACAGCTGGTCCGACACCCTGCTCTCACTGTGGTCGACTGTGTGGCCGCAATTGGTGCACCGTTCGTGGAACTCGCACGTCTCTGCCACGCCCCTCAATCGCGATGCGAAGGACCTGAACGACTCGCCTCTGTCTTGCGTTGTGCGGGCGAATGCGAATGTGGCGACCATGTAATTGTCCTCTACCACAGCCATGGCTTTGATGGCTGCCAGGAGCTCGGCTTCCGGTCTCTCCTCAATGGGCGTTGGGCCCTTGGTGGTTCTGGTGAGGTCACGTCGCAGGTTCGGTTCCAGACACTCCAGTAGTTGGATGCCTATGTCGGTTCCGGTGAGTTTGGATGCCCTGGAGTATGTCCTCCATCTGGCCTTGAAATACTGCCACCCTTCAGATGTCTCCCCCGCTGCAATCAGCGGGCGGTCGACGGGCTTTGGCTTCATTGAGCCAGCCTGGTTGTGGTCGATCTTGACATGGGCATCTAGCAGTGCTACTATCACGGCAGGGTCGGTTCCCTCCGGAATGGAGTAGGGGCAGTCGGCTTTGGGACATCTGACTGCCATGTGGGGTGGGCGTTGAATGGAATCGCCTCAGAAACTAGCTTCCCTCCAGCCAGCTGCTCTGCTGGTGAGGTGTACTAAGCTAGCTACTCCAGCTAATCAGTTATTGCTATCATAGAGAAGCGCTATGCGCCGTCATAGAACAAGATTGAACTGGACCAATAATCGGTGTGCAAGTCATATGATGATAGCAATAACTGAGGCAAGGTAAGGGTCGTCAATTAGGTAAGATCGCTAAATGGAATATTGTGTGTGGATGATATTACATATCTAACTAAAGGTCGCTAAATGGAATATTGTGTGTGGATGATACTACATATCTAACTAGTTGTCTTTTTGTTTCGGTGTGTTGAAACTTTTAGTAGCTTGTAAAAAAAAAAAGGATCATGTAAAGACCAGTCGAAAAATCAGTGCGCGTCAATTAATTTTCGAGGGGGGGGGGGGGCAATTGCCCATCCTGATAAATTTGACAAAATTTTTTTTAGAGGCCCCCAAAAATTAGGTGGACTTGGATGTCAAGAGTCAGTACATTTGTGATGTATAATTAATTAAAACACCCTGTTAATTCCAGTTGTCAGTGGGCTAGCACTGCAAAAAATATATTTGCCATCTAGCTGCCTGCACAACAACAAGAATAATGTTAAATTGGGGGCACATCAATCTCATAAATCTTGCAGCTGTCATGATGCTGCTAAGTGCAAGTCTGTTTATTACAAGCAGTACAATCAAACACTAATACATTTTGTAAGCTAGACCTCCTGTTCCACATATCAACACTATAGTATATAGATGTTGATTTGATTGTACTAATGACTAATTATGGGTTAACAAATTTTAGGTGGGGCTTTGGCCACTCGTGTATCTGCCCATGCACATGACAAAAGGTCATAGTAGGTCACTGTTGGATATGGCTACTGTAGCTGAAGATCCTACTCCTCCAAAACCAAAAGACTGTGTCATCAAGCTAGAATAACTTCGACCTTCAAAGTATTAATGTTCCATGCTTAGTGGTAGCTATATTAAAGTAATGAACTGCCGGTAACTGAATCCATTGCTTGTGGTAGTAGTGTATTTATTGGAAGGGCTAGATCTATTTCAGGTAGATCATCATCATGAAGGGACTCTTCATCATGCACCCTCAACATGAGCCTCTTCATCATGACCCTCTTCATCATTTACTTGACAGTTGTCTTCATTTTCCCTACATCATTTCATCATACAGAAAACTGAAGAAGCAATCAGTCAGAGACTAAAGGACCAAGAAGTCTGCACGTACTGTGGGACCAGAGGGCATGGAAGAAGCCCTCCAACAAGAATCAGAAGGACTGAATGTCCAGCTTTCGGTGCCAAGTGCAACCATTGTGGAATAGACCACCACTTCGAGAAGGTGTGCAAGAACAAACATAGCACAAGGTCGACAAGAAGCACTGAACATGAAAATGCAGTATTTGACACACTTTGCAGGATCGCATCAGGACACGTCAAAAGTACCACCCTGGACCACCACGTCTTCAATCAGTCCTCGAAAGAATGGTCAAGGAGGCAATCCAAACCCCAACCATACGTCAGGCTACGAATGAGCATTGAGTGGGAAGACTACAACCACTTTGGGTTTCCTCTCAGGGTACCACAGAAGCAGTCTTTTGTCAGTGCCATGGCTGACACAGGCTGCCAGAGTTGTTTGGCAGGTTTTAAAATCGTGAAAAGACTTGGCCTATCCACCAGAGACCTCATCCCTGTCAACCTCAAGATGCACGCAGCTGACAACCATGATATACACATCCTAGGTGCCATCATACTGAGGCAAAAACAGCAAGGGAGAAGAGAAGTCCACCAGGCAAATGGTGTATGTGATTAACAGCACAGAAAAATTATTCCTCAGCAGGGAAGCATGCATGGACCTAGCAGTCTTCTCAAACAAGTTACCCACAATGGACGAAGCAGAGGAAATCAGTCTAAACAACCCCATTTGCGCCACCATCATCTCCCCACCACCACAGGAATGTCAATGCCTCAAAAGGACAACGCCACCACCAACCCCTACTTCTCTGCCATACCCAGCCACAGAAGCCAACAGGGAGAAACTTCAGCAATACCTTCTGGATTACTACAGCTCCAGCACCTTCAACATCTGTGAACATCAGACTCTACCACTCATGGAAGGCCCACCAATGAGATTAATAATTGACAAACAAGCAACCCCTACTGCTCATCACTCGCCCTTCCTGGTACCCCTCCACTGGCAAGACGACGTCAAAGCTGGCCTAGACAGAGACGTGAGACTGGGAGTACTTGAAACTGTACTGATTGGAGAACCAGTCACATGGTGTCATCGAATGGTCATTTGTGCCAAAAAGAATGGTAAACCCAGACGGACAATAGATTTCCAAACCCTCAACGTCCATTCCACCAGGGAAACACACCACACCCAGTCGCCTTTCCACCAGGCAAGATCCGTCCCTCAAGGAAAGAAAAAAACTGTCTTCGATGCATGGAATGGTTACCACAGCGTACCCCTTCATCCTGAAGACAGACACTACACTACTTTCATCACCCATTGGGGCCGCTACAGATACTGTACAGCCCCACAAAGCTATATCGCCTCGGGTGACAGATACACCAGGAGATACGACGAGATCATATCATCCACCCGAAACAAAACGAAATGCATGGATGACACCCTCCTATGGTCTGACACAATAGAAGAAAGCTTCTTCCAAGCGTCTAACTGGTTGGACATCTGTGGCAGACATGGAATCACCCTCAACCCTGAGAAGTTCAGATTTGCTAAAGATGATATCGAATTTGCAGGCTTCGAAATAACCAAAGACACTGTGAGACCATGCAAGAAATACATAAGGGCCATCTCTGATTTCCCGACCCCACAGAACCTAACAGACGTAAGATCCTCGTTTGGTTTGGTGAACCAGGTGCCATACGCATTTAGTATGGCTGACGTTATGCTGCCCTTCCGAGAACTACTCAAGCCCAACAACAAGTTCTACTGGGATGACACACTGCAACAACCATTCGAAAAGTCGAAGCTAATCGTCATCGATGAAATCCATAGTGGAGTCAAAATCTTTGACAAAACTAAACCCACGTACCTCGCTACTGATTGGTCAAAACATGGCATAGGATACTGGCTGTTCCAGAAGCACTGCACCTGTCCCTCCAGGGACCTTTTCTGCTGCAAACAAGGCTGGAAAATAACCCTAGTGGGCAGCAGATTCACACATGCAGCTGAATCCAGGTACGCCCCAATTGAAGGTGAAGCACTGGCAGTGGTAGATGCTCTGGACAAAGCAAGACACTTTGTCCTTGGATGCACTAACCTGACTATTGCAGTAGACCACAGACCACTTCTAAAGATATTTGGTGACAGATCTCTAGATCACATCTGCAACACAAGACTGAGGAATCTAAAAGAAAAAACCCTAAGATACCACTTTAATATGGTTCACATCCCTTGGGTCAAAAACAGAGCCCCTGACACCTTATCAAGACACCCACCCCACAGGCGATTACCATCCACCTAAAATGGTCCTCCAGGATGACATACACAGCATCCAAGATGGCACTGTCATCCCCCCCCCCCCCCCCTCGACATCCCCACTCAACTCATTTCAGGCATCTGCACAGAGGACCAACTATACTCGACAAAAAACGAAAACCAACTACAGGAGTCGCTAATTTCCTCCTTACATTCGACACATACCGTCAATTGGGAGCAAGTTCAAACTGCTACATCATCTGATGACAACATGCTCCTCCTCCTCTCAACCATCAAAGATGGCATTCCAGAATTTAAACACCAACTACCACCGTCCATCAGAGAATATCACCAATTTAGGAGACATCTGTACAGCAGTGATGGTGTCCTAAATTACAAGGACAGAATTGTTATTCCATCGTCCCTGCGACTTGCATGCCTGTCTGCCTTACATGCTGCCCACCATGCAATGACATCAAAGGCAGAAGCATCAATCTTCTGGCCTAGCATTACAAATGACATCCAAGCCACCAGAGCCAATTGCTCACACTGCAACAGGATGGCCCCATCTCAAGCAGCACTACCACCTACACCTCCCACCCTATCGGAATACCCATTTCAGTGCATTTGTGCAGACTACTTCCACTACCAAGGCTGCAATTATCTTGTCATCATTGATAGATACTCAAACTGGCCTATAGTGCAGAGAGCTAAAGATGGAGCCCAAGGACTAATCAATGTCCTAAGACAAACCTTTGCCACTTATGGCATACCAGACGAACTCACAACAGATGGCGGCCCTGAGTTCATAGCTCACACCACCATGCAATTCCTACACGATTGGGGGATCCATCACCGCCTTAGCTCGGTGGCATTCCCCCACAACTGCAGAGCAGAGATAGGTGTCAAAACCATCAAGAGGTTGATCACCGGTAATGTCGGGAAAGATGGTGCAATAGACATTGATGCATTCCAGAAAGCCATTCTCCAATATAGGAACACACCTGACCCCAACACCAAACTCTCCCCAGCCATGTGTGTCTTTGGAAGACCAACAAAGGATTTAATCCCAATCCTGCCTGGAAAATACCACCCACATCAGACTTGGAAGGAGTCCTTAAACCTAAGAGAAGAGGCATTAAGGCACCGTCATATGATCCACCAAGACCACTGGAGGGAGCACACCAAAGCCCTAACACCACTATGCACAGGCGACAGAGTGAGGATCCAAAACCAAACTAGGCATCATCCAAACAAATGGGACCAAACGGGAATTGTCATAGAAGTACGCCAGTTTCACCAATACCTCAGAATAGATGGGTCAGGCAGACAACACTCAGGAACAGAGAATTCCTAAGAAAATATATTCCTGTAAATCAACCAGCCAAAAGAAGATCTATCCTGGAGGACATCGCCCACCTTCCCCCAGCATCACCACCTGATGACAATACCACATCGCCCACTAATCCATCTCCTATACATCTCGATATACCATGGAAGGACACTACTCCTCTCACGGCTCCAACTGAGACAGAGGAGGCAAGCACCCCTACATCAACCACAAGCCCCACCCAACTCCCACCAGCCTCCACACCAATTAAGATTCCAATCTTAACTTCCCCTTCCCCAACTCCACAAGCACCGAGAAGATCAACAAGAATAAAGAGGCCTCCAGCATGGAAGACGTCAGGAGACTTTGTAATATAATGAAGAAACTCAGCCCTCAACCATTCCAATGGGTTAATGACTTGGGGGGAGATAGAGAACATTGAACATAATCGAGTGATGTATATATATAGTTGATGATCATTACCTTGTTGATTTAGTTATATTCAACATGTGAACATCTATTTTGATTGAGTTCCAATTACAAATAGGATTACTCCTTATTATTTAGCTGCAATGCCAGAGACCACCGTGTGAGCCTGCTATTCCCATCTTTGAACTTGTCCAAATAGGTCTGGGGTCTGTTTGAACTTCAAAAGCAACTCCCGTGAGATAAACCCGGAAGTGTCTGATTCCTCCTATGACTGCCAGGCATTCCTTCTCGACGGCTGAGTAATTCCTTTCACAGGGTAATAGCTTCCTGGAATGGAAAACTACTGGTCGTTCATTGCCATCATTGTCCTTCTGGCTCAACACTGCACCCCAATGTTGGAAGCATCTGTTTGTAAAATCATGGTTCTCTCTGCTGTTGGTGCCGCCAACATTACTTCACCAGTCAGTCCATCCTTTAAAGTTTGAAATGCCTTCAAATTATGGATTCCAGATTATCTTGTCGGGTGCATCCTTTTTCGTCAGGTCCGTTAGTGGTGCTGCTATCTCGGAGAAATTCCGGATGAAACGGCGATAGTAGCCTGTTAGGCCCAAGAATGCCTGCACATCTCTCTTCTTTTGTTGTACATGAAACTCTGCCACTGCCCTGACCTTGACCTGCTCTGGTCGAATCCTTCCCTCACCCACTACGTGTCCCCCGGGAAGTGACATTCAGTTGTTCCAATGTGACATTTTTCAGGCTTAGCCGTCAGTCCTGCTTCCCTGAGCCATTGCAGAACTTCTCTCACATGTCGTAAGTGCTCTTCCCATGTCACACTGTAGATTACCAGATCATCAAGGTAGGCTGCTGCAAATCCTCGAACGTCTGCAAGTATGGAGTTCATCAGCCTCTGGAAGACTGCCGGCGCTCCCACAAGTCTGAATGGCATGACTGTGAACTAGTATTTGCCTATCTGCTTCAACCATTGCATATCTAGCTTTGGGTAGATGGTAGGGTGGCAAGTGCACTGGTGGTGGCAGGATATATATATATACTGTATACATATTATATATATATTCGAATCTCTGTCAAGTTCGTCTTCCCAGGCCTTGTTTGAAATACATCCCTGAATTCTTCCACAAGTTCTCCGACCTCCTCTCTCTGCTGCCCTGATAGTCTGTTGTCGATGTCTGGTATTTGCTGACCATTGATCTGTTCCCAGGTGTGTATGTCCTCTTGGTCTTCTGTTTCTCCCTCTGTTACTAGGCAGATTGTTGTAGGAGTTTCCCACCATGCTAACATGTTGACATGGAATATGCGTCGCGTCTTCCTTGACGATGCATGCTGCTGTCGTTCGGCCCATCTTTCATTTCGGGTTTGCCTTTTCTTCTCAGGTAAAAAGATGTCTTCTTCAAACACGGACAAGTCGTCCATGGTGACTGCTAGTCTCTCCGCCTCACCCTCCAACTCCGCACTCTTTTCCCAGGCAGTTGTCTCTGTTCCACTCTGAGCATCTGCCTTCAGATCGTCTTCCAACTCGTGTTTCTCTTGCCTTGCTCGGCTCCTGGTCGTAACAGCCAATGCCTCCCCTAGATCTGCTTTGTGTTCGATTATTAGTGCTTTCAAGAAGCTTACGTCTCTTCCAAGTAGAGCATCATGTTTCAGTCCATTGAACACGCCTGCTTTTATCCTCTTTCCGTCCACCTATCTCTATCTTCACCTTTGCCAATCTCAGTACTTTAGACTCTCTTGAGAATGATTCGACCCTCTGTGATTGTCCTGTGTATGCATCTTCTGGGACGAATCTACTATGCACGACTGACTTTGACGCACCGGTATCAATCAAAATGTCATCTGCTTGCTGTCCAGAGATCCTTCCCGTGTATCTGATTGGTGGTGTGTCAGTGCTTTCATTTTCCTCATCTGTTGCATCCTCCTCTGCCCAGTTGACAGAGCTGTCATTTTGTGGGCATGCACTGGATATGTGTGCATAAACATTGCATTTCACTGTCAAATTTTGGGAGTCACCAGGGTTTGACAGTCTTGTCTGTTTCCTTGTTAGGCTTTCCCCATTGCTTTATGTTCTCATCTGGGAACTTATCTTCCTTGACTGCATTGTTGGCTTGGTTGATGTCCTGAAGAGGTTAATGCCTTGGGCCCGCTGTTCAGTATAGGGACGCTTGTTACCATCTCTGAATTCTGTTCTCTGGGACAGTTTCTTGTATTGTTCCTAAAAATGTCCTTGATTATGCAGATGTGAGTCTGCTAGTCTTGCTGCTTCTGATACTGAGTTAAGTCTATTACCCATGATGCCAACTGTGGAGGCATTTTCTCTCCAATGCTGTCTCCTTATCGTACAAGTCTGCTACTTCTTCCATGGTAGTGCACTCTGCTCTCCACTGGGCACTATACTGTTGATATCTTCGCACATACATTGTCCAGGATTCTTGAGGTCGTTTCCTCACGGATGTCATTTTCCTTCTGTAGTGATCGATTGTTGTGTGGAAATGAAGTAGCAGTGCCTTCTTCAGTTGGTTAAAATCCTGCTTTATGTGTCTCTCCAGTGAGCTATGGACTTGCCTAACTTCGGCACTCAGGACTGGGACCAGGTGTGCGGGCCACTGCTCCCCGGGCACACTATAATTTTCCATATGTTCTTGGAATGAATTGAAGAAACTTGCCAAGTCATCATCGCCTTCCAACTTACAGAATTTTGGTACATGACCTGCAATCAGTCCTGTTGCTCCTGACCCTGTTGACAAAACACTTGATAGGTCCTGCCGATGTATCAGCTCCTCCCAGCATTCCCTTTCTCGTTTAATATCCTCCCTGTGTCTCTGGTCAGCTTCTTCTTTCTCTCTTTCTCTATGTTGCTCGCGTTCTTCCTCTCTCTCTTTCTCTTCCTCTCGCTGCAATCGGTGCTGCTGCCAACGGCACTCCTCCTGATCCTGCATATGCTTAAGGAGTAGCATCATTGCTGCCATTGGGTCTGTTCCCACATACCTTGCTTCTGGTTCTCCTGACTGAATTGAGTGTCTTAATTTCTCCTCCTCTGAATGGGTCTGGTCATCCTTCTTCCCAGCAGTCTTCCACTTAGACATCTCCAAATTTACCTGCTCTACTTGTGCTGAACGCAATAACCAGGGAAAGTCTGTGTCTGCCTGCTGCTCCGCCAGTGCTGTCCTCCGGTCATTTAGGGTACACTACTTAGAACCTCACCTGTTGTCCGTGACTGTTTCCATCTTCCTGTCAAGAGGTGAATCTGGTAACCGTGGGCTGTTTGCGTCCGCGTTATCTGCTTCTGGATCCGCTCCCTATCAATAGGTTCTGATTCGCTTCGTTGAACCAGACAAATTGAAGCAATCAATCAAACGAAAAAGTAGAACATAGCAGTCAAAACTGCTGTGCATGCTCTCTAAATGCCTGCCACCAGCAATACGAGTGTGGCGTTAACTCTGTACAAAGTCAGTAAACGACAAACTCCAAACGTTAACTAGATGCTTCTATTTCAAAACTGTTGAAAATAGCTCTTCTCTGGCTGAGTCCTATCTGGTACGCTGCCACCAACTGTTATGGTTAGCCCTGTATTGTATAGCTAACCCACAACCTCTGCCTGTCTGTCTGATATCTGGTCTGAACTCAGTCCCTGTACTAATTCTATAACTGCTATATAGAACAATACAATAGTAGGATTAGGACAACAGCTAGAACAATACAATAGTAGGATTAGTGATAAAGTAATTAGAGAATGTATCTTGACTCACAATATCATACAATACAGAGGGGACTCACCGAGCTGAGCATACTGTTCCTTTTATAGGTTATCTACTCAGCTCTGACAGGTCCCTATAGCGAATAACATTACAGCCAATCAGATGACTACACCTGTTAGGTAACTACAGCCAATCAAATGATGACACCTATTAGTTAACTGTTTTATATACTGTCTGTGCATTGCATGACTATGTATGTTAACAATAGTTCAACTGAGCTAGGACGGGCTGACACTCCCTCACAAACCCCCACAGCCCCCCCCCCCCCTGGATCCGTCCCTGAATAGAGTTCCTAAATCCAGTCACACACAAAATGTTGAATCCTACTGGAATAGAGTGAGTTATACCACAAGATATACACAGTATGTAGATAAATTGATTTTACGCAGGCAAAGATAAAGTTTAAAAGGATGATGGGGGTTCGTCGTGATCAACTTCCTTCATACCCTCGATGACTTTATGTGGAGGGAGAGGAATGCCGGAACAACTGCTGATGCTTTTGGCAGCATCCTACATGCAATCAAAACACAGTATATACCCAGTATGTATAATTTTGTCCTCTGATGTTTTGTTTTGTTGAATTGTTTTGTTGTTGTTGTTTTTCGATGCTGCATTTGTTGTTTTATGAAGCTGTTTGAAGTTGTGTTAATATGAAGTTCTGTTACTTTTTTGGTAAGTTTTTGGTTAGTATAGCTGCTATGAATATTGTTCTGTCCTGAGGTAGTTATCCTGAGGTAGTTGTTATTTACTTCGAGTATCCTTTCATAATGTCTTCTGAACACTCCATTTTAGCACGCGAGTGCACAGTGTTTTATCCAGGAACTATGAGTGCACAGTATTTTATCCAGGCACAATGACTGCACAGTGTTTTATCCAGGCACAAGGACTGCACTGTTTTATCAAGGCACAATGAGTGCACAGTGTTTTATCCAGGCACAATGAGTTTTATCCAGGCACAATGAGTGCACAGTGTTTTATCCAGGCACAATGAGTGCACAGTGTTTTATCCAGGCACAATGAGTGCACAGTGTTTTATCCACAGGTAAAAAATTAAAGTTGGTTATTGAGGTCATTGTAATTGTACATGCAATTGAGAGTTCAGTGAGAATGGTTGTTGAGGGATCACTAAATTCAGTGAATATACTCGTTGACATTAAATTCCTACCATGTACAAGCTCATAGGGGAAAATCCTGTAGCTGCATAGGGTGTCGCTCTGTAAACTAATAGACAGAACTTTAAGAGTCTAGCCCAATCTTACTGATCCTCTCCTACCTTCCTAAGCATACTCTTGAGGCAGCTATGCCACCTCTCGAGTATCCTATTGGTTTGGGGGTGGTAGGCAGTGGTATGTAACTTGTCTATGTTGAGAAGTGTTCACAGTTCTTTGTTCACCCGTCCTATGAACACAAAGCCCTGGTCCGATAATAGCTCCTGAAGTATTCCAGTGTGGGCTATCACCTTCATTAGACCCTCAGCTACTGTGATGGCATCAACCCTCTTGAGGGGAATGGCATAAGGGCATATACCTAGTGCCAAGGCACATAACTGTATAACCGTACCCACTCTTAGTCCTAGGTAAGGGACCCACCAGATCACAGGCTAACCATTGGTATGGGACGCCTATGATTGGGGTGGTCACTAATGGTGCCCTGGGCTGCAGCTGCCTGCTCGCCTTTGACACTCAGGGCATGTGCTGCAGTATGCCCTGGCGTCCTTCCGTAACCCTGGCCAAGTAAAATGCTGGGATAAGGAACTGACTATCCTATTGAGGGGGAAATGTCCCCCAGCTAGGCCCCGGTGGTCTACATCAAGGATTTCCCTACGCCTACAGATAGGAACGACAACTCTTGTCCACTCCCTCCCTGGGTCTGCTAGCTTCGTGTGTACCAACACTCCCTCATAACATATAGCCATCTATACTCCTCTTTCCCTTCCTCCTCAACTCGGTCAGACTCCCACCTTCTGACTGCTACTTAATAAGCTCCTTAACATCCTCTGTCCCTTTCCCGAGTGTAGGGAGGGGCAAGGCAATCTCAGTTAACTCACCTTCCTCTAATCCATGAGGACTATCTGCCTCTACCACCAAAGGGACTTCTTCCAACCTCAACCTCTTCCAACAATCTATGAGCCTCCACATCAACTTCGGAAACGACATCAGCATCAATAGCACTTCCCTCCTCTTGAGGAATGGTAATTGGGCATCCCTTCCCTTCACCCAGAGGCTCCGCTATGCTGCTGCTTAGCAGCTCAACACTAGGGATGGGGACTGGGACATCAGTTGGAGGAACAGGTGTACTTAGAGTCTTCCTAGCTTCCCTGGGCCTACCACCTCTTAGCCTTGAGCTTAGGAGTGGCTAACTCCATCTCCTTGGGCTTGGTCCCATCCCTTGCATCAGCTAGTCTGTTCTCTTCCCACTTGATCTGTCAGTCTTCTTCTCTCTTCCGATATTCGGCAACTGCTGCGATCCAGATGTCCTCCTTCTCCCTCCTACGTCTCTCCTCTGTCTTCTGGTGCATAGCCTCTTCTTTTAGGCGGCATGCTTCAGCCTCTCTCCGAAATCTTTTGTCATCATTTGAAGAGGCTATCAAGGCAGTCATAGCTTGTGCCCACATTGCCATAGGATCCTGGGGAGTAGTTTGCTTTGTAGAAGGTGGTTTCCCTCCACCGATTCAGAGAAGAGGCCATGATCTAGGCCTGGGTGCATGTCCATCAGCAAGTCTTCCCCTCCTAGTCGGGCTGAAGGTTGGGAAGCAGCAGCTGTGCTTGGCTCCTCTTGCCGTCCAGATCTAGTCAGTGTATGTAGGGTCTTGGCTGGTAGTGCTTGATATGATGATGGCTGGTTGAACTTCTTGAGCACCGCTGCCACCACGTGTTGGGGTTCAACTACTGCCTAGTCCTGATATGGTAGGTATTGCTGCCACCAGAGCCTAACAGCTAGGAGTAAGTAGCCTAGTCTACCCAGAGAAATTTAGGGTTTTAAAGTTAGACTATTTATTACTCAAAGCAACAAAAGCAACAACAGTAGGCTGAACAGTTTTGGCTGGCAGGGCTTTTTATAACCCCTCCCAGCCCCACACGGTCAGTGACATAATTATGTGGCTAGCCATACAGTCCCAAAGTCAGATGACAGGTCGAGACACATAAGCCTCAGGTGTGAACCACATCAATAACAGTAATTAACCATGGTTAGCTAATTAGAACTTGCAGATATGCTTATGGCCAAGCTCAGGCAGGCGGCCCCTGACATCTGAGGGAGTACAATTTATTGAGAAGGTTATTGTTATGTTATGTCAACTGTGAGAGTTCATTGAACTTAACTTGACTCACTCAACGTTTGGCTAGACATTCTGGCCTTCAGATTATTATTGTTGATACCTAATATAGATACGAAGAACTCGTTTAATGTTGTTCATGAATACCATATTTACCTATAATATAATATATATATATATATATATATAGGTACAGTGTGCTATAATGGTTGTCGTCTATATTGGTAAAGTAATGTTTTTGGCAATCAAAACGTACGTTGTCAGAATTTACCAATCTTCTTCTTCTGGCGTGTGCCTTTAAACTTGTAGCAGGCGAGCCAAACCAATGTCTCATCGTCCAGATCCATCAGTCCACGTTCGCCATGAGGTGGTCTGTAGATCGGGCAGCAGGATGTGATGTGCTCCACCATCTGTTTCTGGTCAGGCAGCATTGGTAGCGAGGCCCCAGGTCTTCATAGAGGCCCTGAAACGTCCAACCCCAGAATTTACCAATGAAGAGCCCTAACAGTTATCGACCCATTTATTGGTGTGTATATATGCTGGATGTATGTATATATACATATACTAGTATATATTTTACATACATGTATATGTTGGTATGTATATGTTCCATCCAATCTATGAATTCATAGATTGTGCTGCACAATCTGCACAATCTATGAATGCCAATCTATTGCCTGCCAATCAATACACTTCAAAACATGGTAATGTGTGCAGAGGGGTGTGGCTTTGTAGCATGTGCTGGACTTCCCCACATCCAGTTCACGTGTTGGATGTGTGCTGAGGGGTGTGGTTTTGTAGCATGTGCTGGACTTCCCCACATCATTCACGTGTTGGACATGTGTGCTGAGGGGTGTGGTTTTGTTGCTGGATAGGTCCAGTTAGTACATGATAAAATACTAGGGTCTCAATAATCAACTTGAAATTGTAGTCTCTCAACATTTCGGCATTTCGGCTAGATATCTAGGAATAATCTATTTTATCTACCAACTGGACCTTTGTTGTATTTTATCCTGCACTAACTGGACCTTTGTTGTATCTTATCTAGCACCAACTGGACCTTTGTTGTATTTTATCTAGCACTAATTGGACCTTTGTTGCTAACTGGACCTTTGTTGTATTTTATTTCGCACTAACTGGACCTTTGTTGTATTTCATCTAGCACTAACTGGACCTTTGTTGTATTTTATCCTGCACCAACTGGACCTTTGTTGTATTTTATCTAGCACTAATTGGACCTTTGTTGCTAATTGGACCTTTGTTGCTAACTGGACCTTTGTTGTATTTTATCTTGCACTAACTGGACCTTTGTTGTATTTCAGCTAGCAATAACTGGACCTTTCAAGCTAAGGAAGTTAGTTATATTATATACAAGGTGAGAGTACTTAGAGGTCAACTGCAGGAAAGGATTATTAACGAAATTCATTTTCCACCCGCGCGCTTGACCACACGTACTTACATTTTAACGTCTAATGAAAACACTCATTGTCCTCTAGCCACTGGTGTTTAACTCTCTAGCACTAGGCAATCTGGAGATATTTATGCGGCCAATTCAGGCATTCGGGTTTTTGAGGTTCCCTCTAATTGTAGCTCCAGTAACTTGGCTATAGTTATACTTATGAAAAATATTTTAGTATCAACAGAGAGCACAAAGAGAGACCTATCTTTTGAGCAATATATCAAGTCCATACCATGAAGTTTACGGAATCTATGGAGTTATAAAGTGGTAACCACAAGGGGAGAAAATGGGGGAAAATACATGTGGGTCACTCACCCCCCAAAAATGCCCTCCAAGGGTCTATTATAGTCTAGGGCTCACTCGCCTATTCAATTTTTTGGCACTTAGCAATCTGGAGTTATTCTGGATGAGGTTTCAGGTTGTTGAGGTCCCTCCTCTAGTTGCCTATAGTTATACCTATGAAATAGTTATACCTATGAAACATATTTTAATATCAAAAGAGAGCACACAGAGAGACCTATCTTTTGAGCTATATAAATTATCAAGTCCATACCATGAAGTTGCAGAATCTACGCTCTAAAGTTGTAACCACAGGTAAAAATAAAAGAAGTAAAAAATGCAATCGTCCCCCCTTAGCAGTCAACTAGGAGATACCGTTATGTTGCTGTTGTTCTTTTCTTTCATACCATCAAAAACAGACTTCCATGAAAATATACTGAATGTCCCCTCCTTTGTTATCTAGTGCTTTCTTCCTTATTCTCATTGTAGTGGAGTGATGCCTGTAAAGATCACGTAAACATGATGCAGATGTAACAATCCAGACCCAACACAAGAAGCAGGTTGACTTGGGAGCACTACTTCATTGGAAGAAATGATGTCTCTTGAAAAAAGCTTCACTTCACTATTATTGCTCCAACTTTCTCACTCGAGAAGGGGTTGGCACTACTTCAGCCTTCATCTTCAGCTACAGTCACAAGTTCCTCTTCTAATCCTGAAACTAGGATTGTTATCAGAGCTTTCATCATGTTCTCTACCAGGCAGGTGCCCCTCCATATATAACAGACTACTACTGCTGAACTAGGAAGTGCAAGTGATAGGGCTATGGGCTCCACAACATGTGTCATTAGCAAGCCACACCATAACCAAAATGTAAAACCCAGCAGATTGTGCAATTTTAACCTTTTTACTCAGTTGAGAATAAAATCACAATGACCTTCTCGACGATCAACTCAAATTTTTTCTCTTGACATTTCAATTAGATGTTTTATCTAGCCTTCATCAGGAATGTATGAAATGTAGTGCAGTTGTCCTTTACCCTTGGTCAGGAATACCTACAGGTAGGTTGGCATCTACTGCTATATATATATAGCATTGAGCAACTCGGCTACACGGAATGAAGCACTTCACTTGGATTATAAATCTGAAATTAAGATGATTTGAATTTCACTGATGCTTTGGTGTACATATATACTTGCAGTGCACTGCTTTGGTATGCTCCTTGGAAAAAATTTGAGGTAGTTCGCTTGATTGACCCATACATTTAGTTAAGAGGAAAGTTCTAGTGCACAAACAAGAGCATCTATGATTCTAAACCTACAGACACTTAGCTAATTAGATATTCGCACAAACTTCTGACGAAACCATTATTAAGGGAGGCTTTTACCATTTTTTTTATGATTTAAAAAAAAAAAATTTATTGCTCTATTCTATACCTTGATGCATGTAGTTGTTGTTTCAAGTTTCAGAGTATTTCAATGCTCCATTATGAAGATATGCACCATTCTATTTCACATTATCAAGCTATATACAAAATACAGTTTGAATCTTGAAGACGGCGCTCCTGCCAAAGGTAAGCGTATCTCCCTAACCGTTCATGATAGAAGTCTGGAACGATTTTTACCAAAAAAATACCCCCCCAAAAACACCCACTTTTCATGGCTTCTCCTGAAAATCAGTTTCCGAATCTGGAAATATTCCAACTTGCTCATTTTTTAATGTATACAAGATTTTAATATATCATTTGAAAGTCCTTTCCCTGCTCTAAAAAGTGAATGATTAAAACATGTTTAAGTCCATGCATGGTGAAGGTATGCATATGGATATACATACCATGTTTAGAACTTCAGGTTGACCTCTCTTAAAATTCAGTTGCTGTGCTAATGATATTTTTAGCCATTCACTTTTCACTTCTATGATCACTTCCTTAAGTGGGAAGTGGTTAGGACTAAGTGGCCACGAGTTAGAATATTTGCCCCGATACCGAGGTGGGATCCATAACTTCACCTAGGTAGTAGATATGCAAAATCTGAGCATATCAAAAGAAAGCACATTCAATACACTGCATCTTGATAAAATTTCACCTGCATTGAGAAAGAAAAAAAAGAAGTTATGACAAGTTGTGTCGACCACCCCAGAAATGGTAAAAGCCTCCCTTAAGCAATGCACCAACCAAACATTGTCAAGTACAGTTGCTAGGGAAGTGAGGCAAGGAGTAAGAGAGCAAGTTCTTGGACCTGCCCATGGATCAAATTTGCAAGACAAAGTTACAATGTACATGTTGCCAGTTGGTGCACAAGTCTTCTCCTTGAAGAAATGATCTGACATACTAGACCCCTTCCAAAGCAAAGTGGAAATGAACTTTCATTGTGCTGCAACATAATAGCAAGATGCACATGCAACATCCACAACCAGCCAGCTGTCTGTCACACGTCTACTGATATAATAGACTAGTTCACGTGGACGTCAAGTATGTGTGTGATTAGGCTGACTCACAATTAGGTTTGGTGCTGAATATACTAGAAGGTTCACTATGGCCGACACCATATTGGTAACAGACAAGCATGTGCATAATAAAAGTTAGGAAGGCTTGAGAGGAACAACTGCTCCAATGGCCTCTGGGAACTTCATGTGATAGGTCAGTTCAGGAATGCGCTGAGCTGTCACCTTTTTGCCGGCGAAGTATCTTCCATCAAGGGAATTGATGGCAGAAGAAGCGACTTGAGAATTTGCTGTCTTCACATACACATTACCCTATATATATATAGGCACAGAGAAGAACAGTAGAAATAAAAATTACTGTCAACAAAGGACTGCATAGCTTATCATACACCATATATATATACATACATATAGATGAGATCACCATGTTTTTGTGTCGACAACAATTGTTCATGTTTATATCAGGTTAAATGCCACCATAAGGATCAGGACTGATATCACTGCAACTAGCAGGCTACCATGTTATAAGTTTTGTTGTTTGATTTCCTATCATAACCATCCCACACCCACAAAAAGAGCACAGCAGTTTTGGTCATAAAGGACTAATACACACTCCCTCCATAACACTGGCAAGTCTTCATCACAGCTGGCAGAACAGCAGGCCACACCTTCAAAGAACCAGAAGAATTCCAAAGAAAAAACACATGACAATTAAATGCTGTCCAAGGATTCAATGGTTCCTGGTCTTACCTAGGTCAACACTGACACACGACAACTAAATGATGTCCAAGGATTCAATGGATCCTGGTCTTGCCACACGACAACTAAATGCTGTCCAAGGATTCCATGTGGTCTTGCCACACGACAACTAAATGCTGTCCAAGGATTCCATGGTTCCTGGTCTTGCCAAGGTCAACAACACTGGCACACGACAACTAAATGTTCACCTTCTCAATAATCAACTGTATTCACTTGCCGTTTCGACTAGATGCTCTAGCCTTTATCAGAACACTAAGGCTCGTGTGAGCCTGCTATCGGTAGATAGCTATCCCCACCACATGCAAGTACACGAGCCTAGCACGTGAAATGTGTCCAACAAGTGAACAGGCACACGCGCCTAGCATGTTAATAAATAAATATATATATATGATAATAAACATAAAACAACAATAATACTATTAAATAAATATAAACACACAAATAAATTAATAATATAATAAAATTTAAAAAAATTAATTTAATAATAATAATCAATCCATGTAAACCATCACAAGTCGGAGATCATCTGCTCAGACCATGCTATGAGAGGAACATTGCTATGTGCTCTGCCAAATGCTTGTGTGAGAGACCCAGAGAAAGCAACCCTACTGGGCTCCTCATTATGTAACATCTCCTGCATCTCTGCCATACTACAAGAAAAGATCGAGATGTTGGGAATGATGGGAGAGAGACTGAAATACCTCTTCTCCCATGAAGCCATCCTATTGCTCCGCCACTCCTTTGCCATTCCAAAACTATTGTATAACCTGCGGACATCACCATGCTTCCTAACACCAAAGCTCCAGGAGTACGACAACCTGTTAAGGTCTATTTTGAGTAGGATCGTGAACATACACTTTGATGAAGAAGACCCTGCATGGACTCAAGCAACACTACCAGTGAAGAATGGAGGCCTGGGAATTAGAAGTGCAGTGCAGCTTGCACCGTCTGCCTTTTTGGCATTAGCTGCTGCTTGTTCCGAGTTGGTTTCTCACATCCTCCCCCCACAGCTTCAGAGTTCCACACCCACACCTTACCAGGAAGAGGCCAAGGCATTGTGGTCCATTGGCCATGACACACCATCCCCTGAAGGCACTGAGGCCAACATCTCCAGAAGGCATGGGATTCTGCGGGAGTGACAGCAACCGCAAACAAGCTGTTGGAGAATGCCGGAGAGCACGTGCTCGTCTTTTGTCTGCATCAACTCAAGAGTCAGGTGTGTGGTTGAATGCACCCTCTTGTTCGTCTTTAGGGCTACGCATGGATGACAACACCATCCGGGTGGCAGTGGGACTTAGACTTGGATGCTCCCTGTGCATCATATATGTCATCACTGTGGTTCCTATGTGGATTCTCTTGCAACTCATGGCCTTAACAGCAGACATTGTAAAGGCCGCCATTTCCGCCACTCCTCACTCAATGACATTATTCACCGTGCCCCGTCTGCAGCCGAAATTCCATCTTGGCTGGAACCTTCAGGGACATATAGGAGTGATGGAAAGAGACCCGACGGTATAACAATGGTTCCTTGGGAGTATGGCAAGCTGTTGGTATGCTGTTGGTATGGGATGCTACCTGCACAGACACCTATGCCCATTCATTCATACATAGCAAGTGCAACCAGTGAGGCAGGTGCAGTTGCTGCTATGGCTGAAACGAAGAAGAGGGCAAAGTACTCGAACATGGACCCCTCTCACTTCTTCCAACCAGTGGCTGTGGAGACATCAGGGACTTTACCCTTTTTGAAAGAGCTTGGCTGCAGTGAGCAGAACAACAGGAGAGAGCAGGTCATTCCCCTTCCTGATCCAACGTTTGGCGGTTGCCATACTGAGGGGGAACAGTGCGTGCATTATGGGAACACTGGGCAATAACTCCAGTCTGGAGGACTTATTTCATTAGACTTTCATTAATTATTGTGTTTTAAATATTGTTTATATATAATAATAATAGTAATAAAAAGTAAACAAATAATAATAATAATAATAACTAAAAATAAAAACAAACAAATAAGAGTTATGGTGGGCATGGTTTCAAGTTCAGGCTCTTGAGAGTGGCTCCCCAGCACCCAGGCAAGTCTATTCCACAGTCTTGACTGAACGCTCACACTTCGGTGCTAGGCTGATGTGCAATGCCTCCTTCACTAGCAGTTCCTTCTGGCCTGGTCCAAGATGGTGGCTTCCTTCAAAATAGAATGTCCATTATCCCATGCATATTAAGGGGTATTAAACTTTTTTTTTGCAAGTTGTGTGTATATGTAGTAAGAAGTCCCAAGTTCTAGAGCAAGTGAAGACTTCTACCTCAAGACATAGCTATTTTTGTATCATGCATTTATGCTCCTCTCCATTTTATTTCACTTCACCTTTCACTTTACCCAAGGAGGTTATCCTCTCTCTTTAGTCAAGTCGGATGAGATGGTCTCTATCCCAGCTTTTCAAGCTCTTCCTTATAAAAAATAAAAATAATAAATTATAAAAATAAATAAATAAAATAAAAAAGAATAAGAAGGGAGGGAGGAGGGTGTTGGTGTGCGTCACGAGAGATCACATTTTTGGGGGACCCACTCATGCCGCTGACAAAGAAACTGTACTGAATCTGAGTTCAGTTATGCCTGGTAAGAAGCAGAGAAGTAGGTATTCCAAGAAAAGGAAAGGTTTCCTCCGCAAGAAGGCAGAACATCCGACAGAGTATGGAGGTAAAAGAAACCAGCTATAGCTAACTAACTTGACATTTTATTTCAGGAGAAGCAGCTTTAGCTTTGGCTAAAGGTCTCTCTGCTTCTTGTGCTTCATCCGGTTCAAGCACAGCTGAGGGTACGATATCATCTAGTGGTGTTTTTACTGCAACTGTCTCCAGCCAATCCAACTCTGGAGGTAAGAATCAGTGGCTAATAAGCACTACTAGCAAATACAATTTATTGCTTTTTCAGGTGAGGCCAAGGCCCCTACTGCCTCAATGAAGAAGCTGACCAAGTCTCCTTTCCTTGACTTGTTCGGCCATGATTCGACGTCGGATAAGGATGTGTCAACTAAGGCTCTTGATGCTCTGATCATGCTATTGGAGGAGGATGCAGTCGCAGTTGCATTGCGCGCAGCATTTTATTTGTAAGCATTGTAATTCAGGTAAAATTACAATAGTTTTGAACTATGAACTGCGGAGGGGTTTATGCACATATCCTGCTCTGGTTTGCGAGGCCTCAACAACGATCATTTCTTTATATGCTGATGAAAGTTGTAGGCATACTGTTAACATTAGGTCCGCTCTTGCTAAAGTGGCTATAGGAGAATCTCATTCATCTCTTGAGACCTTTTGCTGCCTAATGAATCTTCTAAGGCTACCTTTGTTGAGTATCATCAGCAGAAGTCAACTTCATGTTGAAGATGGTCTTAGACGTGCTAGAGAAGAAGTAGGAGAGTTTTATGGAACAGTTTCTGAATGTGCTCCATATTCTTTAACACATGATTAACCTTACTTTCCTGTGCCTTGGTAGGATCCTACTTCCATGTTTTGGTTAACAGCATTCCTATCAGTTTTGAAATGTACCTGTCCTTTGTCATCAGATCTGTTTTCTTCCCTTTGTCTGCTTGTAGGATTACAAGCTCTTCCATCTTCCTCAAGGGCTTTTCTCTGTTCCTTCATCAGGTTGCCCTTCGGTTTTCTTGCTCTTCTCAAAATTCCACATTTTCTTCTTCGAAGTTCATGCGCCTTGTTATCCTCTAGCTTACTGGCAATCTCTTCCACTGCAGCTATGGTATCCATCAGAGGTAGACTCTTTGGAGCAGGGACAAAATTAAGACCCAAAGCAAGCATTTCTTCCTGAGCGAAAGGTTCTTTTCTGTCAGATTTACTACCCATCTGTTCAAGTCTTGGGATTGAAACTTCACTTTCCTCAATCTCCTTCTCTCCGAAAGTGTCTCCAGCTTCTTTTGATGTTTCTGCTTGGATTTGCTGTGGGTCTTCTCTTCTGCTCCCTACAAAGGGCCTGAATCCTCTGATAGTCACTTCCCAGTGCTGGTTCCAGATCTTCACACGGCTGTTAAGGCACTGCTTTTTCTGTAGGATTGGCGAATTCTTTCTGATAGGAAGGCTTTGCTGGCTCTCTCCGCTATCCTGTTCATTTCCCTGGACTTAACTGTGTGGCGGTGCAATTACGGAACAGTAATCGGGACATAACTTCCTTGACTTGTAATATAATATATATTCGAATTGATGATCACCTTTTGTTCGTTGTATTGATATTCTGTCTTTCTCATGAAGATTCAATTCTCTTTCTCTATCGGATACAAACGGTGACGCAGAACCTCGCAGGGAATCCTAACATAGACTTCCCTACATTGATGGGAGGCTTCATCCTTAAACTTGATGGTATTTTATCTTTTTATCTATTGTATTTATCATTATTATTTCCTTCTATTATTATTGTTATTCTATTTTTTATTTGTGTATTTATGTATATTTATGTATTTATTTAATTTTATATTCTTATATTCTTTTAAAAATTAGTTATTATTTTTATATTAATTTTCCCTAATTAACCACCTGAGAGATAGGGTCCACATAGATGTGCAGGGTATTCCCGAAGGCCATCAGCTCCTCCAGGACGTCATCTCTGATGTCCTCCTCCCAACCAGGCTCATTGTCTGCCAGCAGGTCAAACATATTGGTCAGCATCAGACAGGACGATGCTACAACAAGGGGCACAATAGGCTGGCCGGTCCCTAGGGGCGTGGCCAAAGCCGGGATTGTAGGCACAACCAGACCTAAGCAAAGAATAAACAACATGTTACATTACCTTTGGCCACAGTGACATGATGATTAGAAGGTGGCCACACATTAACATGGTGATTAGCAGAGAGCCACAAGACTAGATACACTTGCTCACCAGCATTGTGGCTTTAGACACACTTGCTCACTAGCTTAGATACACTTGCTCACCAGCATTCTGGCCTTAGATACACTTGCTCACCAGCATTCTGGCCTTAGGCCTTAGACACACTTGCTCACTAGCCTTAGATACACTTGCTCACTAGCATCCTGGCCTTAGATACACTTGCTCACCAGCATTCTGGCCTTAGATACACTTGCTCACCAGCATTCTGGCCTTAGATACACTTGCTCACCAGCATTCTGGCCTTAGACACACTTGCTCACCAGCATTCTGACCTTAGACACACTTGCTCACTAGCATTCTGACCTTAGACACACTTGCTCACTAGCATTCTGACCTTAGACACACTTGCTCACCAGCATTCTGGCCTTAGACACACTTGCTCACTAGCATTCTGACCTTAGACACACTTGCTCACCAGCATTCTGGCCTTAGATACACTTGCTCACCAGCATTCTGGCCTTAGATACACTTGCTCACTAGCATTCTGACCTTAGACACACTTGCTCACTAGCATTCTGACCTTAGACACACTTGCTCACTAGCATTCTGACCTTAGACACACTTACTCACTAGCATTCTGGCCTTAGACACACTTGCTCACTAGCATTCTGACCTTAGACACACTTGCTCACTAGCATTCTGACCTTAGACACACTTGCTCACTAGCATTCTGGCCTTAGACACACTTACTCACCAGCTTAGATTACTCACCAGCATTGTGGCCCACGGCCAGCTTAGCCATAAGACTGGCCCTGCCTTGCTGGGTCATACCCACACCAGTCGTAAAGTTGTCGCTGTCTAACATCTCCATAGCTCCACCAATGTGATCACCTCGATCTGTCACATGATTGACCTTGATGGGCCGACCAGCCAACTCAAACCCATCCAAGTTCTGTTTGGCTCGTTCTGCTGCCTCAGAATCACGGAACTAAAGCAATCATTATAGACACTGACACATCGGCAATCATTATAGCCATGCCCACACATCAGCAATCCCACCCACACATTAGCAATCCTTACAGGCACACATCAGCCATCGTTATAGAAACACTCATACATAAGCAATCATTACATCCACACATGAGCAATCATTACACACAGTAACAGTAATTATGAGTGGACGTGACACAAATACTAGAGCACTAGAGTCTACACTGTAGACGTGTGACTCAAATACTAGAGCACTAGAGTCTACACTGTAGACGTGCGACTCAAATACTAGAGCACTAGAGTCAACTGTGGACATGGCTCAAGTACTAGAGCACAGTGTGTGTACCTCAATGAAGCCATATCCCTTGGACAAGCCGTTGTCGTCACGCTGGATGGTGAGTTTCTCTACATGGCCAAAAGGCTCAAAGATCTTCTTGAGCATGTCCTCTGATATATTGTAGTGCAAAGAGCCAACATAAAGGTTGCGAGGTCCTTCTTTCTTCATCAGATTTTGAGCCAAGGCAGCCAATCTATTGCATACAACATCATGGCTTATAATAACAGGTAAAGTAACCAAGACATACTACTGGCATGCACATATACCTAGCTAGCTGACTGACTGACTAGAGGAAGATGTATGATTTTAACCTGTTCTTCTCAGCCATGGTTGGCTGCACTATGATGGGCACTCCAAACAGCTTCTGCCCTGTTTGCTGGAGAGCTGGAGGTACACTGCTCTCATCATGGAATTCCACATAAGCTATCCCCTTAGAGCGACGGGAATTCTTGTCTGCTATCATCTTCACTTCCTTCACCTGCCCAACCTTTTGGAAGAACTCCTCCAATTCCTTCGGCCCCACATAGGCTGCTAGTTGCATGCACATCACAGTTCTGCTATCACGTTCCTGTGATGGAGGGTCAGGCTCTGGAGAACGCCCTCCCATGCGCCTGCATCACGCAAGACACACATTTCATCTCCTCATCACACACACACACACAAAAGAGAGAGACCGACCTAAACATGTGGTCCATCGCCATCCCCCCTCCTCCTCCTCCTCCTCTTCCTCCTCCTCTATACGAGTGCCTCCTTCCAGGTGGGGACATACTGACCCTCTGCTTCTCTCTGGATCTAGACCTGTGGTTCCTATCTCTGGACCCGCGATGCTCCTTGGATCGTGACCTCTTATGCCTTTCTCTCGAGGCAGACCTGGCAAAAGAATGGAGCAAACTCTTATAGGGCCATTACTTAAACTTGGCCAGGATTAAACCTCCTAGTCCTTTGCCTTGACTAATAATGGAATCTAAAAACACTCCGCTCCTTATATGGAATCTAAAAACACTCCGCTCCTTATTGTATTAGCCTCACTGCAGTCAGGTTGCTATGGCAGTCAAATTGCTACAATACTTTGGTTATAGTAACATTATTGATTGCTATAACACCCTGGTTGCTACACACACATATTTGTGCAGTGATTTTCTGTTGACTTTCATAACAAATAATGTATATTTCCCCTCTAATCAGCCTGATTGTTTCTTCCCCACCTCGCAAAGTTTCACCCAAATGCTTTGGTCTTCATCAAAGTCAATGAAAACCAACCAACAACAAATGCAATGCAACACATTTGCATTGGCTAGAGCATAGAGATGTTGGGCTGGAGCTACTCGCTTGCTGGGTCTAACTCCCTCAAGTATGCATGTGAAACCACACCCATCATTATCTGATGATATATTAGTGTGCTTGTCATTAGCATTCAGGCAAGTCTTGAAGGATGTGTATTACGTGTGAAACACATGTTAGCAAGTATAAGTATCTTGCATTGTTGTTGCTTTTTTTCATTTGTCCTGATGAAGATCGAAGCATTCGTTTGAAGAAGAAAGACAAGAAGGAAAAAAAGAAAAAAAGCAGACAAACAAAAATTGTCGGTACGTATTTTTCCCTTCGGAGGGAGAAGGCCCGACCAACTAAAAATTGTAAATACCTCACTCTTGATGGCTAAGTATGTATACTCATTAACAATGAAACTGCTTACCTTCTATGTCTCCTCCTTGGGGAGCGACTGGTTGAGCGTGAACGAGAATGCTTACTTCGACGATGACTTCGATGTTTTGACCTACACAAAGATATGTATAATCATACACTACTCACACACTTTACCTACCTACATACACACCATAGAACAATCATAGCACAAATGAAGTTGGCACTTGTCACACCATGCACAAGAGAAACACACAATGGGTTGAAATAGCTCTATGGGGACACACACTGCACCAACATCACACTAAGTTTAGGCAGGTTGAAGTAAGTTTAGGCAGGTTGAAGTAGGCTGACAATGCCTCTATGGGGTCACACACCGGACCAACATCACACTGGGTTGAGGTAGGTTGAAAATACCTCTATGGGGATACACACTGGACCAACATCACACTGGGTTGAGTTCAAGTAGGTTGACAATACCTCCCTGGGTGACACACACTGGACTAACATCACTGGGTGGAGGCCGGTTGAAGTAAGTTGACAATAACTCTATGGGGAACACACTAGACCAACATTACTAGGTGGAGGTAGGTTGAAGTAGGTTGACAATACCTCTATGGGTGACACACACTGAACTAACATCACTGGGTGGAGGCAGGTTGAAGTAGGTTGACAATAGCTCTATGGGGAACACACTAGACCAACATCACGGGGTGGAGGCAGGTTGAAGTAGTCGACAATAGCTCTATGGGGAATACACTAGACCAACATCACTGGGTGGAGGCAGGTTGAAGTAGGTTCTATGGGGAACACACTAGACCAATATCACACTTGGTTGAGGCAGGTCAAAGTAGGTTGACAATAGCTCTTAGACACAGTGAATTGACATCACACTGGGTTGAGGCAGGCTGACAATAGTTCTATGGACCAAGGCAACAACTAATAAAAACAAAATGACAGTATTGAATCAACTTGCCAAAGAAATAAAACGGGACTAAAGGACTGTCCCCATCTAGATCACAGCCAGTTAGATGACCCTTTACCATTTAAAGCATGTACACCTATATTGTACAGCTTTATTGGTGTACACGATTCAATTGTGCTTCAGGTGGTTGTGGTCTACAGGGAAGGAATACTTGCTTTACTTCATTGTTGACAAGTTAATCCAAAATGATTCTGAACACATAGGGCAGACAAGCAGTTTACCTTGAAGGTCTCTGCTGATGTCATTAATACAATGTCGTCATCCATGGTGACATCCAGCTGCAAATTCAATGAGGCTTATAGCTAGAATTCTCAGTAAAACTGATTTACTGCTTCTTCTGCTTTATAACACAGCACACAAGCTAGCTAGATTTCATCAATGATCCTTTACCCACTATGTAGAAACAGTAGTCATTGAGTCCTCTAATCCTAAAATTGTCAGGAACAGATCTAATGCATGCCAACTATGCGAGGAAAAAAATACTCGATATATTGACTCTTGGAGATGAATTCAATCGACGTTAAAGCCTGCCAGTTTACAAACATTGTATCCTATTCACACACATCCTCACCTATACCCCTCTCCCCAAGCTACTCAACTCATTGCCCATGTTGTGCTTGGAACATGCCTAGCACGAGCTTTCACATGTACCTACCTTCTCTTCTTCCTCTCCCCACTGGGTGAGACTTGCTCTCCGTTCCCCTGGGCACACAAAAACAAACAACAGTGAAGGCATCGCACATAGAGCAAGCATAACAGGTGACAACTGAAGACAAGAGTGCAAGTCCATCAGCCATCACCAACAACTCCCTCAATTTAAAACTCCCTTCACTTGAGCCAAGTCTCAAGGCTACACTCAAAACAAAAACAGCAAGCACTGCACTACAATTCTATACAATGCCACACACACACACACACACTCAAAACATGTGTACATACAGTAAACATATGCTGCAGGAGATTACCATAGGCCATAGCAATGGCGTATGCGTAAGAGATCTTGATCAACTGTTCAATCTACATAATACGAAAACATGCGTTGAGACATGTGTGCATGCGTGCGTGCGAATATGTGGGTGGGCGTGTACGTCATCATCCTGCAAGCTCAGCACTGGGTCAAAGGTCACACCTGGGTAAGGCGAGATGAACACAGTGACACTCCAGAAAACACCTCCATAAACATTATACAATTCATGAATACAATATGTCTCTTAGTTACCAGTGGCTGAGAGCATGCAGGGAAACCACATGACTGGCCATCAACCTATACAAACTTACCTAGCTTGAATAGGAGATGCATAAGCCTGCAGCTAGCTGGTTAGTTATTCAGATTATCAGACATGCAACAACTACACAAGGACAAATGTATATTGTGGTGGGTATATATATTATTTAACCGATTACATGCTGGAAGTGGCTATATCTGAAAACTCAATAAAGGACACCCGAGAAATTATATATATAAAAAATAACACACCGATAAAGCTGAACACCGAATATTTTTTAGCTGCAGGTGCCCGCTCAGTAGGCCTGTCTAGTCCTAAAACTTTACTTCCAGATGAACAAGCAAAGCGAATAAACAAGAAAGATAAATGATCACAACTGTCATAATGAACAGTCTCTTCTTCACCTTTTACTGCTGTTGAGAAAGCCGCAGAGGCATCTATGCTCAACAGGAATCGCTCTGAATCACTTCACACTTGAGAAAGGTGCTCCTGGATGGATTTCTTTGCTATATAAGTTTTGTTGTGACAAGCATCTAGAGAAATGAAGTGCATTGCTTTTGTTGCTTGCCTCAAAGGAGCTGGAGCTGATTCTTGTACCAAACTAGTTTATTATAATTTGCATTAATTTGCATTTATTATGAACTGCTTCATGTTGAAAAACAGTTAGAGCTATAAATATAATTATTATTTAAAACACACAAATAAGTCGGCAGCCAATCAGTCAAGTCTGGATCTAGTCTTGATGTGTGAAGTTTAACTAACACTGTGATCATGGTCACCAGATCTTTATAGTTGACCTGCTCTTCTATTCATGCACAATAATACTGATATACACCCTACCTGATCTGCACAATATCACACACACAAAAACTCTTCTCTCATGCCGAGTTTCCTGCAAAGTGAGTCTAATGCAATCTCTGGCTAGGCTTCCCATGAAGAAAGGCTTAGGCTTCAACCAGTAGCAGTCAGTAGGCTTAGGGCTGGGATAGAAGCATCCAACATAACTGGTGAGTGAAGAGGAGAAATTTGTATTGCTATGAATGGCTGTATGAAGAGGGCTATGTTTGATGCTCCATATGCTTACCTTCATAAAGAGTTAACAATGTCCTGGCCTCCTTCCTGTAACAAACCTTTTGGTAACTATCAGCAGTAAAACAAAATAAATGCTCATTGCTCATTTCTGGACTTCAACAAGGCAGCCACCGCACTTTTGCTCACCGACCCATGACCTCTAGACTTGTGATATCAAACATTCAACCAGGGAGGGTGAATATGAAGGGATATATGTATTTATGTGATCAACTATGGGACTTGGCTACATTCTTGCTTCAACAGCCACACGAACTGGCATATGATGGGGTAGCTATTTGCTACACAAAACAATTCGTCGTTTCTCACCTCCATGCCAGCATCCTTACGAAAAGGTGCTTCTAGCATGTCCTCTACATCATCAAAGTCATCAGCCATTTCCAGTGAGACGTACAGGTACAAGTTTCAGACACTAGAAACGAGGAAAGAAGACGAATAACTCAAAAAGATGGCGACCACTACACGCGGTATACTCACACCGCCCAGAATATTTGACTTCGCTACATCACGTGTTACCCTAGCTACTCGCGTGACTGGCTATTAGGTGTACACATGTGTAACGCAACTATCCGAGGTTCTAGTCGACTATCTGAGTGAGATGTCAGCCATAGCTAGGAGACTCTCTTTTGTTTTCAGGCTAAGAGGACTTCACAGTGCATCTGTCAACCTTCAGAAGGCTGCCAATGCAGGTAGGGCTTGGGTTATCTAATACCGCTAACGCTAACAGCTCGAACTTTGTGTTGTAATGTGTTTAGGAGAGGATTCTCGAGATAAAGATGGTCTTAGACCTCTCTATATGGATAATGCAGCTACTACTCCACTGGTAAGTGCAATTTAACAAGGGAAACCTTGGTTCCTACAACTTCAAGCTTCCATGTGAGCCAGACCAAAAGAATGTACAGTGTGGCAGCTATGGCCAGTGGACACATTTACATAGTTTCATGTGTGCATGGAAAATGGCACACACTTGAGAGCCTCATTTCTTATCTTCTCTCCCTTTTCATAGAAAAACTATCTTGCTTACAAGGTTCACGTATGATGAAGGCGACCATTTTTGCATGTTGCACCAAAATAAAGCTGTTGTGTTTGACCTTGTTTTCACCACTGAGTGAGAGCAGCTTGACAAAAGACAGTTGTGCTAATTGGTGCATCTTTCTTAGCTAGAGCTACATCAACTCTTTCACTGATAGAAGCGTGACATACGCTAAAGTGAATGCACTCTACAAAAAAAATCTTTACAATCAATTTAGTGCCTTAATTAAATTACACAGTCATGCGCTAGAGAATTGCTCTAGCAGTAGAAAAAATATTGAAGTCCTATTATACCGGTAACCATGGCAGCGCGTGATGCCGTCTTCAACTGGCGATTGAAATGGAGTCTCAACAAAAGTTTACCGTTGCTGATGTGCTAGGATAGTGATTTCGGCCTCTCAGAAAACTATTCAAGCTGTGATGAAGGAGAGGAGGTCCATGCCTACAGAGGACAGACAGTGATTCAGCCTGAGGAGGTAGAGCTCTGCTCTTAGCAGAGCTGTCATTTTTGACCAGCCTGCTAGTTCAGCTAGCTTTGTTGATTCTGTTGTTGATGTAGGAGGATCTTGGGAGCTTTGAAGGTGACGCAGCTTGACTAGCTCTGTTTTCATGCTCATATGTCCCCTCTAGGCCCTTCTTCAGCTTGATTAGCTGTTTTCCATACATATATTCCCTCTAGACCCTTCCTCAGCTTGTCTAGCTCAGTTTCTTGTTCGCACAGCTTGAGTGACTAGCTCTGTTTTCTTGTCATATACCCCCTGCAGGCCCTTCTCTGTGCATATGGCATCTCCCCTAGGCCATTCTCCAGTGGCTATGATAACCCCTCCAGTCCTTTCCTCTACGTCTATGGCATCTCCTCTGTTTGTGGCTATGGGGATTCCAGCCATTCCTCTTCAGGGTCCTCTGAGGCATCAGGACCTCCTTTGGCAGCATTTGCTGACTCCTTCAGTGATGACTCAGAACCAGCACCCACTGCTCCACAGCATGGCCGTAGACTTGTAAGACAGAGATCTAGAAGTAGAGATAGGGAGTTATCTAGAGGTAGAGGTAGATGTCGAGCACGCAGAACTGGTTTGCCTAATGCTGCTGGCCCAGCTACTGTTGGTCTGTCTACATCTCATACTGGCTGTTCTAGTGGTCTTGACCCTTTTGGAGGTGTCTGGGTGAGACAGCAGCCATCTGGTACTTGTTTTTCATACTCAAAGACACCTGGTCCGTATCAGCTTCAATTACGCCTGAAAGTTCTCCTCTTCAACTCTTCTCCCAGTTTTTTACTGATGAAGTTTTTGATTGACTTGTGCTGGAAACTAACCTGACTTGTGCTGGAAACTAACCGCTCTGCTGCCTCTGTTTGTGCAACTAGTTCACATGCACGCCCCTGGACTGATGTGACAGTACAAGAGATGAAAGCTTTGTGGGGAATTCTTTTGTATATGGGTATAACTGTGCGAGTTAGGTTAGAGCTTTACTGGACTACCAAGTAACCCCTGAATGTCCGTGGAGTCTCTGATGTCATGCCCATCAATAGATTCCAGCAGTTGTTCAGATGCATCCATCTAGCTGACAACTCAGCACATGGTCAGTCAGATATGATCGCCTGTTCAGGTTCGGAAACTTCTAGATTTAGTTGTTCCAAATTTTGAATCTGAATACATTATTTACCAGGACTGCACTATTGATGAAGCCATGATCCCCTTCAAGGACAGACTAGGTTTCAAACAGTACCTAAAAGATAAGCCGACAAAATGGGGAATCAAGGTTTTTGTACTGGCGGATGCTACAAATGGGTACATCAAGACTTTTCAAATATATACAGGCAAGACTGTGGAGGATAGTACTAATAGTGTAGGTTTATGTAGTAAGGTAGTGTTGGATATGATGTCTGGCCTGGAGAATAATGGTTTTCGCTTATATACCGATAATTACTATACTTCCCCCACCCTCTACCATCACCTTTATAATCATGGAATAAATGCATGTGGGACTGCACATCCTAACAGAGTGGTTTCCCCCCAAAGACTTGGTAACCAAGGCTACAAAGGGAAACTGTGGCTTTATGGACTACCACTCTAATGGCACCCTTCTTGCTTCTGTTTGGGTGGACAAGCGTACCATATACTTCCTGTCGACTATGCATGTAGCTGAGCCTCCAGCTGGTACTACATGCACAGTGAAGAGACGAACTGGTACTGGTACCCAGGTTGACATTGCATGTCCCACTTCTGTGCCTTATTATCAGCGTAACATGAGGGGGGTTGATCGTAACGACCAGATGACCCACTACTCTAACGTGGGTAGACGTAGTACGTGGTGGAAGAGGGTGTTTTACTATATAGTGGAATCTGCTATTTTGAATAGCTACATAATGGAGGCACATGTTAGGCCAGCTGACCATGCAAAAAAAAAAGGTTCAGCAAGAGGGACTACCTGTCCTATCAACTTGAGCTTGCCATGCAGCTCATAGACATGTTCTGCTCTCGGAAACATCCAGGGCGCCCTCGAAGTGATGAGCATGAACAGCATACCCGCCTAAACGACCTTGACCACTATCCACGTCAAATGGACAAACACAAGCGTTGTGTGGTGTATGATGGCATCAGGAGAAGGAAGAAGCTTCCAGAAAGTGGAAATAGGCATGAAACCCGCATGATGTGCTGTACTTGCCAAGTCCCCCTCTGCTTCGACAACAACCGCTTGTGCTTTGACAAGTACCACAAGCTTGTGGATTATTGCTGCTAGTTACATATCTGCTCATAATTTCTTATTCACTAATAATATCATGTAATAATAGGTATAAATGAGAATAAGTAAGAATAATTATTAGCCACAAGTATGAAATAAGAAAAACAATATGAGAGTTACTTGTTCACTGTTTCATTATCTTGTGCTTTTCATAATGTTATCTTTTTCATTATCTTGTGTTTTTCATTGTCTTATGTTTTCCATTCTCTCATAGTCTTATGTTTGTTGCACTATGTGCTTACGCTAATAACATGTATGCATGATCACGATTCTGATTTTTTTAATATTCTAGGTTTTGAATGTAATATGGGTGCTATGTTGAGGCAAAACCAGATCATATATACACACATTTGTTGTCTGATTATAAATATACTGGTTTCCAGTTGGCTAACATGGTAAGAGAAAGTTGTAATCTCCTTCTATACTTTTTAGAGAATGGACTTTTTAGAGAATGGAAGGGGAAAAATTGAATTAGAGTTTAAAATGTGATTACATAAATTTAATGATATTCATAATTGTGGGTTTTGTTGCTAAGCAACCATAATTGGTCACATTGTTCATCAAAGCTTGTACAGTAGACCCTCGCATATCCGACCCTCGATTATCCGAACGCTCGGATTATCCGAACTCCTGATTAAATAATAAACCTGGTAACGGTCGTCGATCTGCCAAACTTCGTTTGCAAGTGGAAATTAGTTCGTTCGCTTTGGCCAGAAAAAAGTTTTGTCGATCGAGTCAAAGATAGCCATTCTAAGCAAGATATCAAATGGAGCCAGTCAAGCCGGACTAGCGGAAGAGTCAGGCGTAGGGAAGTTGACAATAACGGAGATAAAAAAGAACGAAGCCAAACTTCGAGAGTTCGCAGGCAACCTGGACTGTCGGGGGCTAAGTTCAGCTCGCAAAAAGTCATGCGCCTTGCTAAAGACGAACAACTAGAAAATGCTTTATATCTGTGGTTCGTTCAGAAAAAGGAGAAAGCCCCAAGGCACTCAGTGGACTATTGCTCAGAGAAAATACAACATTATGAATATATATATACAGTAATATGAAAAAATATGTATATATGTAAAACAACATGCCAGTTACTGAGGACCTAAATCCTTCTAGTACCAGGAAGTGAGCTTCTTAATTCCAAGAACCTGCAGTTAAAAGGATATTGAAAATAGTTCCCAGCATTTTAATTACATTCATGAATTTATAATTAATAATTTGTGGTTTTTTGCATATCCGAACTTTTTGCATATCCGAATAGCCTCTGGTCCCAAGCTGTTCAGATATGTGAGGGTCTACTGTACTTCAAATACATCAAAGGTTGCTAAGGAGTTTGTCACTTTCTAAAAAGATATAAAATTAAATGTAAAAATAGGAGAAAACCATGTAAATCTATCAGTGAAAGAGTTAACTTTTAGAAAACTATTGTTACTACTAGGGGACTAGATACATTTAGCTATATCGGCCAGGAAACGACTAGCTAGCTATAGAACATTTTGTACCTGGCTGTTCCACATGCTCCAGACATTTATCTTGGCTCTAATATGCATGCTACTTGCATGATTTGGCAAACACCTGCCTGCAAGCTGGAGAATCATTATAAATATGCCATGATAGAAGCTAAAACAGCTGATGGTCTAATTTTTCACGTTATAAATCCAAGCATTTTAATTTGGTTCAATGCAGCATGCAGCAGAATGCATGCAGCAGGTTGAATCACCTACTCTTTCATTTCATATCTATTGATACGCTATGCAAGCCTTTCTTCCCTGTTCATAGCGTCAACAGCATGAGGAATGCTTGCAACAGATTGCATTGCTTCATATTGTGGACTGGCCTTGGACGTTATCGAATTATTAGTAAAAAATTAATCGAAATAGTCCTAGTAGTTTGTCAGGAATAAATCAACAAAAAATAATAATAAAATATTGATTTTGCCTGATCAGTCACTGATTTCCATGCCATCAACTATCATTGATGCATGCAGTGGGCATCGAGACAAAAACATGATGCATCTGGTAGATGTGGGGAGGAATTGCCATGCCAGTTGTTTTCCAGACAATCAGTAAAAGGCCTGACCACACTTCATGCTGGTGTTGACTAAAGTCATTTCACAAACATTTCTGTATCCACATCACTAAGTATAGAATCAACTAGAACTGAGACTCAGTTCAATGCTTGCAAAGAAGGTCGACTGGGAGCTGGCAAAAAATGACTTCAATCATTGTGCATTTCTATAGAATATTCTTTTCAGATGCAAGATACGTATACAATCCTTGACAGCAAGCCTAGACAACGATGTGTTCATGATGTGTTGGTTTTGTGTACACTGTATTTACAAAAAGTCTTTCATGGCATATTGTACCATGAGAGTGGTGGTGGTGGTGGTGAGGTTTATGATGTGTCGGAAAGTAAGCCGTGACGTGTACAACACCACACAGGATCCTCGTGTCCTGGATGCTATGATGCCGTATATGTCCGCCTACTATGGCAACCCTCACTCACGTACACACGCATATGGATGGGAGAGCGAGAAGTCGGTGGAGATCGCCAGGGAAGTAAGTGAATTTAGTCTGTATCATTAATACATCATCACCACTAGCACCATCATCACAAGTACTGTCATCACTAGCATCATCATCACAAGTACCGTCAACTCACCACTAGCACCACTAGCTATATGACCACTAGTATATCACAGCACAACACCACTAGAACCATCACCACTAACACCATCACGGGCACCATATCTCCCCTTCAGTTGAACATAAGTCGACATATATTTTTAATCCTTCTCTAAGTTTGCTTGCTCTAGCACTCACAATAGTTATAGCAACTCAAGGTTTTGATGCTGGACAATAGCAACTGGAACTGAGTTTGTGGGTGGTTTCACTTCACGTTCCAACTTGCAGATCCAAAAGATAAACATGTATGGCTACATCAGAAAGCATCTGCACTGGCTACATTTTGGTGTATAAATTAGTTTGCAGACTTTTAACAAAACAATGGTAATGATTTTTAGGCCTCAGCTGTTGTGAACTAGATCCAACCCTCCCACATACATACCTACATAATA
Organism: Cladorhizidae sp. MBARI D1340-BT2; assembly: GCA_028752905.1. NCBI lineage: Eukaryota > Metazoa > Porifera > Demospongiae > Poecilosclerida > Cladorhizidae > Cladorhizidae sp. MBARI D1340-BT2. Next base: position 39,895,260 of record JAQNBH010000018.1, on the reverse strand, counting down.
TCTGCATGCACACATACCTACATAATATCTGCATGCACACATACGTACATGCACAAATACATACACACATGCACACATACATACACACCACATACCTACACACCACATACCTACACACATAACCTACATACACATAATTATACATGCATGTATACACACCTGTGATGCATAGTTATACATACATGTATACACACACCTGTGGTGCATAGTTATACATACTTGTATACACACACCTCTGGTGCATAATTATACCTACATGTATACCTGTGATGATTGACAATACTTTGTGGGTGGGTTGTTATGTAGCAAGTGGCAGATCTAATTGGAGCTAACCCAAGAGAGGTGGTCTTCACGAGTGGAGCTACGGAGGCCAACAACATGGCCATCAAGGTACACGCCCACAAGGTACACGCCCACACATAGCTGCTGTAATATTATATTGTGTGCGTAGGTGTGCTTGTTCTAACAACATGGCCATCAAGGTACACGCCCACACATAGCTGCTGTAATATTATATTGTGTGCGTACGTGTAGGTGTGCTTGTTCTAACAACATGGCCATCAAGGTACAAGCCCACACATAGCTGCTGTAATATTATATTGTGTGCGTACGTGTAGGTGTGCTTGTTCTAACAACATGGCCATCAAGGTACACGCCCACACATAGCTGCTGTAATATTATATTGTGTGCGTACGTGTAGGTGTGCTTGTTCTAACAACATGGCCATCAAGGTACACACCCACACATAGCTGGTGTAATATTATATTGTGTGCGTACGTGTAGGTGTGCTTGTTCTAACAACATGGCCATCAAGGTACACGCCCACACATAGCTGCTGTAATATTATATTGTGTGCGTAGGTGTGCTTGTTCTAACAACATGGCCATCAAGGTACACGCCCACACATAACTGCTGTAATATTATATTGTGTGTGTAGGTGTGCTTGTTCTAACAACATGGCCATCAAGGTACACGCCCACACATAGCTGGTGTAATATTATATTGTGTGCGTACGTGTAGGTGTGCTTGTTCTAAAGAGTCATTGAAGTGGGTGTGGTAAGAGCAATGACTTGCCCTTGTTTGTGCTCATGTGTAGTACTAGTGAACTCAACATCCCCTACATAGCAGGAGAGCTGCGCACCATCCTAGCCCACACATTCACCCGTAACAACTGGCCGCCCACCTTATATTAAACTTGGCACTTAAAATGTTCGTCATCATGAGGAGAAAGATCAAGAAAACGGCAGCAGTTTCAAAGCTAGAGGAAGGGAAATGGCTGGATGTAGGAGTTTCATTCTGACAGCTGCTCAGCTCATCCACATACTATTTTTGTCATGGTGATGCACCTATTATCCACCTTGGTGAAGTGAAGACTCATTGGTCTCTAAGGGCAGAGAGAGCTGGCAACATAGCTAGCATATTTAGAAGGGGATAACTGAATAGAAGAGAGATGTGCTAATGATGGAGAGCATACTGAACACACTAAGGGTCAGGAGTGCAAACCAAAACGTTCTTGTCTGCTTCTACATGGTCTTCTCCTTAGCACTCCGAGAATTCTTGCAGAAAGCACTTCTTGAAGATCTCACTCTTTGTGTAATGTGCTAAGGAAAGCTGCTTGCATTTACTCTTAACAAAACTCCTCCCACAGCCATACATTCACATGTACATTTCTGTTTCAGAATGCCGTTCCATAATACTGCAGGGCATCAGGTTGTTTTGTAAGGAGCATATAAATAATGTTGCAGGTATCAGGTCGTTTTGTAAGGAGCATATAAATAATGTTGCAGGCATCAGGTTGTTTTGTAAGGAGCATATAAATAATGTTGCAGGTATCAGGTTCTTTTGTAAGGAGCATATAAATGATGCTGCAGGTATCGGGTTGTTTTGTAAGGAGCATATAAATAATGTTGCAGTATCAGGTTGTTTTGTAAGGAGCATATAAATAATGTTGCAGGTATCAGGTCGTTTTGTGAGGAGCATATGAGCATATAAATAATGTTGCAGACATCAGGTTGTTTTGTAAGGAGCATATAAATAATGCTGCAGGGCATCAGGTTGTTTTGTAAGGAGCATATAAATAATGTTGCAGGCATCAGGTTGTTTTGTAAGGAGCATATAAATAATACTGCAGGTATCAGGTTGTTTTGTAAGGAGCATATAAACAATGCTGCAGGGCATCAGGTTGTTTTGTAAGGAGCATATAAATACTACTGCAGGGCATCAGGTTGTTTTGTAAGCAGCATGTAAATAATGTTGCAGGCATCAGGTTGTTTTGTAAGGAGCATATAAATAATGCTGCAGGGCATCAGGTTGTTTTGTAAGGAGCATATAAATAATGTTGCAGGCATCAGGTTGTTTTGTAAGGAGCATATAAATAATGCTGCAGGTATCAGGTTGTTTTGTAAGGAGCATATAAACAATGCTGCAGGGCATCAGGTTGTTTTGTAAGGAGCATATAAATAATGTTGCAGGCATCAGGTAAGGAACACATAAATAATCTCTCGATGAAGAGTCACATAAATAATCTCTCGATGAAGAGTCAGTTGACATTTTAACATTTTAATAACTCAATAATCACCTGGGTACTTTAGGTCAGATTTAAATTTTGCATTTTAATTTTTTTTTATCTCGCCCAACTAAGCTTCAACATACTGGAAAGGTGGATTCCAAGTTACAGAAGATTTGGATGCTCTATTCTGGACTTACAGTGGCTTATGCACACACCATCCACCCGGGAAGGCGATCAAGAAGCCTTACCTGAAGTCAGGGGGGGACAATGGCATTTTTAAAATTTATACTTATGGTTACCACTTTAGAGCTCCATAGATTCTGTAAACTTCATGGTATGGACTTGATATATAGCTCAAAAGATAGGTCTCTCTGTGTGCTCTCTTTTGATACTAAAATATGTTTCATAGGATAACTATAGGCAAGTTACTAGACCCTAAAGCAGAGCTAGAAATAACAGGCGGTTGGTCATTTTCTGTGCAATTCACCAATTTGTCGACCAAATCACTACTTGCTATGCCAGATTGTCCTAACAGCAAATAACAAGCTAAGTGGCTACTACTAGTCAGCTGCTTAGTGTTGCAGCTGCAGTGGTTACCAGGAAGTAAAATTCACTTAGTGTTGTGGAAAAAGAAAAAGGAGGGGGGAAAAACATAGTGTGGTTAGCTAATAGCATGTGGTGCAGTTGGTTAATTGTATCCCCTAGGCTAATTGCAATGTACTAGGCCTAGGTCTGCTGATTGTAGGTAACAGCTGAGCTAGGTACAAATGATTTCACTGCTGATTGTAGCATTGAGTTATGGTGGGAAAGTATAACTAGACCAAACCAGTGGCCAAGGAGAAAGTACAGGAAGAAAGCCTGCTACTGCTACACCAAGCACCTCCGCATTGGTAGTGAATGAAGATGAAGAGAATGAGTCAGACAGAAGTAGTGAGTCTGGTGACACCTTTAGAAGACTGACTGGGATAACTGGATGGAGAACATGCAGTGACATTTTTGTCCTACTTATTAACTTTTCATGCTGTATTGTCATTTGTTTTTATGAATCATACTATTATTATTGCAAGTATACCACCATTTAGTAGAAGTATAATGACTGACCAATATTAGAAAACGACCTAGCAAATCTTATTATGCTAGGACATCATGTCCTACCAACATTAAACCTTATTTCTAGCTCTGCTAAAGTTGAGGGACCTCAAAAACCTGCATCCCAAAATCCCCATCCAGAATAACTCCAGCTTGCTAAGTGCAAAAAAATTGAAATTGGTACGAGTGGCTAGAGGAAGCCCTAGAGCATTCAATGACCTTTTTCATTAGGCGTTAAAATTTTAGTATGTGGTCAAGTGGGGGTGGAAAATTGAGGGTGTTGATTTTCAACTGTAATCAATTTTGCACCCGGTGCTTGACCACGTACTAAAATTGGAGGATCAACAACTGTGTGTGTGTGTGTTTGGTTTTGCTGCTCACATTCTTGATGGCAGTGCTGGTGTGGACACACCCATCATGCATTCTTGATGGCAGTGCTGGTGTGGACACACCCATCATGCATTCTTGATAGCAGTGCTGGTGTGGACACACCCATCATGCATTCTTGATGACAGTGCTGGTGTGGACACACCCATCATGCATTCTTGATGGCAGTGCTAGTGTGGACACACCCATCATGCATTCTTGATGGCAGTGCTGGTGTGGATACACCCATCATGCATTCTTGATGGCAGTGCTGGTGTGGACACACCCATCATGCATTCTTGATGGCAGTGCTGGTGTGGACACACCCATCATGCATTCTTGATGGCAGTGCTAGTGTGGACACACCCATCATGCATTGGTTCACATTCCGGTGGTTCAGGACTGGATGTACATCCATTGCTGTTCCATGTAGGCATAGTGTGGACAGGCCTTGATTAAACAGCACTAGGATTTCAAGTTTGTCCCATAGCTATTTCTTTGCCATCACCACTCAGTGCCGGCATTTGTCTCTTGTTGATGTGCATCATGTTGTGTTATAAAACCTTCTCTATCCACCTCTCATATCTGGTGCAGGGTGTGGCACACTTCTACAAGGCCAAGAAGAAGCACATCATTACTGTGCAGACGGTAAGACAGCCAAGCCAACCTGCCCACCCACCCACTGCTCAATGGCTCTTCATTGTTGTTGTTGTTGTGCAGGAGCATAAGTGTGTACTGGATTCATGTCGGGCTATGGAGAGTGAAGGATTTGCAGTGACCTATCTGCCAGTACAAGGAAATGGCATCATTGAACTCAAGGTATATACATGTGTTCTCCCTATGCACACTGTTTTCACGTCCTTCACTTCGCTGTGCCTCACTACAGCAGGAGGAGATGATGGCAAGGTGTTCTGGCCTGCCTGAGTGCAGAGGCTGGAGCACAAGGTGTCCTGACCTGCCTGAGTGCAGAGGCTGGAGCACAAGGTGTCCTGGCCTACCTGAGTGCAGAGGCTGGAGGTGTCCTGGCCTGCCTGAGTGCAGAGGCTGGAGCACAAGGTGTCCTTGCCTGCCTGAGTGCAGAGGCTGGAGCACAAGGTGTCCTGCCCTGCCTGAGTACAGAGGCTGGAGCACAAGGTGTTCTGGCCTGCCTGAGTGCAGAGGCTGGAGCACAAGGTGTCCTGCCCTGCCTGAGTGCAGAGGCTGGAGCACAAGGTGTCCTGCCCTGCCTGAGTGCAGAGGCTGGAGCACAAGGTGTCCTGCCCTGCCTGAGTGCAGAGGCTGGAGCACAAGGTGTCCTGGCCTGCCTGAGTGCAGAGGCTGGAGCACAAGGTGTCCTGCCCTGCCTGAGTGCAGAGGCTGGAGCACAAGGTGTCCTGGCCTGCCTGAGTGCAGAGGCTGGAGCACGAGGTGTCCTGGCCTACCTGAGTGCAGAGGCTGGAGCACAAGGTATCCTGGCCTGCCTGAGTACAGAGGCAGGAGCACAAGGTGTCCTGGCCTACCTGAGTGCAGAGGCTGGAGCACAAGGTGTCCTGCCCTGCCTGAGTGCAGAGGCTGGAGCACGAGGTGTCTTGGCCTGCCTGGGCCTGAATGCAGAGGCTGGAGCACGAGGTATCCTGGCCTGCTGGAGCTAGAACTCTTCTTCGTGTGTAAATCTGTGGCAGTTATAAAACCAGGGGCCTGCTCTTATAAACCCTTGAGTTCAGTTAATGTACTTATTCTTCATGAATGGAGCATTGTTAGCACGCTCATTGGATGTGCTTGGCATGTTCTGCTGCTGCCTTGATTTACAGGTTACAGGGATGGTGACTTGTAGAGACAATGTAGCCGGTGCTCTTAGTAGATATGCCTTGACATGGCTGGAGGCTTCGACACTCTGCACTCAAACCAAGTTAGTAGTGTATGCTTCACCTCGGAAGTTTATATTGTCACCTCGCACATGCCCTGACAACACACTTTCCATGACATTATTTCAGCAATCTTGATGGTCACCTACACTGCAGGAGACCTCATAATGGCTGATGTAGAGGAGTGATTTTCTTTTAAAGATGTGAAAAGTCGCTAATAACCAACTAGCTGCACTATTGTGGGTGCATTGCTCCTCTCTTAGAGCGAGCTAGAGTGAGCTGTAAAACACCACTGCTATACAGCCAGCTCCAGGATGCTTGAGCAGAGACCTACCTCCAGCAGGGGAGCTCTTCACAGCTCCAATGCCTTGATGTCCCAGGATGCTTGAGCAGAGACCTACCTCCAGCAGGGGAGCTCTTCACAGCTCCAATGCCTTGATGTCTTGAGCAGAGACCTGCCTCCAGCAGGGGAGCTCTTCACAGCTCCAATGCCTTGATGTCCCAGGATGCTTGAGCAGAGACCTGCCTCCAGCAGGGGAGCTCTTCACAGCTCCAATGCCTGGATGCTTGAGCAGAGACCTGCCTCCAGCAGGGGAGCTCTTCACAGCTCCAATGCCTTGATGTCCCAGGATGCTTGAGCAGAGACCTGCCTCCAGCAGGGGAGCTCTTCACAGCTCCAAGTGTTTCCTGTCCACAAACACCATAATCTTGCTTAGCAGCAGACAGTGTAGTCCATCACATGTTTCTAATTAAGCATACCTTTCCATCAGATTATGCCATGCTGTCTGTTTCACTGTGTGATGCAATATTACAGAAGTGGAATGCAATGCTCGGCCACCGTCATAGTGTGGGCGTGCCTTTGCAAACTTGCCCGTCACAGTGTGGGTGCGTGCCTTAGGCAACCTTGCTCTCGGCCACCATCATAGTGTGGGCGTGCCTTAGGCAACCTTGCTCTCGGCCACCATCATAGTGTGGGCGTGCCTTAGGCAACCTTGCTCTCGGCCACCATCATAGTGTGGGCGTGCCTTAGACAACCTTGCTCTCGACCACCATCATATTGTGGGCATGCCTTTGGCAACCTTGCCCGTCATAGTGTGGGCGTGCCTTAGGCAACCTTGCTCTCGGCCACCATCATAGTGTCCACTATCATGGTATGGGCGCGTGCCTTAGACAACCTTGCCCGTCATAGTATGGGTGCGTGCCTTAGGCAACCTTGCTCTCGGCCACCATCATAGTGTCCACTATCATGGTATGGGTGCGTGCCTTAGACAACCTTGCCCGTCATAGTATGGGTGCGTGCCTTAGGCAACCTTGCTCTCGGCCACCATCATAGTGTGGGCGTGCCTTAGACAACCTTGCTCTCGGCCACCATCATGGTATGGGCGCGTGCCTTAGACAACCTTGCCCGTCATAGTGTGGGCGTACCTTAGACAACCTTGCTCTCGGCCACCATCATAGTGTGGGCATGCCTTAGGCAACCTTGCTCTCGGCCACCATCATAGTGTGGGCATGCCTTAGACAACCTTGCTCTCGGCCACCATCATAGTGTGGGCGTGCCTTAGACAACCTTGCTCTCGGCCACCATCATAGTGTGGGCGTGCCTTTGGCAACCTTGCCCGTCATAGTGTGGGCGTGCCTTAGGCAACCTTGCTCTCGGCCACCATCATAGTGTCCACTCTCATGGTATGGGCGCGTGCCTTAGACAACCTTGCCCGTCATAGTGTGGGCGTACCTTAGACAACCTTGCTCTCGGCCACCATCATAGTGTGGGCGTGCCTTAGGCAACCTTGCTCTCGGCCACCATCATAGTGTGGGCATGCCTTAGACAACCTTGCTCTCGGCCACCATCATAGTGTGGGCGTGCCTTAGACAACCTTGCTCTCGGCCACCATCATAGTGTGGGCGTGCCTTTGGCAACCTTGCCCGTCGTAGTGTGGGCATGCCTTAGGCAACCTTGCTCTCGGCCACCATCATAGTGTCCACTATCATGGTATGGGCGCGTGCCTTAGACAACCTAGCCCGTCATAGTGTGGGTGCGTGCCTTAGGCAACCTTGCTCTCGGCCACCATCATAGTGAGGGCATGACTTACGCAATGCATGGGATGAGCTGAAGTCATTGCCACTTGTTTTACCAGTCAAGGCATCGTTTACCAATGAGTGGGCCTGACAGTCCAGCCCTGATGGCCCAGCATTAATGTGTATGCCTGGTGGGACAGCCCTGATGGCCACAATATTTATGAGTGGGCCTGGTGGGACAGCCCTGATGGCCCAGCATTAATGAGTATACCTGGTGGGACAGCCCTAATGGCCACAATATTTATGAGTGGGCCTGGTGGGACAGCCCTGATGGCCCAGCACTTTTGACTATTGCTTGAATGTGCTAATTGGTAGGGGGTAATGACATACCGAGTAGTGTTTAAGGGTCATTAGCACATAGGTGCAAGTCGGTGAACATCTAGTTGTAACACCTTTACTTGACGATGATGTCTTACAATGAGTCATGTGACTGTCATGTTCTCCAGAATCTGGAGGAAGCTATCCAGCCTGACACTGGGCTAGTGTCGATCATGACCATCAACAATGAGGTGGGAGTCAGGCAACCTATCGAGGAAATAGGTATACAGAATTATATTTACCATGAGACACCCACACCACATACACACCACACATACTACACACATGCACACCATCACATGTACAGGAGGAAGTCAGTTACATAAACTTCAATTGTCCAAATATGTGCATCAGTCAACCGAGCACTACAAGAAGCCCTTCCCACCGCAATACTAGCCACACCTACAACAATGCAGGCTACATTCATTGTACAATTTTTTTTTCCAGGTCGTCACTTTGTGCATGCGCATGACGACTATTTATCGTTCTCCCAACGTGGAACCTCTTGTCTGCAGTTTCTTCTCACTCCCTGTCAGAGTAGAGAGCATGGCTAGACCTCAAAAGAGAAAAAGAGTTGTCCTTGATATGGAGGTAAGCTCAGGGTCTGTGGTATTGGGAGGAATGGGAGAGGTTGAGCTAGAGGAGTGGCGGAATACAATGTTGGCGAGTAGACGCTCCAGTGCTTCGGTGAGGAGCAAGGACAAGCTGAGGACCTTCCACGCTGCAGTTCAGTGTTCTTAACAGTTCAGTCATCCAAACCCCTTCTGGGCCCAGGTTACTGACCTCCTATTGTACACACCGCACACACTCACACCGCATGCACACACACCGCACACACTCACACTACATGCACACACACCCCACATATATCACACTCATGCACTAGTCCCTAAAATAAGAACTTCTGGGACAACACTGTACTAGGCTTTCTAGTTCCTCACCTTTGCTGGCCCACAATCTGTTGCAGTGCTAGTGTGCTGGCCCACAATCTGTTGCAGTGCTAGTGTGCTGGCCCACAATCTATTGCAATGCTAGTGTGCTGGCCCACAGTGTATTGCAGTGCTAGTGTGCTGGCCCACAGTGTGTTGCAGTGCTAGTGTGCTGGCCCACAGTGTGTTGCAGTGCTAGTGTGCTGGCCCACAGTGTATTGCAGTGCTAGTGTGCTGGCCCACAATCTGTTGCAGTGCTAGTGTGCTGGCCCACAATGTGTTGCAGTGCTAGTGTGCTGGCCCACAATCTGTTGCAGTGCTAGTGTGCTGGCCCACAGTCTGTTGCAGTGCTAGTGTGCTGGCCCACAATCTGTTGCAGTGCTAGTGTGCTGGCCCACAATCTGTTGCAGTGCTAGTGTGCTGGCCCACAGAGTGTTGCAGTGCTAGTGTGCTGGCCCACAATCTGTTGCAGTGCTAGTGTGCTGGCCCACAGTGTGTTGCAGTGCTAGTGTGCTGGCCCACAATCTGTTGCAGTGCTAGTGTGCTGGCCCACAATCTGTTGCAGTGCTAGTGTGCTGGCCCACAGAGTGTTGCAGTGCTAGTGTGCTGGCCCACAATCTGTTGCAGTGCTAGTGTGCTGGCCCACAGTGTGTTGCAGTGCTAGTATGTATGTGTGTTGTATTATGCAGGCCAGATATGTCGCTCCAAGAAGGTGTTCTTCCATACTGATGCAGCTCAGGTACATGTGCTTGTGCATATAGAGTGTGTGAGTGTGCATAGAGTGTGTGTGTGTGCATATAGAGTGTGTGCATGTAGAATGTATGAGTGCATATGGAGTGTGCATAGTGTGTGAGTGCATATGGAGTGTGCATAGTGTGTGAGTGTACATATAGAGTGTGAGGGTGCATATAGAGTGTGTGAGTGCATATAGAGTGTGTGAGTGCATATAGAGTGTGTGAGTGTGCATATAGAGTGTGTGAGTGTGCATATAGAGAGTGTGAGGGTGCATATAGAGTGTGTGTGTGCATATAGAGTGTGTGAGTGCATATAGAGTGTGTGATTGCATATAGAGTGTGTGTGTGCATATAGAGTGTGTGAGTGCATATAGAGTGTGTGTGTGCATATAGAGTGTGTGAGGGTGCATATAGAGTGTGAGGGTGCATATAGAGAGTGTGAGTGCATATAGAGTGTGTGAGTGTGCATATAGAGTGTGTGAGTGCATATAGAGTGTGTGAGTGCATATAGAGTGTGTGAGTGCATATAGAGTGTGTGAGTGTACATATAGAGTGTGAGTGCATATAGAGTGTGTGAGTGTGCATATAGAGTGTGTGAGTGCATATAGAGTGTGTGAGTGCATATAGAGTGTGTGAGTGTGCATATAGAGTGTGTGAGTGCATATAGAGTGTGTGAGTGCATATAGAGTGTGAGTGCATATAGAGTGTGTGAGTGCATATAGAGTGTGTGAGTGCATATAGAGTGTGTGAGTGCATATAGAGTGTGTGAGTGCATATAGAGTGTGTGAGTGTACATATAGAGTGTGAGTGCATATAGAGTGTGTGAGTGTGCATATAGAGTGTGTGAGTGCATATAGAGTGTGTGATTGCATATAGAGAGTGTGAGGGTGCATATAGAGTGTGTGTGTGCATATAGAGTGTGTGAGTGCATGTAGAGTGTGTGAGTGCATATAGAGTGTGTGAGTGCATATAGAGTGTGTGAGTGCATATAGAGTGTGTGAGTGCATATAGAGTGTGTGAGTGCATATAGAGTGTGAGTGCATATAGAGTGTGTGAGTGCATATAGAGTGTGTGAGTGTGCATATAGAGTGTGTGAGTGCATATAGAGTGTGTGAGTGTGCATATAGAGTGTGTGAGTGCATATAGAGTGTGTGAGTGCATGTAGAGTGTGTGAGTGCATATAGAGTGTGTGAGTGCATATAGAGTGTGTGAGTGTGCATATAGAGTGTGTGAGTGCATATAGAGTGTGTGAGTGTGCATATAGAGTGTGTGAGTGCATATAGAGTGTGTGAGTGTGCATATAGAGTGTGTGTGTGCATATAGAGTGTGTGAGGGTGCATATAGAGTGTGTGAGTGCATATAGAGTGTGTGAGTGCATATAGAGTGTGTGAGTGCATATAGAGTGTGTGAGTGCATATAGAGTGTGTGAGTGCATATAGAGTGTGTGAGTGCATATAGAGTGTGAGGGTGCATATAGAGAGTGTGAGTGCATATAGAATGTGTGAGTGTGCATATAGAGTGTGTGAGTGCATATAGAGTGTGTGAGTGCATATAGAGTGTGTGAGTGCATATAGAGTGTGTGAGTGCATATAGAGTGTGTGAGTGCATATAGAGTGTGTGAGTGCATATAGAGTGTGAGTGCATATAGAGTGTGTGAGTGCATATAGAGTGTGAGTGCATATAGAGTGTGTGTGTGCATATAGAGTGTGTGAGTGCATATAGAGTGTGTGAGTGCATATAGAGTGTGTGAGTGCATATAGAGTGTGTGAGTGCATATAGAGTGTGTGAGTGCATATAGAGTGTGAGTGCATATAGAGTGTGTGAGTGCATATAGAGTGTGTGAGTGCATATAGAGTGTGAGTGCATATAGAGTGTGTGTGTGCATATAGAGTGTGTGAGGGTGCATATAGAGTGTGTGAGTGCATATAGAGTGTGTGAGTGCATATAGAGTGTGTGAGTGTGCATATAGAGTGTGTGTGTGCATATAGAGTGTGTGAGGGTGCATATAGAGTGTGTGAGTGCATATAGAGTGTGTGAGTGCATATAGAGTGTGTGAGTGCATATAGAGTGTGTGAGTGCATATAGAGTGTGTGAGTGCATATAGAGTGTGTGAGTGCATATAGAGTGTGAGGGTGCATATAGAGAGTGTGAGTGCATATAGAGTGTGTGAGTGCATATAGAGTGTGTGAGTGCATATAGAGTGTGAGTGCATATAGAGAGTGTGTGAGTGTGCATATAGAGTGTGTGAGGGTGCATATAGAGTGTGTGAGTGTGCATATAGAGTGTGTGAGTGCATATAGAGTGTGTGAGTGTGCATATAGAGTGTGTGATTGCATATAGAGTGTGTGAGTGTGCATATAGAGTGTGTGAGTGCATATAGAGTGTGTGAGTGCATATAGAGTGTGAGTGCATATAGAGTGTGTGAGTGTGCATATAGAGTGTGTGAGTGCATATAGAGTGTGAGTGCATATAGAGAGTGTGTGAGTGTGCATATAGAGTGTGTGAGGGTGCATATAGAGTGTGTGAGTGCATATAGAGTGTGAGGGTGCATATAGATTGTGAGTGCATATAGAGTGTGTGAGTGCATATAGAGTGTGAGTGTGCATATAGAGTGTGTGAGTGCATATAGAGTGTGTGAGTGCATATAGAGTGTCTGAGTGCATATAGAGTGTGTGAGTGCATATAGAGTGTGTGAGTGCATATAGAGTGTGTGAGTGCATATAGAGTGTGAGTGTGCATATAGAGTGTGAGGGTGCATATAGAGTGTGTGAGTGCATATAGAGTGTCTGAGTGCATATAGAGTGTCTGAGTGCATATAGAGTGTGTGAGTGCATATAGAGTGTGTGAGTGCATATAGAGTGTCTGAGTGCATATAGAGTGTGTGAGTGCATATAGAGTGTGTGAGTGCATATAGAGTGTGTGAGTGCATATAGAGTGTGTGAGTGCATATAGAATGTGTGAGGGTGCATATAGAGTGTGTGAGTGCATATAGAGTGTGTGAGTGCATATAGAGTGTGTGAGTGCATATAGAATGTGTGAGGGTGCATATAGAGTGTGTGAGTGCATATAGAGTGTGTGAGTGCATATAGAGTGTGTGATTGCATATAGAGTGTGTGTGTGCATATAGAGTGTGTGAGTGCATATAGAGTGTGTGAGTGCATATAGAGTGTGTGAGTGCATATAGAGTGTGAGTGCATATAGAGAGTGTGTGAGTGTGCATATAGAGTGTGTGAGTGTGCATATAGAGTGTGTGAGTGTGCATATAGAGTGTGTGAGTGTGCATATAGAGTGTGTGAGTGTGCATATAGAGTGTGTGAGTGCATATAGAGTGTGAGGGTGCATATAGAGTGTGTGAGTGTGCATATAGAGTGTGAGTGCATATAGAGTGTGAGTGTGCATATAGAGTGTGTGAGTGCATATAGAGTGTGTGAGTGCGCATATAGAGTGTGTGAGTGTGCATATAGAGTGTGTGAGTGTGCATATAGAGTGTGTGAGTGTGCATATAGAGTGTGTGAGTGTGCATATAGAGTGTGTGAGTGTGCATATAGAGTGTGTGAGTGTGCATATCGAGTGTGTGAGTGTGCATATAGAGAGTGTGAGTGTGCATATAGAGTGTGAGGGTGCATATAGAGTGTGTGAGTGCATATAGAGTGTGTGAGTGCATATAGAGTGTGTGAGTGTGCATATAGAGTGTGTGAGTGTGCATATAGAGTATGTGAGTGTGCATATAGAGTGTGAGTGTGCATATAGAGTGTGTGAGTGTGTAGCATATAGTGTGTGAGTGTGCATATACAGTACAAGCCCAAAAAATCTTGACGTTCTGTTGGCATGGTATGTTTGAGTGACAGCGTTGCTGTTCCCATTCTCCAACAACACAAGTATGTACAAACGTTACGTTAGAGAGGGATCGTTAATTAAGCGTTGTAACATTGAATTCCACTTGCTCCTGTCGTCCAGCGATCGATGAAGGCGGGAGAAAGGCTAACGGTCGTTGCTCTAGCGGTTACTCTTTTTCAGCTTATCGGAATCAAGATGCCTTATTTTAATTTAAGAAACAGAGAATACTATCTTTGGAGTCTAGAGGATTCAAGGCTGCAGCTATCGTCCATATTTAGAAGGAGGGCATGACAGCGACATGGCAAAGCGTCCACAGATTTGTCAAGCGGCACCGCGAGACTGCTGACAGCTGTGGAACGGGAGATCTTCATTGGTTACAGCTGATGTCTAGAAAGTCGTGGAGAAAAAGATGACGAGAAGACAGCGTACCAACTGCACATTCTCCTTCACAGTAAAGGGAACCCATTGTCACTGAGGACAGTCTTGTTTTGCTGGACATTGCTTGGGTGGACTTTTCGAGACAGTGCTATTGCCAACTGATGAGTTAAACATAGTTTTTGGGTTAAGCTACATGAAAGTTAGTATCTAGTGTAGACGCTTTCTCATTACACTGAAGCTAAGTTGGTTGTGGCTAATGATAATCTAGGCCTGGGTCTTGATGGCAGTTTGGCTAGAGCTAGTGGGCTCTTTAGTATCTGCAGTGGTAGCCAGCCTTTGTATGGAATTCTTTGAGGAATTGACACTCACAACTGCTGCTACACTGAAGCCATTGGAAAAGATATGTCGATGATACCTTCTGCATTGTGAAGAAGGGAAGTGAGCAGGAGTTGTTGGACAATCTGAACAACATCAGGCCATCCATAAAGTTTACCATGGAGCTTGAAGTGGACGGATCGTTGCCCTTTCTGGACTGCCACCTACACAGGAAGGAAGATGGAAAGCTAACTGCAACTGTTTACAGAAAACCCATGAAAACCCATGCATACCAACCGGTACCTTGATTATAGATCACATCATCCTATCCATATCAGAAGAGGAGTGGTGAAGAGCTTGCATGATAGAGCCAGTCGAGTAGTGACTGAGAAGGAGGACCTTTAAGGAAGAACATCATTTGAATAAGGTCTTTATAGAGAATGGTTATCCGCAAGCCTTCATCTTTCTTTCGTCTTCAGATACATCCAAACGCAGAAAAGAAGATGAGTACACCAGTACAGGCAATGAGGGGTCTAAAAAGAAGGATCCTATGGTAGTGATTCCTTACACAGCAGGGATGAGTGAAGACATCAGGAGGATCTGCAGAAGTTCAACATCAAAGTCGTTTTCAGATCGGGAAGAACTCTGAGGACACAACTGAGCAGAGTGAAAGATGTTTTACCAGCTAATGTGCACTTATGCGTTGTGTACCACATCCCTTGTAGCTATGGGAAATACTACATAGGGGAGACCATCAGAAGACTGGAGACTCGAGTGAAAGAACATCAAGATGCCTGTAGAAAGTTTACTAAAGAGAAGTCTGCAATTGCTGAAAATGCATGGGACAATGGACATCCTATTTTGTGGGAGGAAGCCACCATCTTGGACCAGGCCAGAAGACGGAAGGAACTGCTAGTGAAGGAGGCATTGCACATCAGCCTAGCACCGAAGTGTGAGCGGTTCAATAAGACTGTGGAATGGACTTGCCTGGCTGCTGGGGAGTCACTCTCAAGAGCCTGAACTTGAAACCACGCCCGCCATAATTATTCCTGTTTTTTGTTGTTTATTATTATTATATATATTGTTTTTTTATTATTATTATTATTATTATTATTATTATTATTATTATTATTATTATTATTATTATTATTATTATTATTATTATTATTATTATATACAATATATACAATATATATTGTTTTATTATTATTATTATTATTATTATTATTATTATTATTATTATTATTATTATTATTATTATTATTATTATTATTATTATTATTATTATTATTATTATTATTATTATACACTATTATTATGATATACTTATTATAATTATAATATATAGTACTAATAACATAAAACAATATGATGAGGTGTCAGATGCCTGTGCTGCCCAGTACAGACGTGCAGTTCCCCCGCTGGACCGCCACAGATAGTCTCTGGAGCAGGTACTCTGTCGATTTGGGCTCGCCCGACTCTGTTTTAATTCGGTATCCGAGCTCCTTCAAAAAGGCCAGTGACTTCGGGCCAATTGCCCCCAAGGTCTCAATGGCTATGGGCGAGAACACGTGGCCTGGTGGAAGCTCCCGATACTTATCGCTTTTCCGTTCCTCTGCTGCTTCAGCGACCCTCCCTGGCTCTTGGGTGGCATGTGCTATTATATATATTTTGTTATTATTATTATTATTATTATTATTATTATTTATTATTATTATTATTATTATTATTATTATTATTATTATTATTATTATTATTATTATTATTATTATTATTATTATTATTATTTTTATTATTATTTTTATTATTATTTTTATTTTATTTTTTTAATATTTTTTTTAAAATTTATTTTTTGCCTATTAATTTTAAAAAAAGAAGTCAATTATGTAAATTATGTATTACATGTACTATTATTATATTTATTATGATTATTTGTTTTACATCCAGATAGCTAGTTACATATGTTCCATACAATCTATGAATGCCCATGTATTGCCTGCCAGTCAATACACTTCAAAACATGGTAGCATATTAACACCCTTTGCAACAGAAACAGAGAAAGTGATGATTGCAACTGAGAGTGTAATGATGTAGAAAAAAGTGATACTGAGAAAAAGTTCCACATGGACTTGGCAGATAAAGAACTAGTGACATTGCAAGTGTAGCTAGAGCAAAAAAAGATATTTGAAGAATATTGCTCTGTCAAAAACGATATAATGCACAGTTTGTAATACCCACGAACACTCGCACAACTGCTATAGTCCCCAAATGTAGAGAAACTTGCCTCACAAACAGCTCTTCTCCCTTCTTCTCTTTTCGTGGGAGTAGCGCGGGCTTTGTAAATTCTCATCGACTATTCCATATTGTGTGGGTGGGTTTTGATATTTGGCTTGCACACTCGCTCATAGTTGATAATAAATACTGGTCGATATGTTCCATTCTATCTATGAATCTGTTGCAAAGGGTGTTAATATGCTACCATGTTTTGAAGTGTATTGATTGGCAGGCAATAGATTGGCATTCATAGATTGGGCAGATTCATAGATTGGATGGAACATATTATAGCAGCAGGCTCACGTGAGTCTTAACTCTTACACTGCGTTTGTCACGGCATTTGTGACACTACAATCCACCCCACGGGTGCGTGTGTCACAGCATCTGTGACAAGCAATTTACCGCTGGCAGTGCGTGTGTCACAGCATCTGTGACATGATATTTCTTGTTGCATAGCTCCGTGGATTGTCTGTTTTATAGTCTGTACTTACTAGGTAAGGTTGATGGGTTTATAATCAAACTTGGGAATGCATCACCATCTCCATGAATAACATAAAAATTTAAAAAAACAGGCGTTTTATTTCGTGGTTCATTGCCAGATGCAAATAAGAAACATGGTGTGTATTTTTATCATAAACAAACACAAATATGGATCTGCAGGCAGTATTGGAGGCTCTTTCTGATATTGAGAATGACTTTGAAAGTGACAGTGAACTGGATGATGTGGAAGAAATGAACTAGATGATATTGGAAGAAGATGAACTATATGATGTGGAAGAATGGCCGGCCCCTGAAGAAATGGAAGATGCTAATGGCAGCTGTAGTGTAGATGAGACTGATGGGGAAATGGATGTGGAAACTGGCCATACGAGTGGAAATTCTTCAAGTGGGCTTGTCAGGTGCAAAGAAGTTGACAACATTATGAGCCCCACCGAGCGTAGAAACTCCTGGTTCAGATGATGGATGATGTTGAGCCCAAGGATATTTCTTCACCTGTTCTTTGCAGACGAGGTTTTTGACCTAGTAGTGCGTGAAACAAATATTAATACACAAATTCTGATCGTAAACAGGCCACTTACGGTTCGCTCAGGCTCAGTGTACTACTGTCAGACTTGCTCTGACCACCCACCTCTACATCCAGAAGAGTGCTTCAAAGAGTACCACACAGCCAAGATCCTGAAGAAACCAAGAGCAACACAGTGAACTCATGACTATATTGTTATTCAATGACTATATTGTTATTCAATTATCTTCTTATAAAACATTGTACTTGATCTAGCAAGGTTTTCAAATGGATTTTTGCTGCTGACGATCTTGTTCTAGCTAGATAGCTATATATCCAGGTAAGTTTTAGTACACAATGTAACAAAAATAGCTCCCACCAACCTAAATTGCCAATCCTATAGCTACCACACAGCATACAGACAAATCTAGCATACTTTGCATAGTCTAAGCAGCCGACTAGCATACAAAAATAGCGTAGAAGCTACCATGATTAGTTTCTAAACAAAGGTATAACAATAGCATCAATACGATGGGTTTTTTTAAACTGGCTATCGAATACTTACAGTTTGCTGAGATAACCAATGTTCCCTGGACCTGTCTCTGTTGTTTGGTCAATTTTGGAGTAGTAAATATGCCGTAGGAGCAACTAACAACAGACCGTTTCTTCCCCATGCGATCGCACAAGCTTTAAAAAAACAATGCCGCACCCAGACGATTGCTTCCGGTTTGAGTATAACGCACGTACGATTATTTTGACGTTTTCAATTGCCGCCGTGTAAGTGTTAAGGCTGGTTCACAGTTTGACGCTCAGCCATCGTATCGTCCTATCGTAACGTATCGTCGTATTGTGAACCAGCAACGTCATGACGATACGATACGATAGGACGATACGATACGATGGAATAGGATCTGGTTCTATTCGAGCGTCGAGCGTCCGACCAATCAGAATGCTGGCAAGCGGAAGGTCACGTGAAAGACTTTGACCTTCACTAGAATATAACTATGAACGATTGATTGAGGCTGTGCGCAAATATCCCTGCTTGTGGCAGGTCTCTTCTGCGATATACAAGGAGTTGAGGCCGAAGGGAAATGCTTGGATTCAAGTGGTTATGGAAGCAAGATCAGATAGTTACCTTAGGATGATGCAATTTAGCTACCATGGTCAAATCGTCTTCGCTACTAGAAGAAGAAGAAGAACTGTCACAGCTAGAGCTACTAGATGAACTCGAGGAACTATTGCAGCTAGAACTACTAGATGAACTCGAGGAAGAAACGCGTCTTCGCGATCGGTCAACAACTACTATAATAATTATTATTATTATAATAATCACGTGAGCACCTTGTCAAAACTCTCCAATCGAACGCTATATTGTGAACCAGAAACGATACGATAGAACGATACGATATGACGATACATTACGATGGGCGAGCATCATATTGTGAACCCGCCTTTAGCCATCATTGTTCCTGATGAAGGCTAGAGCATCTAGTTTGAATGTCGAGAGAATACAATTTCAAGTTGATTATTGAGAAGGTTATTGAAATATATTGCGAGTAGCCTCAGTCTTTTTTTAGTAAAGTCAGAATCTTGGATCTCTTTCCCTTCCCCATGACAGAATACACTGCATAACAGGCTGCACTGGATTTACAATAGCAATTTCAGCTTCTGTACACAAGAACCTTCCCCCCAAGGATTGCTGTGTGAACTTCAGACCACATTAAAATGGGATATGGTTAAGGTTGCCACTAAAATTATACGGGTGCCACAACCCAATATCCCTTCAGAAATTCCTGGGGAGAATACTGATGTCTGCATATAGAGTGAGTGTCCATATCGTGTATGTGCATATAGAGTGAGTGAGTGCATATAAAGGTCTGAATGTGTGTGAGGTGTAAGTGTGTGTGTGTACATACAGAGTGTGTGCATATAGAGGTGTAAGTGTGTGTGTACATACAGTGTGTGTGCATATAGAGGTGTAAGTGTGTGTGTACATACAGAGTGTGTGCATATAGAGGTGTAAGTGTGTGTGTACATACAGAGTGTGTGCATATAGAGGTGTAAGTGTGTGTGTACATACAGACTGTGTGCATATAGAGGTGTAAGTGTGTGTGTGTGTACATACAGAGTGTGTGCATATAGAGGTGTAAGTGTGTGTGTGTACATACAGAGTGTGTGCATATAGAGGTGTAAGTGTGTGTGTACATACAGAGTGTGTGCATATAGAGGTGTAAGTGTGTGTGTACATACAGAGTGTGTGCATATAGAGGTGTAAGTGTGTGTGTGTGTACATACAGAGTGTGTGCATATAGAGGTGTAAGTGTGTGTGTGTGTACATACAGAGTGTGTGCATATAGAGGTGTAAGTGTGTGTGTGTACATACAGAGTGTGTGCATATAGAGGTGTAAGTGTGTGTGTACATACAGAGTGTGTGCATATAGAGGTGTAAGTGTGTGTGTACATACAGAGTGTGTGCATATAGAGGTGTAAGTGTGTGTGTACATACAGAGTGTGTGCATATAGAGGTGTAAGTGTGTGTGTACATACAGAGTGTGTGCATATAGAGGTGTAAGTGTGTGTGTACATACAGAGTGTGTGCATATAGAGGTGTAAGTGTGTGTGTGTACATACAGAGTGTGTGCATATAGAGGTGTAAGTGTGTGTGTGTACATACAGAGTGTGTGCATATAGAGGTGTAAGTGTGTGTGTACATACAGAGTGTGTGCATATAGAGGTGTAAGTGTGTGTGTGTACATACAGAGTGTGTGCATATAGAGGTGTAAGTGTGTGTGTACATACAGAGTGTGTGCATATAGAGGTGTAAGTGTGTGTGTACATACAGTGTGTGTGCATATAGAGGTGTAAGTGTGTGTGTGTACATACAGAGTGTGTGCATATAGAGGTGTAAGTGTGTGTGTGTACATACAGAGTGTGTGCATATAGAGGTGTAAGTGTGTGTGTGTACATACAGAGTGTGTGCATATAGAGGTGTAAGTGTGTGTGTACATACAGAGTGTGTGCATATAGAGGTGTAAGTGTGTGTGTGTACATACAGAGTGTGTGCATATAGAGGTGTAAGTGTGTGTGTGTACATACAGAGTGTGTGCATATAGAGGTGTAAGTGTGTGTGTGTACATACAGAGTGTGTGCATATAGAGGTGTAAGTGTGTGTGTGCATACAGAATGTGTGCATATAGAGGTGTAAGTGTGTGTGTACATACAGAGTGTGTGCATATAGAGGTGTAAGTGTGTGTGTACATACAGAGTGTGTGCATATAGAGGTGTAAGTGTGTGTGTACATACAGAGTGTGTGCATATAGAGGTGTAAGTGTGTGTGTGTACATACAGAGTGTGTGCATATAGAGGTGTAAGTGTGTGTATGTACATACAGAGTGTGTGCATATAGAGGTGTAAGTGTGTGTGTGTACATACAGAGTGTGTGCATATAGAGGTGTAAGTGTGTGTGTGTACATACAGAGTGTGTGCATATAGAGGTGTAAGTGTGTGTACATACAGAGTGTGTGCATATAGAGGTGTAAGTGTGTATGTACATACAGAGTGTGTGCATATAGAGGTGTAAGTGTGTGTGTACATACAGAGTGTGTGCATATAGAGGTGTAAGTGTGTGTGTGTACATACAGAGTGTGTGCATATAGAGGTGTAAGTGTGTGTGTGTACATACAGAGTGTGTGCATATAGAGGTGTAAGTGTGTGTGTACATACAGAGTGTGTGCATATAGAGGTGTAAGTGTGTGTGCATACAGAGTGTGTGCATATAGAGGTGTAAGTGTGTGTGTACATACAGAGTGTGTACATATAGAGGTGTAAGTGTGTGTGTACATATAGAGGTGTAAGTGTGTGTGTACATACAGAGTGTGTGCATATAGAGGTGTAAGTGTGTGTGTACATACAGAGTGTGTGCATATAGAGGTGTAAGTGTGTGTCCATACAGAGTGTGTGCATATAGAGGTGCAAGTGTGTGTGTGTACATACAGAGTGTGTGCATATAGAGGTGTAAGTGTGTGTGTGCATACAGAGTGTGTGCATATAGAGGTGTAAGTGTGTGTGTACATACAGAGTGAGTGCATATAGAGGTGTAAGTGTGTGTGTGTACATACAGAGTGTGTGCATATAGAGGTGTAAGTGTGTGTGTACATACAGAGTGTGTGCATATAGAGGTGTAAGTGTGTGTGTGTACATACAGAGTGTGTGCATATAGAGGTGTAAGTGTGTGTGTGTACATACAGAGTGTGTGCATATAGAGGTGTAAGTGTGTGTGTACATATAAAGTGTGGTGTAAGTGTGTGTGAGTGTGTGCATATAGAGTATGTGTATGTGCTTATAGAGAGTGTGTATGTGCACATGAGAGGGTGTGAGTGCATATAGTGTGAGTGTGTATGCATTAGCATGAGTGCATATGGAGTGTGTGTGCACTTGAGAGGGTGTGTGATATAGAGTCAGGGGTTCATACAGGATTTACATTTTTTGGGGGGGGAACTCAAAACGTTTAGCATTTATGTGATGGGCTTGCATAAGCCCCAAGTAGGGGGTCTGAGGGCATGCCCCCCCCCCAGAATTTTTTTTGCAAAATCGATGCTCTCAGATTAATTCTGAGACATTTTGAGGGTACTTTCCTATAGTTAAAGTACTAACACATGGACAAAACATTCGAGATTATGACACAGTTGCATCTTGCCACAGAATCTACACTAGGAAAGCTAACCACAGAATAATAGCACATGGACAGAACATTCTAGACAACACATGATTGAACTGTGACACAGAATATTCTAGATTTATTCACAATTTTATATATAAAGACAAATGCTTCAGATAGTAGCATTCTGCAAATAAATACGACCCAGGGAAATATAAACCTACACAAATGGACCTCAGGAAAGCGAGTGCGTGCTGGGTCTAGTAGAGATTCTGAGGACGACGAAGATGTAGTCCCAACTACGTCGACTAGTGATGCCTTGACTTCCACCAATTCCGAAGCATCAGTAGGTAGATCAGTGTGTTCCAAAGCGCAGAAGAGGAAACTCTACAAAGCCAGGCTCAGCTACAAGAAAGAGAGGGAGCAGAAATATCCTTGGGTGTACTGCGATGATCCTAAGCAGGGCATGTTCTGCAAGCTCTGCCAGAAGCGAGGAAATGCACCTTCTACAGCCAGGGGTGCATGGACCACTCGGGGAATTCAGGATTGGAATCACGCTACTGAACAACTCAAGGAACACAGCCAGTCAAAATGGCACAGAGTTGCTGTTATCCATGCTCGAATGGCAGAGCAAGGAAGGGAGCAGAGTGTCCTACAACTGGAATGTTCAGCAGCTGCTAAGGAGGCTGAAGAAAGGAGAGCAAAGAACAGAAACATAGTGCTTAAGCTTTTGAGATCGATATATTTTCTTGCCAAAAATCGCCTGCCCCTTACAACCACATTCGATCCTCTGGTCCAATTGCAAATGGAGATGAACTTCTCCAGCAACATGTCAAGGAGGGGCCACAAAATGCTCAGTACACATCCAAATTTTCTGCAGTGATGCTTTTAGAGGCCATCAATAGCTGGCTAGATAGGAAGCTAATTGAGAGCTTAAAATCAAGCCCATACTTCTCTGTGTTAGCTGATGAGTGTGTAGATATTAGTACTACAGAAGAGTTGTCCATCTGTTGTCGGTGGATTGTAGATGGAAAACCAGAGGAGGACTTCCTTACAGTGCTCCACATATGTGCCCAAGATGCTGCTACCATTTCAGATGCATCTGTGTTAGCTGATGAGTGTGTAGACTACAGAAGAGTTGTCCATCTGTTGTCTGTGGATTGTAGATGGAAAACCAGAGGAGGACTTCCTTACAGTGCTCACATATGTGCCCAAGATGCTGCTACCATTTCAGATGCAATCAGCTCCTTCCTTGAATCGAAGAACCTGGACTATCATAAACTAATAGGCCAAGGTTATGATGGAGCAGCCACCTTTGCCGGAGAACGCATGGAGTTAAAAAATGGATGCCAACTCTAGCTGCACATTGCTTTTACATCCACTGTGCCTACCACAAGCTTCAACTATATAGCAAGCATGCGAGCTGCTAACAATGTTCCAGAGATCAAAAGGATATTGGGAACTATGGGAAATATATGGAAGCTCTTCTTCTACTCGCCCAAAAAGCAGAATCTCTCGAAGCAGTCCAGTCTGTCCTCAAGCCACTCGAGCTTAAGATTGTGAAGCCTAGTGATACCAGATGGCTCTCACACTAACGCTGTGTATGGTCTATTTACCAAGAGCTTCCTGCCCCTATCGTCACCCTACAACAGCTGTATGAGACATTAGGTGATGCTGAAGCATACGGTATTGGTGCTCTCCTTGCTACTTACACTGGATTTGCTAGTATCGTGTTCCTGTCAGAAGTTCTGGATATCCTGGCAAGGATGAATGTTTCGATGCAAAGAAAGCTACTCGATTTGAGCAGGTTACCGGTAGTTCTGAAAATCACGACGGATCAACTCGAGCATCTAAAGGACGAAAGAAGTGAGTGGTTGGGTTCAGTCGAGTCTGAAATATCTCTGTTGAAGGAAAAACACGATATAACACTCGGCACACATGGATCTGCACGAAGCCGTTGGTCTTCTATAACAACCACAGCCGAGTATCGAACTCTAGTTGCAATTCCATACGTCGATTCCCTGTTTCTAAATATTAAGATTCGATTCGATTTACTGATAAAGCCGTGAAGATTGTTACTACTGCCATGTCCATATTCAGTCCCTCCGCTGAAGCATCCTTACCATCATACGGCAGCAAGCAAATCGAAATTCTTGCCGAGTTCTATGGAAAAGAAGCAGAGGTTGAGTATGCAGTGATGACTTACACCTCACCTCCATTGCTTGATGGCGATGAGCTTCTTTCAGAGTGGAAGATATTTAAACGGGCTTTGCTAGTGGAGAAAAGGGCAATAATGGAACGTAAAGAAGAGTCGGTATCTCCTAGCATACAAGAAATCCTGGACGAGATGAACAAGTCACATACGTACAGATGAATTTTCTCCGACTCTGAGACATGGAAGCTATTGAACACTACAATGGCACTTCCTGTTGGCACAGCAACAGTAGAGCATTCCTTTAGTCAAATGAAGTTGATTAAAACTCGCCTACGCAGTCGTCTATCTGACTCGAACCTAGAACATTTAATGATAATTAGTATAGAGGGTCCTCCATTGACCGATGTGGACTTTAATGCAATTCCCCGACATTTTTAAACAGAAAAATAGACACATTTATTTTAATTTAGTACTACTGAAGTCACTGTATTGTAATTTTATCTTCGCTTATATATAATAAATTGTTCACGCATAATTATTATAATTTTATTACTGTTGATCATCTTTGAATTTGCTATTGCTTCTACGTTCCGTTCCCTTCTCTGTACTGCTCTTTTTTCCTGTTACTATAATGTGTTCATAAGAAATTTCAATTATTATAAATTAATATTGTGAAAATTCTTGGGGGAGGGGGGGGGGGAGAAATCATTTTTTGGGGGGATATTCCAGGGTTTCCCCCCCCTGTATGAAACCCTGAGAGTGAGGGTGCACATGAGAGGGTCTGAGTGCATATAGAGTGTGTGTGTATGCATATGGAGTGCGAGTACATGTAGAGTGTGTATTATATAGAGTGAGTGCATATAATGTGTACGCATATAGAGTATGTATGTGCAAATAGTGTGTGTGCATATGGAGTGTGTGAGTATACATATAGAATGCATGCGCCTATAAAGAAAGTGTGTGTGGTGACAGTGTGTGCTGGTGATGATATCATGGTGTGCTGGTGATGGTATCATGGTGTGCTCGTGATGGTATCACGGTGTGTTGGCTTTGCAGGCGGTGGGTAAGATGCCTATGGACGTCAACTCAATGAATATCGACCTCATGTCCATCAGTGGGCACAAGATCTACGGCCCGAAGGGGATTGGTGCTCTTTATGTACGCAGACGACCACGTGTACGCATCGATCCTGTCATGAGTGGCGGAGGCCAGGAGAGGTATATACTAGCAGGAGACCAACCCTGGTTATAATTACTGATACTGTCCCTTACCCTGGTTATAATTACTGATACTGTCCTTACCCTGTTTATAATTACTGATACTGTCCTTACCCTGGTTATAATTACTGATACTGTCCTTACCCTGGTTATAATTAGTGATACAGTCCTTACCCTGGTTATAATTACTGATACTGCTCCTTACCCTGGTTATAATTACTGATACTGCCCCTTACCCTGGTTATAATTACTGATACTGTCCCTTACCCTGTTTATAATTACTGATACTGTCCTTACCCTGGTTATAATTACTGATGCTGTCCTTACCCTGGTTATAATTACTGATACTGTCCCTTACCCTGGTTATAATTACTGATACAGTCCTTACCCTGGTTATAATTACTGATACAGTCCTTACCCTGGTTATAATTACTGATACAGTCCTTACCCTGGTTATAATTACTGATACAGTCCTTACCCTGGTTATAATTACTGATACTGTCCTTACCCTGGTTATAATTACTGATACAGTCCTTACCCTGGTTATAATTACTGATACTGTCCCTTACCCTGGTTATAATTAGTGATACTGTCCTTACCCTGGTTATAATTACTGATACTGCTCCTTACCCTGGTTATAATTACTGATACTGTCCTTACCCTGGTTATAATTACTGATACTGTCCCTTACCCTGGTTATAATTACTGATACTGTCCTTACCCTGTTTATAATTACTGATACTGTCCTTACCCTGGTTATAATTAGTGATACAGTCCTTACCCTGGTTATAATTACTGATACTGCTCCTTACCCTGGTTATAATTACTGATACTGCCCCTTACCCTGGTTATAATTAGTGATACTGTCCTTACCCTGGTTATAATTACTGATACTGCTCCTTACCCTGTTTATAATTACTGATACTGTCCCTTACCCTGGTAATAATTACTGATACTGTCCTTACCCTGGTTATAATTACTGATACTGTCCTTACCCTGGTTATAATTACTGATACTGTCCCTTACCCTGTTTATAATTACTGATACTGTCCTTACCCTGGTTATAATTACTGATACTGTCCTTACCCTGGTTATAATTACTGATACAGTCCTTACCCTGGTTATAATTACTGATACTGTCCTTACCCTGGTTATAATTACTGATACAGTCCTTACCCTGGTTATAATTACTGATACAGTCCTTACCCTGGTTATAATTACTGATACAGTCCTTACCCTGGTTATAATTACTGATACAGTCCTTACCCTGGTTATAATTACTGATACTGTCCCTTACCCTGGTTATAATTACTGATACTGTCCTTACCCTGGTTATAATTACTGATACTGTCCCTTACCCTGGTTATAATTACTGATACTGTCCTTACCCTGGTTATAATTACTGATACTGTCCCTTACCTTGGTTATAATTACTGATACTGTCCCTTACCTTGGTTATAATTACTGTTACAAACCCTTACCCTGGTTATAATTACTGATACTGTCCTTACCCTGGTTATAATTACTGATACAGTCCTTACCCTGGTTATAATTACTGATACTGTCCCTTACCCTGGTTATAATTACTGATGCTGTCCTTACCCTGGTTATAATTACTGATACAGTCCTTACCCTGGTTATAATTACTGATACTGCCCCTTACCCTGGTTATACATGTAGCTCTGATGCTAATGTTGAATATTTGTATGTCCAGGGGTATGCGTAGTGGAACTGTACCCCATACCTTGGCTGTTGGACTGGGTGCTGCATGCAGTCTTGCTGCTGAGGAAATGGAGGTATGTAATGTAGGTGGGTAGCTCTCTTGCTGCACATCGGACATTAGGATGTACACATCTGATCGTTAAATCATGTGACCACGCCCACAAGAATAATGCCTAGTTATTGCCTTTCCATGTCCACGTTATTGCGGCAGGTTTGAGAGGTACGCACTTGTAAGCAGCCCCTCTCACCCCTAGCTGGGCCGGCTTGAGAGGTACGCACTTGTAAGCAGCCCCTCTCACCCCTAGCTGGGCCGGCTTGAGAGGTACGCACTTGTAAGCAGCTCCTCTCACCCCTAGCTGGGCCGGCTTGAGAGGTACACACTTGTAAGCAGCCCCTCTCACCCCTAGCTGGGCAGGCTTGAGAGGTACACACTTGTAAGCAGCCCCTCTCGCCCCTAGCTGGACGGGCTTGAGAGGTACACACTTGTTAGCAGCTCCTCTCAACCCTAGCTGGGCCGGCTTGAGAGGTACGCACTTGTAAGCAGCTCCTCTCACCCCTAGCTGGGCCGGCTTGAGAGGTACACACTTGTAAGCAGCCCCTCTCACCCCTAGCTGGGCAGGCTTGAGAGGTACACACTTGTAAGCAGCCCCTCTCACCCCTAGCTGGGCGGGCTTGAGAGGTACACACTTGTAAGCAGCCCCTCTCGCCCCTAGCTGGGCGGGCTTGAGAGGTACACACTTGTAAGCAGCTCCTCTCGCCCCTAGATGTTGTAATTCTCTACATGATTGCTGACATGATTGCTGACTAGATGTGGGGATTTGGCGTGGGTTATCAAATATCACCAAGGTGGCTCATAGGTGTTCTCCTCTTGCATGGGCCATTAATTAATGCACACCTTGTGCCTGTTCAAAGATGCATACTGTACTTTATTATTCACCCCACCCACTTTGAAAGGTCTCGCAGATTCGGCCTACTCAAGTGTTTGACTTGTCCTGCACAGTAGCTCTCATTAGACTATAGTTTCACTGCCTGCACAGTAGCCCTCATTAGACTAGAGTTTCACTGCCTGTACAGTAGCCCTCATTAACCTAGAGTTTCCCTGCCTGCACAGTAGCCCTCATTAGAAGAGTTTCCCTGCCTGCACAGTAGCTCTCACCAGAAGAGTTTCACTGCCTGTACAGTAGCTCGCACTAGAAGAGTTTCACTGCCCTCTATAGTACCTAGTACTAGACCAAGCATGGTGTATGCACAGACTACATTCAAGACTTGAGATATGCCTGTTGGGGTTGTTATGTTGCCAGCAACATTGGGGACTGTTCATTGCCACAGACCCAATACCTGCATACGTCTACCCTAGCACGGAATGTACTACTCAAAAGCACACAGTCAGGTCAACATGAAGCCGCATGCAAGAGAGGTATGGAGGAGAGGTTAGGTCACCCTAGAGTTGCAGCCAGGAGGTATGGAGGAGAGGTTAGGTCACCCTAGAGTTGCAGCTAGGAGGTATGGAGGAGAGGGTAGGTCACCCTAGGGTTGCAGCTAGGAGGTATGGAAGAGAGGTTAGGTCACCCTAGAGTTGCAGCTAGGAGGTATGGAGGAGAGGTTAGGTCACCCTAGAGTTGCAGCTAGGAGGTATGGAGGAGAGGTTAGGTCACCCTAGAGTTGCAGCTAGGAGGTATGGAGGAGAGGGTAGGTCACCCTAGAGTTGCAGCCAGGAGGTATGGAGGAGAGGTTAGGTCACCCTAGAGTTGCAGCTAGGAGGTATGGAGGAGAGGTTAGGTCACCCTAGGGTTGCAGCTAGGAGGTATGTAGGAGAGGTTAGGTCACCCTAGAGTTGCAGCTAGGAGGTATGGAGGAGAGGTTAGGTCACCCTAGAGTTGCAGCTAGGAGGTATGGAGGAGAGGTTAGGTCACCCTAGAGTTGTAGCTAGGAGGTATGGAGGAGAGGTTAGGTCACCCTAGAGTTGCAGCTAGGAGGTATGGAGGAGAGGCTAGGTCACCCTAGGGTTGCAGCTAGGAGGTATGGAGGAGAGGTTAGGTCATCCTAGGGTTGCAGCTAGAGGAGAGGTTAGGTCACCCTAGAGTTGTAGCTAGGAGGTATGTAGGAGAGGTTAGGTCACCCTAGAGTTGCAGCTAGGAGGTATGGAGGAGAGGGTAGGTCACCCTAGGGTTGCAGCTAGGAGGTATGGAAGAGAGGTTAGGTCACCCTAGAGTTGCAGCTAGGAGGTATGGAGGAGAGGTTAGGTCACCCTAGAGTTGCAGCCAGGAGGTATGGAGGAGAGGTTAGGTCACCCTAGAGTTGCAGCTAGGAGGTATGGAGGAGAGGGTAGGTCACCCTAGAGTTGCAGCCAGGAGGTATGGAGGAGAGGTTAGGTCACCCTAGAGTTGCAGCTAGGAGGTATGGAGGAGAGGTTAGGTCACCCTAGGGTTGCAGCTAGGAGGTATGGAGGAGAGGTTAGGTCACCCTAGAGTTGTAGCTAGGAGGTATAGAGGAGAGGTTAGGTCACCCTAGAGTTGCAGCTAGGAGGTATGGAGGAGAGGTTAGGTCACCCTAGGGTTGCAGCTAGGCGGTATGGAGGAGAGGTTAGGTCACCCTAGATATTCCCTCACTCTTCTATAATACTTCTGTATCAACTCTAAACTAACCGAATCCAAGGCTGGTTGAAGGTTTTTCTCCAGTGCTCCAAATGTATAATCACAGTTATTGCGTGTGAACCGTTTTGTCTGACCCCTAACCAGTTCAATAGGGGTTTTCTCACAATAGTATTTTGGAAGGAAAATGCACCTGTGCTTGGGACTGGAAACCACTCCTCCACTCGAGTTTTCTGGGTCTTAAAATCATGCATGCTTTCCAGGACTTTGATCATCTCAGTTTTGACCATGCCAGTGGTGTCCACACCACGCTCTTCCCCAGGACTGTTCGTAAGCCCTTTGGTTGGCCACTTGCATCACTCCATCCCAGTATGTGTTTCGCCTCTTTGGTTGCTTGCCACCATCACTTACATTCATTCTGTGTGCATTTAAAGCATCATCAGCATAAGCAGTGTGTCCTGAGCTTTGGTCAAAGATAAAAGTTATTGAGTGTGTTTCACTGGGATATTTTGTTTCAGCTATTTCAAGAGCTTTTTCTAATTGAATCAGAAACTTTTCACAGTTCCAGTATCCTTCAGATTGGGCCCCTTACTTGAACAAGACCCAAGCTCTTGGAATGGCTGGATAAATTTGCTTTGCTTGCTCATGTTCTTCCTCATTGAGCTGTAGATAACCATGATGCTCAGTAATAAAGTCACTCGCCATAATCCCACGTCCAATTGATATTGGTCGAATCCCTGCTTCAGCCCACTGCCGCGATGGTCCTTCATTTGCATGAAAGGTGGTAAATAAGCACAAGCTTTCTTAAGGCAGTACTGGAGCCTACATTTTCTTCCAATTTTCCATCCCTACACTCTGGTGGTGGCAAATGTGTGCATTCCAATACCTCAATTTTTCGTAAGTACATCTTCCTGAACTCAATTACATCATCCCCCTCGTGACCATCGACATACACACCTTTACGGTAAGATGGAGGATGGAAGTCAACCACTTACACGCAGTGCGAGGAATTATGCTAGTAGGGAAGCCAGGAGGGAGGTGAGAGTAGGGCAGCAAATCATGGTTAACCCAGGCAGCAAATCATGGTTAACCCAGGCAGCAAATCATGGTTAACCCAGGCAGCAAATCATGGTTAACCCAGGCAGCAAATCATGGCTAACCCAGGCAGCAAATCATGGTTAACCCAGGCAGCAAATCATGGTTAACCCAGGCAGCAAATCATGGCTAACCCAGGCAGCAAATCATGGTTAACCCAGGCAGCAAATCATGGTTAACCCAGGCAGCAAATCATGGTTAACCCAGGCAGCAAATCATGGTTAACCCAGGCAGCAAATCATGGTTAACCCAGGCAGCAAATCATGGTTAACCCAGGCAGCAAATCATGGTTAACCCAGGCAGCAAATCATGGTTAACCCAGGCAGCAAATCATGGTTAACCCAGGCAGCAAATCATGGTTAACCCAGGCAGCAAATCATGGTTAACCCAGGCAGCAAATCTAGCAGCTGTCATGGTTGGCGAGCTTTTCATAGGCATTTTGCCACAACCATGTCAGTGCTTTCAAGCAACACTCCTCATAATGCAATACATAGGGCCTGCTTTCCTCTTAGAGAATAAGCAAACTCTCCCTTAAAAAATATAGTTCGTATTTTGAATGAGGAGGGCAAGGCAGCAACAAGGCACTGTTTTATTAAGCGGGACTGGTACCATCGCCAGACAGCCAGGGAGCGGGAGACCTTCATTGATGACAGCTGCTGTCAAGAGAGTTGTAGAGGAAGATGACGAGACGACAGCTTACCAATTACACCTCCTTCACAGCAAAGGGTATCCATTATCCCTGAGGACAGTGTTGCAGTGTCAGACATTGCTTGGGTGGACTTTTTGAGGTAGTGCGTACTGCCAACTTATAAGAGAAGCCAACGAGGTTTGTGTTGTGTACGGAGTTTAGGCTAAGCTAGTGAAAGTTAGTACTAGCTTTCTCGTGTCACACTGAAGCTAGTGGCTGATAAGCCTGGGTTTGGGTGGCAGTTTGGCTAGAGCCAATGACCGATCGGGATAAGCCATTGGATTTTTTTTAAATTATATATTGGGCACCTTGTTGGTGTGATGCTTTAGGACTAGGCAAGATATTGATATAGAACACTGGTGAATTTGTATAGTGACTCGTGTAATAAGCCAATGGTGAATGGCAGTATCATTTATCCCTATTCTAGGTCAAGAGATTGGAACATTGAAGAGGCAATGGGTTTTTTAACATTATTTGGACAGATGTGTGCACAGTTCGTTAGAAATGTACGGGCAGTTTTGTTGCCTAAAGGTAGGACGGGCACCAAAGAACAAGCCAAGATATGTTGCATGCTCTATTTATGTGTGTGTAATAAGGTGTAGATTTAAGGTGTTTTAAATTTGATTATAAGGCAAAACATGCAATGAAGGTGTATGTGTGGGCAGGGATCAGCATGAAAGGGAGAACCGGCATATGCATCTTTGATGGGGTATCATGAGAGCCCCACTTTCGAGGCATGTTTCTCTGTTGTTCATGCATTCTAGTTACTCATTAGTGAAAGTGTTGTACTACACCCTAACATTTCTGTGTCGTCAATTTTGTTTTGGGTGGCTACTGGAGGTTGTCTGTTGCCAGATGCTCATTCTAATTCTGCAACTGTTGCACATGCAAGCCACAAAGGTGTGCTGTGGATGTGGTTAGCACTTGGTATGGACACACAAACCAACTGAGTTGGCCAGCTTTGTTCATGACAGAGGCGGTCACCCCCTTGTAGAAGCCAGGACAGAATGTTTATTAGGAAGTAAGTTACACTGCCTATTACACTAGCCCTAGCCTGATGGCGGTCACCCCCTTGTAGAAGCCAGGACAGAATGTTTATTAGGAAGTAAGTTACACTGCCTATTACACTAGCCCTAGCCTGATGGTGGTCACCCCCTTGTAGAAGCCAGGACAGAATGTTTATTAGGAAGTAAGTTACACTGCCTATTACACTAGCCCTAGCCTAATGGTGGTCACCCCCTTGTAGAAGCCAGGACAGAATGTTTATTAGGAAGTAAGTTACACTGCCTATTACACTAGCCCTAGCCTGATGGCGGTCACCCCCTTGTAGAAGCCAGGACAGAATGTTTATTAGGAAGTAAGTTACACTGCCTATTACACTAGCCCTAGCCTGATGGTGGTCACCCCCTTGTAGAAGCCAGGACAGAATGTTTATTAGGAAGTAAGTTACACTGCCTATTACACTAGCCCTAGCCTAATGGTGGTCACCCCCTTGTAGAAGCCAGGACAGAATGTTTATTAGGAAGTAAGTTACACTGCCTATTACACTAGCCCTAGCCTGATGGCAGTCACCCCCTTGTAGAAGCCAGGACAGAATGTTTATTAGGAAGTAAGTTACACTGCCTATTACACTAGCCCTAGCCTGATCGTTGTTGCTGTTTGGGGGGGGGCAAGAAATGTCAATAGTATATTAAATACAAGGGGAGCTGTTTATTTACCATATAAACATAAATGTTTGGAAGCTTGCTGGATGGCTTCCAGACATTTTACCCAAATGGGTTCAATTTCTGCCCGAGTTTTCCAAAATTGAGGGTGCTGTTGATCTCTGTTCCCCATGGAGTACACATCCTCATTACAGCAAGTCCAAATATAGCCATGTCCAAATATGGCCTCTTTTGCTCTTTTGCTAGTTTGCACGCCCTCTTTAGAGTGGTTGCAATTTCGGATACCTTGCCAATATACTGTGCTGATATCATCAAGGTCCTCTTTGATAATGTGAGAAGGTAGTGCCCGCTTCACTACACCAATGAGCATGCATGCGGCAGGAGGATCAAGTGAGGTTGTGGCTATGACAGCAGGAAAAGTGATGGGTGATGGAGGAGGAGAGGTCCGGGCTGGAGGAGGAGGAGAGGTCCAGGCTGGAGGAGGCGAACGAGGAGGAGAGGTCCGGGCTGGAGGAGGCGAACGAGGAGGAGAGGTCTGGGCTGGAGGAGGCGAACGAGGAGGAGAGGTCCGGGCTGGAGGAAGAGAGGTCCGGGCTGGAAGTGGCGAACAAGGAGGAGACGTCCGGGCTGGAGGAGGCGAACGAGGAGGAGAGGTCCAGGCTGG
This sequence comes from Cladorhizidae sp. MBARI D1340-BT2, assembly GCA_028752905.1. Taxonomy (NCBI): domain Eukaryota; kingdom Metazoa; phylum Porifera; class Demospongiae; order Poecilosclerida; family Cladorhizidae; species Cladorhizidae sp. MBARI D1340-BT2. The sequence goes on along the minus strand of JAQNBH010000018.1, from coordinate 39,861,135 downwards.
AGGAACTGACTGCGATAGCCTCTCAAAAATATCTGTCAATGTCCTCTAGATTTTCTGAACTGCTCTGGACAGTTCTTTCTGTTCCTTGTCAAACGTGTCAAGCCTCTGGGATGGCTCCAACATTGCCAGCTCCAAGTTCATAGCCGTGGCATTGTACAGATAATAGTTTACATTTAGTTTGCACTCACCAAACTCAGCAGTAGGAGTTGTTGCCTGGCATCACCCGATAAATCTTTGCCAATTCAAAATATTATGGTGGTTGAGCAGAACTATGTGAAGGCACCAGTATTATGGTGGTTGAGCAGAACTATGTGAAGGCACCAGTATTATGGTGGTTGAGCAGAACTATGTGAGGGCACCAGTATTATGGTGGTTGAGCAGAACTATGTGAAGGCACCAGTATTATGGAACCTATTTTGTGAAATCAAATTATGATGGACACCCTATGAATTTTAGTAGCCTCACTTCAGCAGGTTTCTAAAATTTACCTCTTTTTTTTAGAACTCTGTAAATTAGAAGATTTATAGTATCGATTACTTTCAAAATAAATGCTTACAGAAATAGTTTGAACTGGATTGGAAGAGCATAGAGGAGTAGCAATGGCGAATGTGCCCGAGCTATGCAGGAGTTAAGCATAATCATATGACCACAGTAATCTATTTTATTCTGCATGAAGGCTAGAGCATCCATTGAGATTAGATTTTAAGTTGATTATTGAAGTGTAACACACCGTCAGGTTTCTTTCCTTGAGGTTCTTCCCCTTCCTCTTCCGCTTGGAAGGCTGAACTTTATTTGTTTAAAGATCTCAATCAACAGCTGACACTAGATTTTCCTCATTGTCTTCAATGACGGGCTCAAACTCTTCCTCCAGCTCCTCCATGGCTGCCTACTCCTCCTCCAGCTCCTCCATTGCTGCCCCACTCCTCCAGCTCCTCCATTGCTGCCCACTCCTCCAGCTCCTCCATGGCTGCCTACTCCTCCTCCAGCTCCTCCATGGCTGCCCACTCCTCCAGCTCCTCCATGGCTGCCTACTCCTCCAGCTCCTCCATGGCTGCCTGGGTACTTATATTTCAATCACACCTGAATTTGATTTAAAATAAAATTTCTTACTATCTGTTGAAATCTTCCCTTTGTAAGTCAGCCTCCCCCGCTTTAACATTGCAATCATCTCCGACTAATGAGCCCTCTAAAACTTTGCTGCTTGCTACAGCAGACACCGAATTTTCTTTTGGCCAGAAGACTAAACAATAGTCTGTAAAGTATCAAGAGTTCAAAGATAAATTAATTCTGCTCTAGCTGCTCTCAAGAAGAACAAGCTATGGATAATGTGCTGATCTTTGCTTGAAGTAGCTAGCATCTTGGTTAGTTACTGGGTCCTCTGTGCTAGCTTTTCTTCAGGCAAGTATACTTACTACTATGAGCCAAGGTAGCACCTAGAGTTCTTCCAGGAGTCATAGGACAAAGAAATAGATGCGAGCAACAAGAAGCAGCAGACTGTTCCCCCTGGAGGCAGCAAGTAATCGATCGCGCCCTCTCAAACACGTGGTGTAGGCTACTGGAAATGTGATAGCACGTAATGGTTTGTGCGTTGGGCTTGCAATACATTGCTTGAGTGTTGCTTGAGTCGATGTTTCTGCATTGAACGGAAGCCCAACGCAGGGCAATGTACTGTACATAGCGCGTGCTTTAGCAGCTCTCAGCTCTGGCTAGCCGACGCTTTCTATTCACACATTTGGGCGCTTTTTTTTGCACTCATATTAGCTTTTAAAAACGCAGAACAAAACATGCTCTAGCACCCTTTGGTTACCGTGGAAACAGGCTGTGCCCATATCTATTTGTGGTTGGATTTCCCATAGGACAAGTAACTTGACCCTGGCAATAGTAAAACTATCTAAAGGAAATGATGAGCTAAGTTCAATGGCACATCCAATAAAAGTCATTTCAAGAAGATGTTCATAAGTTATTATTGTGCAGCAGTGCATCTGTCGGTGCACTCGCTCCACTCCATCATGTGTATACAAGACAAGCTTCATGTGAAGATGATCTGTAGCATTGCTCGTCTCTTTGCTCCCTCTGTGTGTGTGTATGTGTCTGCAGTATGACCGAGCTCATGTGGGCAGGATGTCTAAGCGGCTATTGGATGGCATATCTGCTCAACTTGATCACGTGATCAGGAACGGAGACGCTGACATGACCTATGAAGGTGCGTACTTAATTGGCAGCTCACTACTTCAGTGCCACAAAAGTTGGACCCTGGGTGATCAGCCCACCTACTCGCTGATCCTGAGTCAGTGTAGATTACTCGTAGTTAGTTGGACCCTGGGTGATCAGCCCACCTACTCGCTGATCTTGAGTCAGTAGATTACTCGTAGTTAGTTGGTGAGTGAGTGATCAGCCCACCTACTCGCTGATCCTGAGTCAGTGTAGATTACTCGTAGTTAGTTGGACCCTGGGTGATCAGCCCACCTACTCACTGATCCTGACTCCGTGTAGATTACTCGTAGTTAGTTGGACCCTGGGTGATCAGCCCACCTACTCGCTGATCCTGAGTCAGTGTAGATTACTCGTAGTTAGTTGGTGAGTGGTACCACAACCTTCCCCGGGGTGTCCCTAATAGGCCCTTGCTAGGGGCATGGGCTCCATAAAACTTGTATTTCGGGATATGTTGGACTATGCTGGATCTCTAGCCCTGCAATACACTTGGCCTTAGCCCTATACTACCCCTAGCCCATGGCCCAAGTATCCCTACCCCCTATCAGTAGCATTGCTGCAGATATGGTCAGTCACCTTCACTAAGGCTTGGTTCAAATATTTGGGAATCCCGCCCGGGGTGGGTGCCCTAGGCAAGCTTGTGTAAAGTGGCAGGAGTGATAGAGATACAGGCGACTGCCCTTGACCTATGGCCCTTATTATTATATACCAGCCCTATGGAGCTTGTCATGAATTCAACCAAAAGTCGGAGATTAGAAATAGGCGGGGATTTAAAATGAAAGCTGGCACAGCCAGGTCACACCAGTAGCAACCTAGACGACCTCTGCAAACTGCTTGCTTTATGCGAGCCCCTCTGCAGGAGCTAGGGGGAGAAGTGACCCTCCGCAATACTCCTCTGGTGAAAGCAGCCCTCCCCAGGAGCTAGGGGAAAGCGACCATCGCCAGATGAACCACTCAAGTGAATCACTCACTTAATATTCTTGTTGTTCACCTCACAAGCCGGCTCACACCTTACCTTGCTCTTGGAGTCACACCTTACCTTGCTCTTGGAGTCACACCTTACCTTGCTCTTATAGTCCTCCCACCTTACCTTGTTGTTCTCCACACAAGTCAGGCTACACCTTACCTTGTTGTTCCACCACACAAGTCGGGCCACACCTTACCTTGTTGTTCACCACACAAGTCGGGCCACACCTTACCTTGTTCACCACACAAGTCAGGCCACACCTTACCTTGTGTCGGAGCCAGCCAAGGACCAGCTCCTTGAAATACTAGGCAACAGTTGCGCAGGAGAATTCCAGAATAAGCATGACTGATTGAGCCATGTTTTCAAGAATGATCATCTTTATTTCATTTGTGGTTATAAAACAGCGCATGAGCTGGCCTGTTCGAGTGTGTGGTATTCAGGTGCACAGATGGAAATACAGAGAACAACAAGATATGATGCTGGAGATGGTTTTCGCGGGTTTTTTATAGTGTTCTTTTGCTGTCAGCTTACCACCTTAGAGAAGGGTTCTAAGCACGCTGGTCTTGGCTTACCACCTTAGAGAAGGGTTCTAAGCATGCTGGTCTTGGCTTACCACCTTAGAGAAGGGTTCTAAGCACGCTGGTCTTGGCTTACCACCTTAGAGAAGGGTTCTAAGCACGCTGGTCTTGGCTTACCACTTTAGAAAAGGTTTCTAAGCACGCTGGTCTTGGCTTACCACCTTCTAAGCACGCTGGTCTTGGCTCACCACCTTAGAGAAGGGTTCTAAGCACGCTGGTCTTGGCTTACCACCTTAGAGAAGGGTTCTAAGCACGCTGGTCTTGGCTCACCACCTTAGAGAAGGGTTCTAAGCACGCTGGTCTTGGCTTACCACCTTAGAGAAGGGTTCTAAGCACGCTGGTCTTGGCTTACTACCTTAGAGAAGGGTTCTAAGCATGCTGGTCTTTTTTGATAAATCATCATTTAGACAACCAAGAAACTACAAATGTTAGCTGCTGAGGGGTGTGCTTAGTTTTGGGCAGTGTTTGCATTTTACCCGGGTAAAACCTATTTAACCCAACCCAGTGGTAAAACCTATTTAACCCAACCCAGTGGTAAAACCTATTTAACCCAACCCAGTGGTAAAACCTGTGTTTTAGGTATTTCGCCCAGGTATTACCCAGGGATATAAAACACTTATTTGTAGCCCTGTCACAGAGCCACAAGTGTCTGGGTGGTGGTGGCTATTTAAAAGGCAAGCAAATACCACAGGTCATCATTCACTGCTTACAGTTTAGTAAGTGTACTGCAATTACAAAAATGAGAAAGCCCAGAAACTCGTCTTCTGCCACAGGCTCCTGCGAGGACCTCAGAAGATTGACTATTAAATCCATTTAACTTGCATATCAATTGGACTTTAATCCCATGAATCTTGTTTAAATATTTAAATAGATCATTAAATATAAAATATATACTCTAGTAGACAACCTTGTCACTTGGTAAATAAATGCTGAGTGAAACACAGCTCCTGTTTTTGTCTAGTTCTTTACAGTTGCCATTTATTGAATGTCTTACTTCCTGATTACAGAGTTAATTTCTTATAATATCTTTACAGTTTATAATAAATCTATTGCGTCTATCTATTGTGTCTATTATTTTATCCTGGGTTGTATCCATGTTTGAGTAAAACCTGGGTAAAACCCGGCAAAAGGTATTTAACCCAACCCGGGCTACACCAAAGCCCTGGGTAAAACCTGCGAACTCTGGTTTTGGGGGGTTGCCATTTTACAAAAGAGGTTCAGCCAACATGGTGGATGCTAGTGTCCTGCCTGGTGTAATATATGTTATATATCCCACCCTCCTCTACTAGACCCACCTCCAAAGGAAAGGATTACTCTCATCACTTCCCTACTATTATAACTGCTATTATGTTGCATTAAAAACTTATAGAGTGACAGAGAAAGTGTGTGGCTTGTCCTATCAACTCTGGTAGAGACAGTGTGTAGCTTGTCCTATCAACTCTGATAGAGACAGTGTGTAGCTTGTCCTATCAACTCTGGTAGAGACAGTGTGTAGCTTGTCCTATCAACTCTGATAGAGACAGTGTGTAGCTTGTCCTATCAACTCTGATAGAGACAGTGTGTAGCTTGTCCTATCAACTCTGGTAGAGACAGTGTGTAGCTTGTCCTATCAACTCTGGTAGAGACAGTGTGTAGCTTGTCCTATCAACTCTGGTAGAGACAGTGTGTAGCTTGTCCTATCAACTCTGGTAGAGACAGTGTTGGCTTGTCCTATCAACTCTGGTAGAGACAGTGTGTAGCTTGTCCTATCAAATCTGATAGAGACAGTGTGTAGCTTGTCCTATCAACTCCGATAGAGACAGTGTGTGGCTTGTCCTATCAACTCTGGTAGAGACAGTGTGTGGCTTGTCCTATCAACTCTGATAGAGCCAGTGTAGCTTGTCCTATCAACTCTGATAGAGACAGTGTGTGGCTTGTCCTATCAACTCTGGTAGAGACAGTGTGTGGCTTGTCCTATCAACTCTGATAGAGACAGTGTAGCTTGTCCTATCAACTCTGATAGAGACAGTGTGTAGCTTGTCCTATCAACTCTGGTAGACACAGTGTGTAGCTTGTCCTATCAACTCTGGTAGAGACAGTGTGTGGCTTGTCCTATCAACTCTGGTAGACACAGTGTGTAGCTTGTCCTATCAACTCTGGTAGAGACAGTGTGTGGCTTGTCCTATCAACTCTGGTAGAGACAGTGTGTAGCTTGTCCTATCAACTCTGGTAGAGACAGTGTGTAGCTTGTCCTATCAACTCTGGTAGAGACAGTGTGTAGCTTGTCCTATCAACTCTGGTAGAGACAGTGTGTAGCTTGTCCTATCAACTCTGGTAGACACAGTGTGTAGCTTGTCCTATCAACTCTGGTAGAGACAGTGTGTAGCTTGTCCTACCAACTCTGATAGAGACAGTGTGTAGCTTGTCCTATCAACTCTGGTAGAGACAGTGTGTAGCTTGTCCTACCAACTCTGATAGAGACAGTGTGTAGCTTGTCCTATCAACTCTGGTAGAGACAGTGTGTAGCTTGTCCTACCAACTCTGGTAGACACAGTGTGTGGCTTGTCCTACCAACTCTGGTAGACACAGTGTGTGGCTTGTCCTATCAACTCTGGTAGAGACAGTGTGTAGCTTGTCCTATCAACTCTGGTAGAGACAGTGTGTAGCTTGTCCTATCAACTCTGGTAGAGACAGTGTGTAGCTTGTCCTATCAACTCTGGTAGAGACAGTGTGTAGCTTGTCCTATCAACTCTGGTAGAGACAGTGTGTGGCTTGTCCTATCAACTCTGGTAGACACAGTGTGTAGCTTGTCCTATCAACTCTGGTAGAGACAGTGTGTGGCTTGTCCTATCAACTCTGGTAGAGACAGTGTGTAGCTTGTCCTATCAACTCTGGTAGAGACAGTGTGTAGCTTGTCCTATCAACTCTGGTAGAGACAGTGTGTAGCTTGTCCTATCAACTCTGGTAGAGACAGTGTGTAGCTTGTCCTATCAACTCTGGTAGACACAGTGTGTAGCTTGTCCTATCAACTCTGGTAGAGACAGTGTGTAGCTTGTCCTACCAACTCTGATAGAGACAGTGTGTAGCTTGTCCTATCAACTCTGGTAGAGACAGTGTGTAGCTTGTCCTACCAACTCTGATAGAGACAGTGTGTAGCTTGTCCTATCAACTCTGGTAGAGACAGTGTGTAGCTTGTCCTACCAACTCTGGTAGACACAGTGTGTGGCTTGTCCTACCAACTCTGGTAGACACAGTGTGTGGCTTGTCCTATCAACTCTGGTAGAGACAGTGTGTAGCTTGTCCTATCAACTCTGGTAGAGACAGTGTGTAGCTTGTCCTATCAACTCTGGTAGAGACAGTGTGTAGCTTGTCCTATCAACTCTGGTAGAGACAGTGTGTAGCTTGTCCTATCAACTCTGGTAGAGACAGTGTGTGGCTTGTCCTATCAACTCTGGTAGAGACAGTGTGTGGCTTGTCCTATCAACTCTGGTAGAGACAGTGTGTGGCTTGTCCTATCAACTCTGGTAGAAACAGTGTGTGGCTTGTCCTATCAACTCTCTGATGCAAGGTGGATTGATGCACAGGTTGAAAGGTTCACTGTCTCAAAGATGATGGATTATTTCACTCACCAGCTGATGCATATTATATACTCATTACCTCTGGCCCCACCCTCTCTCACTTGCTTCCTGCCCACCTCATGTCCGCCCACCTGCTCACATCGTGTCTGCCGACATGTACTTGTCTGCTCACCTTCCTGCCCATGTGACTGTCCACTCACCTTTCTTCTTGCCTGGCTCTAGGTTGCCTCAACTTATCTTTTGCATTTGTTGAGGGAGAAAGTTTGCTGATGGCCATGAAGAATGTGGCACTCTCATCGGGCAGGTATGTGTGTGACAGGTGTAGGTCCATGTGTTCATATTCTTATTGTACACTAGTGCCTGTACATCAGCCTCTCTGGAGCCTTCATATGTACTCCGGGCTATTGGAACGGATGAAGACTTGGCACATTCTTCTATCAGGTACGAGACATGCTGAGGACTAACTTGGTGATCACACCCTCCCTTACTTATCTCCTCTCATGATGGAGGAAAGTGACATGCAAGACAACAATAGACAATGTCTAGTCACACACACAATAGCTACTGGCACAATAGACAATGTCTAGTCACACACACAATAGCTACTGGCACAATAGACAATGTCTAGTCACATACACAATAGCTACTGGCACAATAGACAATGTCTAGTCACACACACAATAGCTACTGGCACAATAGACAATGTCTAGTCACATACACAATAGCTACTGGCACAATAGACAATGTCTAGTCACATACACAATAGCTACTGGCACAATAGACAATGTCTAGTCACATACACAATAGCTACTGGCACAATAGACAATGTCTAGTCACACACAATAGCTACTGGCACAATAGACAATGTCTAGTCACATACACAATAGCTACTGGCACAATAGACAATGTCTAGTCACACACACAATAGCTACTGGCACAATAGACAATGTCTAGTCACACACACAATAGCTACTGGCACAATAGACAATGTCTAGTCACACACACAATAGCTACTGGCACAATAGACAATGTCTAGTCACACACACAATAGCTACTGGCACAATAGACAATGTCTAGTCACACACACAATAGCTACTGGCACAATAGACAATGTCTAGTCACATACACAATAGCTACTGGCACAATAGACAATGTCTAGTCACACACACAATAGCTACTGGCACAATAGACAATGTCTAGTCACATACACAATAGCTACTGGCACAATAGACAATGTCTAGTCACATACACAATAGCTACTGGCACAATAGACAATGTCTAGTCACACACACAATAGCTACTGGCACAATAGACAATGTCTAGTCACACACACAATAGCTACTGGCACAATAGACAATGTCTAGTCACACACACAATAGCTACTGGCACAATAGACAATGTCTAGTCACACACACAATAGCTACTGGCACAATAGACAATGTCTAGTCACATACACAATAGCTACTGGCACAATAGACAATGTCTAGTCACACACACAATAGCTACTGGCACAATAGACAATGTCTAGTCACACACACAATAGCTACTGGCACAATAGACAATGTCTAGTCACATACACAATAGCTACTGGCACAATAGACAATGTCTAGTCACACACACAATAGCTACTGCATGCATTAGCTCCTAACATACTGCATAGAGGATGTCAACTACCTGCTCGGAGTGTGGCCTAGCAGCTCAGCAACTACTGGCTGCAGAACTCGATGCCACACAAAACAGGCAACAGAATGCTGCGGCCATACATGTTCTGAACACATGCATGTTTAATACTAATAGTCCTGTTATGTGCAGATCAGAGGCCTGCTCTTGTACATCTTCATTGTCATAAGCACAGGAGATCTCGCACTTTATTGCACATGACAATGTTTGCTCGTGTCCTCCTCCTTCCTGCCTCCCCTCTTGCAGGTTTGGGCTAGGAAGGTTCACGACAGAGGAGGAGATAGACTACGCCATAGAGCAGTGCGTCACAAGTGTCAGGAAGCTCAGGGACATGAGGTATTTGTGGGCACGTGCATCTATGCATGTGTTACTAGGGTCCACCTGATGTGTGAGGTGGTCCTGCATATGTGAGGCACAAAACCCAGTGCAAGTGATACATTGGCTAACTGACTGATGGGTTGAGGGAGACAAGATGACATATCACAGTCTGGGACGGGATGATAGTCCGTATCGGCTCTATGCTGACAGCAGGCACTGTATAGGCCTAGGATTAGAACAATGACTACTGTAGTATGTTGTTGCATTTGTTATTGCTGCAGCCCTCTCTATGAGATGGCCAAGGAGGGCATCAACCTCAAATCCATCAAGTGGAATCAACACTGACTGCATTCAACACACCCACAGCCTATGATGCTACTGCAAGCAAAATGACAAATATAAATACTCTCACTGCAAGCTTTTTATTGTATACAGAACATCTATCTATCATATATATTTATATATAATGTATGTGTGGGTGTAAATATTGTTTGTAGACGAGCTGCAAAGCAACACTAGGCCACTTTTTGCTAGCACCTTATGGCTGGCCACGAGTGCCCAACTCTCCCTGTCCATAAGCATCATTGACGACAAAGAAGCACGGAAAGGACTGAGGGAAATCTTACTGCACTGACCCTGTTAATCCCTTGTTTTGTTGTTTGGGGGGGGGGGGGGGCATGGTCTGGTGACGTAGCCTAGGACCCCAAAACCACACCTATAGTCTTCTGTCGGGTTTTCCCATCCTCGCTGCTTATCTGCCCTGCACTTATGGGAGGGAGGGGGGGTGCATGGCCCACACGTGCTTTTTACAGGTAAAGGGTCCTAACTGTTGTGTGTGCAGTCGACTTTTTTTCTTTTTTTAGTAGCAGAACAAATGATCCATGCTCGGTTCTGATTCAGTTCAGTTTGGGGCCCCTGCAAACCAGAGGCTGTGGCTGAGCCTCGGCTCGAGTGCCTGGTTTGGTTTGGAGTGCTCCAAATGTTTGTTGTAGTCTTGTCACACTACTTGGCTATCTTTTGCTTGGTGGGGGGGGGGGGGGGGTTCCACCAAACTTAACAATTCCAATTTGTATGTGTGCGTGTCTGACGGCTGGGGTAACTGTTAGATTATAATGTGACAACAATCAGCCGGTGATTTTCGTTGTTTTAGAGCGCCAGAGATGCTGCTCGTCTATAAGTCCCCATTCAGGACAAAAGGACTAAGAGAAATACCTTAAGTGCTGACCCTGCATAAGCCCTGGTTTGGTTTGGCCGTTATGGCTACTTTGGGGGCATGACCCTGCCTTTCTTCTCTCCCAGGTCTAGTTATCCCTCACCTTAGCTTGGTTGCTGTCATGGCTAGATAGGTGTGGCATAGTGGGGTATTGATGTCCTTCCCCATGGCCGAGTAACTCGTGTTCGTCCCACTCCCACTGGGTCCTTGGCGTGAGCAGCCATCAAGAACAAAGGAACACACAGAAGGACCAAGATATTGGTGCCCTTGATTAATGCTGCTTTTGGATAGTTCATGTCAGAAGTTGCTGTGTAACTCTGATGTTCAGGTCATCTCAAGTAGAACAGCAACCACGCAAACATTGTGACCTTTGGAAACAAGAGTACTGGTTGGATCACATGACTAGAGAGTACTGCTTGGATCACATGATGAGAGTGCTGGTTAGATGGTTGGATCACATGACTATGAGAGTACTGCTTGGATCACAGGACTGGTTGGAGCACTGGTTAGATCACATGACTATGTGAGTACTGGTTGGATCACATGACAGAGCACTGGTTAGATCACATGACTAGAGAGTACTGCTTGGATCACATGACAAGAGTGCTGGTTGGATCACATGACTAGAGAGTACTGCTTGGATCACATGACTAGAGAGTACTGCTTGGATCACATGACTAGAGAGGACTGCTTGGATCACATGACTAGAGAGGACTGCTTGGATAACATGACTAGAGAGTACTGCTTGGATCACATGACTAGAGAGGACTGCTTGGATCACATGACTAGAGAGGACTGCTTGGATCACATGACTAGAGAGGACTGCTTGGATCACATGACTATGAGAGGACTGCTTGGATCCAAAGACGGTACTTATTGGATCACATGACTGAGAGTAATGGATCACCTGAGACACTGGCTGGATCACATGACTGAGAGTATTGGTTGGATCACATGACTGAGCGTATTGGTTGGATCACATGACTGAGCGTATTGGTTGGATCACATGACTACGAGTACTGGTTGGATCACATGACTACGAGTACTGGTTGGATCACAGGACTATGAGAGTATTGGTTGGATCACATGACTAAGAGTACTGGTTGGATCACATGACTACGAGTACTGGTTGGATCACAGGACTATGAGAGTATTGGTTGGATCACATGACTACGAGTACTGGTTGGATCACAGGACTATGAGAGTATTGGTTGGATCACAGGACTGAGAGTATTGGTTGGATCACATGACTACGAGTACTGGTTGGATCACAGGACTATACTGGTTGGATCACATGACTACGAGTACTGGTTGGATCACAGGACTATGAGAGTATTGGTTGGATCACATGACTACGAGTACTGGTTGGATCACAGGACTATGAGAGTATTGGTTGGATCACATGACTATGAGAGTTATTGGTTGGATCACAGGACTGAGAGTATTGGTTGGATCACATGACGAGTACTGGTTGGATCACAGGACTATGAACTACAGGATATGTTGGAGTTACTGTGGACATTTTAGATGCAAGGTGTTCTCAAGTGTACAAGCTAGAGGTCAACATATCAAAATGAACTCTGTACTCTGTGAACACGCATACTTGATAATATACCAAGTTCATATACTCCATGCCATTTGTAATACGAATATATAGTGTAGTTACGTACATACACACACACACACACACACACACCATCATTGCCCACAGCAACCCTTCCACCTGGAAGTAGAAGTGTTGTTGGTGTCAGAGATGAGGTTGAGGTCGTGTCCTTCGGATTCATCAGTACAGGGAGCACCCAACTGATGGTCTAGTTGCTCCATCAAGTGCAACATGGCTGCCTCCACACTGCCATCAAACACAGACACATTGAAGTTGAGATTGCTGGCAATGTTGTAGCTCTTCCTCAAAGCTTCCACTGCCTCTGGCTTCACTGTCTTCTGGATGGATGGCAAGTCTGCTTTAGTTCCCCATAGAGCTAGCACCAACCTGTCTCCTTGACGATTCATCTCTGTGGCTTCCTTCACCCATTCACTGAGGGCATAAAGTGTGTTCTCTTCATCCAGAGCATAGACCAAGATCACTGCATGAGCATTGCGGTAGTAGTTTGCCGTCAGGGAGTCGTGTCGTTCCTGCCCTCCAGTATCCCACAGGGTAACCTGATACAATCATAACTGGTATTAATCTCGCTTGGTAGCATTGACCCTTGGCCGTTCATCTTTATGGGTGTGGCCAGGTGCAAGAGAGCCACCTGCTAGTATAACTTGTGCCACAGGGATCACAATAACATACCAATCGGATGCAATGTCTGCCAGTGGGTATGGCTATTTTATTCCCACTTCTGTGGATAAGTCTAGTACATCCTATTGCTAGCCTATGCAGTATGAAGTTATAAATATTTACCTAATCTCTACATGATCTTCCTCAGCACAGTGATGCAATAAAAATTCCTGTTACACAAGACTCTAAATACTGACCCCTCCCATCCCTAAGAAAACGTAGGCCCACTGACAGTACCAAAGTATAGGCCACACCCTAGTGCGGTGGACCACTCACTCTTATGTTCCTGTCGTTCACTTTCTTCGAGTAGAACAAACTATCAACGCCATCGTCGTCATCTGACCTGGACCTCTGACTGTTGTGAGCTTCCATCATCCCATCAGGCACACAGCCGTGCTTTAGCTTCTTAAACAACGAGGTCTTACCTACCCCATACCTCCCAGCCAGCACCACACTGTACTCCGATGTCATCTAGGCTGGACACTATAAAAGCAGCACCTCCTTCCTGTCATTGCACATCCGGTTGGCCTGGACTGCCATTCCAACTACGCAATTACAACTCTAATTGTGCGTCTGGTAATAATAATGGCTCGTCTATATTATATTATCGGCATTATTATTACCAGACGCACTATTACCAGACGCACTATTACCAACCGGATGACAGCGGAGTAGGTATGGGGTTGGTGAGACTTCGTTGTTTAAGAAGCTAGTTAGCATGATGATGGATGACAAATAACATCATAGCTCAATTATATACATCAATTGCTCAGCTCTGCAGAGATGTTTGCCCACCCACCATGTTGTTCTTATTGGTGTCTGAACTATTACAACATACAATTGGGGGTGTAGATATTCAGAGGCAATTTACACTGACAATATAGTGATAATAAGTGCATCTACTATTTTCATGCTGCCTATATAATATATATCCTCCATGTTCTGTCTGATATGTGGCCAGCTTTCTCTGTATGATCTTGGGGCTCAATCTTCTTCAACTTGCTATGAATGTTCTCAACCAGAGCCCAGGTAAATATATAGCTCTGGCTAACATTTCTCCCCATGGAAGCTCAGTCTAAAGCAGCTGCACTCGTCAGCCCACACAGCACCCCACACAAACAGCATCAGAAGAGACAGGACAAACTCGCTGATTCCTGTCGTTAGCTACCCCACAGGGCAAAAGAGAATTCTTGCCAATTCCAGAATGAGTTCTTCTGGACTGACTTGACCCAGTCCACAAGCTACAACAATGTCTCGTGCTTGCCCTCATTGTACATCAATATGACACCTACGGCATAAGTAGGAGCGCGTCACATTTACCACTCCCCATGGGTCTTGCTCCATGTTACCTGTGTCCCATAGAACAGCCATCAGAGCACAACGGATCACAGACATAGCCGACCAAAGTGAAAACCCACAATTGTTGTTATTGGTTACTATTTTATTTATTAATGTTTTATCATTTATTATTATTATATTATTATTATTATTATTATTATTATTATTATTATTATTATTATTTATATTATTATTATTATTATTATGTTTAGTTCACTACATAATAATAATAATAATAATAATAATAATAATAATAATAATAATAATAATAATAATAATAATAATAATAATAATAATAATTTTTTTTTTTTTTTTTTTTTTTTTTTTTTTTTTTTTTTTTTTTTTTTAATATAAATATTTTTTATATTATATTTAAAAAAAATAATTAAAAAAATTTAAAAAAATTATAAAAAAAAAATATATAAAAAAAATAAAAAAAATTTAAAAAAAAAAAAAATTAAAAAAAATTTTAAAAAAATATTAAAAAAATAAAAAAAATAAAAATAAAAAAAATAATAAATAAAAAAAATAATAATAATAATAATAATAATAATAATAATAATAATAATAATAATAATAATAATAATAATAATAATAATAATAATAATATTATATATATATTTTTTAAATTTTTTTAAAAATTATAAACAAACAATAATATGCCGAATAACTACCAATAAAGAACTAGCTAGCTAATTTAAGTAAGAAATAGTCATCACTAGTATACTGACTAGTGCCTAACACCGCTGCAGTGTTCCCACGCTGAATTGCAATGGAAATTCTCTGGAGGAGAAAATGATAATAATAATAATAATAATAATAATAATAATAAATAAAAAATTAATTAATTATGCATATAGATATAGAATACATGCATATTGCATACATTTAATTTAAGAAATAATGATCGTCAGGTACTGAGCTGGATCCAAGCACTGCAGCAGTGTTTCCTCGTTGGATTGCAACTGCAATTCTTTGCAGCAGGAAATGGTAGGCACGAGGGTCGCCAGACTCAGTTTTATTATTATTATTATTATTTTTATTTTTTTATGTTTTTTTTTAATTATTATTATTATTTTTTTTATTTTTTTTATTATTATTTTTTTGGGGGATAGAGACCACTGGAGTGTTCGGAGGGGAGGCATCTTTGTTCCTTCGGGAGTTAGGTGGCCGCCTCAAAGCAAAGTGCGACGAACCACGTTCCCATCATTTTCTCCTCCAGAGAATTTCCATTGCGATCCAGCGTGGGAACACTGCAGCGGTGTTAGGCACTAGTCGGTATACTAGTGATGACTATTCTTACTTAAATGAGCTAGCTAGTTCTTTATTGGTAGATATATATAGGACGATATCTATATATATGTATAATATATATATATTATATATTGTTTTAATAAAATTATTATTATTATTATTATTATTATTATTATTATTATTATTATTATTATTATTATTATTATTATTATTATTATTATATATTATTATGCAATATCAGAGTCTATTCACACCTAATTAAGTCATGCGAATTATAAAAAATAAATGATTATAAGTTAAAACATAATTATTATTATTTTTTTATTTTTTTATTATTATTATTATTACACATGATAAATTATTACACATGATAAACAGGCACATATGATTCAGAGTCCATTCACACCTAATTAAGTATAATAATAATGATAAGATAATATAATACTAGCTCGATGTGCTGCGCTAGCTTGATATGCTACATGCTTTGAAAGATGTAAAAGACTTCCTTGTATTGGTGGAACCCATGGCAGAGTTCTTGCTTCATTAATATTGTCCAGTTCACTGGCTTTGTTATAAGAAACAACTTGTGAAGTGTTCCAAGAGACAGAATACTGAGTCGGTGTGCAAGTTGAGGTCAGGGTTTAGTGCCATGTGAGTGAAGACTCTTGTCACAAGCCCCTCCCATGCCAACTTCTTTCCAACACCAAATCATCTTGCGGCATCACAGCCTATACTATGGATGTGGCATCACAGCCGACATCATGGAGCACACCTGATGTGGCATCACAGCCTGTGACATCATGGAACATACCTGATGTGGCATCACAGCCTGTGACATCATGGAACACACCTGATGTGGCATCACAGCCTGTGACATCATGGAACACACCTGATGTGGCATCACAGCCTGTGACATCATGGAACACACCTGATGTACCTGTGACATCATGGAACAAAGGCGTGACCAAAGACTTGCTCTGCCCTAGGGCATGAGGAATGGACGGGCAGGTATGTGAAGGTCTTTCCTGCCATCCAAATCCTTAGAGAAGGATTTAAGGGAGGTAAGTAAGTGATAGAACTTGTCAATAATGATTCTACAGCTAGTCCCACAGCCATTCTTCAATGCCTCTATCGGTGAACTACCAGCCTTCTTCATGATGGCATGATAACACGTCAGGACTGGATTGTTGGGCAGGAACATTAACACCAGATGCAACAAAGACTTCCTTGCCTCTGGGATAATCGAAAGACTCGATTTTGTGTGTGAGAAATTTAAACAGCTGTTGCTTGTTAATTTCATCGTGCAAGAAGTCTCGCCAGTTTCCTGGTACTTTGTTCTTGCCAGCTACTACATCCCTTCTAATCCCTCTGCCTCGCTCCTCTCCTGAAGGCTGATGCTGGCCCTGGAGTTCCTGTCCCAGTGATGCTGGCCCTGGTGTTCCTGTCCCAGTGATGCTGGCCCTGGTGTTCCTGTCCCAGTGATGCTGGCCCTGGTGTTCCTGTCCCAGTGATGCATATATTAGCATTGTATATATTAGCATCACATATATTAGCATCGCATATACTGTATTAGCATTGCATTGCATATATTATTAGCATTGCATATATTATTAACATCGCATATATTAGTATTGCATATAGCATTTATTAGCCTTGCATATATTTGCATATATCAGCTTCGCATATATTATCATCGCATACATCAGCATTGCAATATTAGCTTTGCATATATTAGCATCGAATATAATTATTAGCATTGCATATATTAGCATCACATATATTAGCATTGCAATATTAGCTTTGCATATATTAGCTTTGCATATATTAGCATCGAATATATTAGCATTGCCATTGCATATATTAGCATTGCGTATATCAGCATCGCATATACATTAGCATCGCATATACTAGCATTGCATTTATTAGCTTTGCATATATTAGCTTTGCATATATTAGCTTTGCATATATTAGCATCGGATATATTAGCATCGCATATATTAGCATTGATATATGCATTGCATATATTAGCATTGCATATATTAGCATCGCATGTATTAGCATTGCATATATCAGAGCATTGCATTGCATATAATTATTAGCATAGCAGTGCATATATTAGCATCGGAGCATTGCATATATCAGAGCATCGCATATATCAGAGCATTGCATATATTAGCATCGCATATATTAGCATCGCATATATTAGCATTGCATATATTAGCGTCGCATATATCAGAGCATCACATATATCAGAGCATTGCATATATCAGAGAGCATTGCATATATCAGAGCATTGCATATATCAGAGCATTGCATATATCAGAGCATTGCATATATCAGAGCATTGCATATATCAGAGCATTGCATATATCGGAGCATTACATATATCGGAGCATTGCATATATCAGAGCATTGCATATATCAGCTACTAACTTTCTGTAACACTTTCAATTGTACAAGTTTCAGATTTCTCCTAAGTCTTAGCTAGAGTCAGCAGTGAACATCTGACCATGTGCAGCTACAAAAGGTGATGTGTATTTTTAGAATGTGATTTGTGCTTTCATACAAATAGTAGTATATACTTACCTGGCTAGGGATAGGGATATGGCTAGGGCTAGGGCTAGTGGTACCTGGGGCCTAGCAAATATGAACAGCTAAAGACTCATTTTTGTGCTTTTGTCCATTCAGTACCCATTTCTTTAAAATATGTTTGTTAAGCAACCTAGTTTTTCAATGCCTTTAAGGCAAGTGACGCTCTGGATTGGTTCACTTGGCCACTATATGAAGGAAATACCAAAAGTTGTCCTAAAGATTCCTGCCTAATCTCCAAATCTCATGTGTGACAAGATATTGAAGACTGTTTTTTCAAAACTGCCATCAAGTTGCTCACAATTGTTTGTGCCAGAAACTATTTCAATGGTCATAGTCACCTGATTAACAACACTATTTATCACCCAATCATCATTGTCTATTAAGTCACCCGATTAACAACACAGTAATAAACAGTGTTGTTTATGAGGGACTTAATAGACAATGATGATTGGGTGATAAACATTACCCAATCATCACTGTCTATTAAGTCATGATATGTATTGTTGTTATGGTCTTAGTAGCCGTCGCCAAGTGTGCCATCACGTCACACGGGTTGTGTCAGGGTCAATGTGTTTGAGGTGAAAGTGTCACATAAAATGAGTCAGTTTTATTACACTACGGATGGCACAAATACAATGGCGGTTTGGAAATGCTGTGAGCATGACAGCGATGCAAGTATTGGAATCGACAGGGACAAATTGAACTGAGTAATATGTAGTACACCTTTGAACCTGCCGCATTGAGATATTTTTCTGCTCCACTACTCCGAAGCTCAAAGCTGTTGATTGTCTCAACCTCCACTGCAGCTCGCAGGCTTTCCAAATACACACTAGATCAGCGTCTGTTCTATCTACCTATGCTGCAATCATTTGCTAGACATTTTTACACTCTTTAGAAAGCGTATGTCTGATCTTATCCCTCCCCCCAATATCTGGTCTTATCCCTCCCCCCAATATATTATGGTTTGTATGCTTGTGAAGCTGTTGATAGTTGGGAAGGACACCATAACTGCAAAGGGGAAAAAACCAGAGCCATAAACCTTACATGTGTCATCTGTCGAGACTCGAGTGGCCTCTGAACTAACTTAACCTTACCATACAAAGTGTGTGTATATAATTGTTCTAACAATGCAGTACAATAATAGCACGTGCTTGACCCAGATGTATTTAGTGCTGTATAAATTATTCACCACAGGTATAGATGGAGGACATGGCTCTAAGGTTGATGGCTCACCCTGGGTGAGGGATGGCTCTAAGGGTGATGGCTCACCCTGGGTGAGGGTTGTCTCTAAGGGTGATGGCTCACCCTGGGTGAGGGTTGGCTCTAAGGGTGATGGCTCACCCTGGGTGAGGGTTGGCTCTGTCAATTCTAGTCCTAGTTCTGGTGTGAGGACTGACTCAAGGAGAAGAATCTTCTTTATCCCCGTAAATATTATACCATTGTCTTGTGAGTATCTACCTATCATTAAATATATTCTCCTGTGGCTCCGTCTTGGTTTGAGTATCCCTCAGTGCATGTAATGCCTCTCCCTGCTATTCACTTGGCCATAGCAATTGTAAGCGTACTGCATACTTCCTCTACAATTAAACCATGAGTTCAAGCTGACTACTGGTGTGCATTAATTCTGGGGTAACGATCAATATTGGATTGACATTATCGCATGCCAACATTCCAGAGCCACGTGATGGCATTCGCCCATGGGCCAAGCAGGTAAGACTACAGTACAAAGACACACACACTATATAGCCAATATATACATGCAAGCCAGAGAAATAATTCCATGGAATATGAAACCAAACCACAAACAAGCTAGAAGGATGACTATAAGCTCATAACTGACATAATAACATTCTCTTTTCATATCATTGTTGAACCAACATTTTAGATGGCCATCAAATATTATTTCAGGAATATACGGACACCTCTGAAATATTGTCTAGTCCTTAGCACTCTCTCTTCTGTCGGTAATTAGACTAGCCCCAGCACTTCTAACTGTGGTTGGACTAGCTACAGACCTAACCCTAGCTCTCTTCATGGTTGGACTAGCTACAGACCTAACCCTAGACTTATTTTATCTATGGTTGCCCTATTCCATCTGTGGTTGGACTAGATATTGGGGTGGGAGTCGAAATTGTTGTGGGTGGAGGTCAACATTTTGGGGGATGGGGGTCAAAATTGTTGGGGGTGGGGAGAGATCAGCTCTGCATCCTATTTTTGTATGGTCAATAGATCATGTGATGTTACATTAACATCTGGTACCGGCAGTACCTGTGCATCGCCTGTTCGTAGCCGTGCTGTGTGCTGCCACTTCCCAAAATGAGATGGCTTGCTATAGCTAGCTGTAAAGGAACCTCACCCCAGATCCTGACGCAAGCAGGTCAGAAGCATCAGACAGCCGAGTGAAGACTGTACTCTTGCCTACATTGGGGTCACCCACCAAGATTATATGCTAAGGTTGGTCAGCCGGTCTATGCCTGTTAGTCGGGTAACTAGCAGCTGCGATTGTTCTATGATGTCATTGTTGCGCTCCTTTATATTATGCTTGGACTCATCATAGCAATTTATGCTAACATGAAGCTGACCCTTCCCCCCCCCCCCCCCCTCCCCCCCTAAAAAAAAAAAAAACAATAAAAGAAAGTCATAACAGACCAAGTGGCAATTATCTCTTAAAAGGCCAGGGGGTGGGGCAAAAGGGACGTCTTCAGAAACTGATGGTACGATGATAGAGTGAAAACTAGTGCAGCCTATCCATGGATCTAACCACAAGTGGGACATCAACCTAGTGGATTGCACCCACTGAGTATCTTGCTTAGATAAATCAGCTTTAGAGCTTCTAGCATATGCAAACAAGACCATGACAGCAGTGACCTGTAATCTTCATCCAGACCATGACAGCAGTGACCTGTAATCTTCATCCAGACCATGACAGCAGTGACCTGTAATCTTCATCCAGACCATGACAGAGCAGTGACCTGTAATCTTCATCCAGACCATGACAGCAGTGATCTTTATCCAGACCATGACAGCAGTGACCCGTAATCTTCATCCAGACCAAAACAGCAGTGACCTGTAATCTTCATCCAGACCATGACAGCAGTGACCTGTAATCTTCATCCAGACCATGACAGCAGACCATGACAGCAGTGACCTGTAATCTTCATCCAGACCATGACAGCAGTGACCTGTAATCTTCATCCAGACGATGACAGCAGTGACCTGTAATCGTCATCCAGACCAAAACAGCAGTGACCTGTAAACTTCATCCAGACCATGAGAGTAGTGACCTGTAATCTTCATCCAGACCATGACAGCAGTGACCTGTAATCTTCATCCAGACCAAAACAGCAGTGACCTGTAAACTTCATCCAGACCATGACAGCAGTGACCTGTAATCTTCATCCAGACCATGACAGCAGTGACCTGTCATCTTCATCCAGACCATGACAGCAGACCATGACAGCAGTGACCTGTAATCTTCATCCAGACCATGACAGCAATGATCTGTCATCTTCATCCAGACCATGAGAGCAGTGACCTGTAATCTTCATCCAGACCATGACAGCAGTGACCTGTAATCTTTATCCAGACCATGATAGCAGTGACCTGTAATCTTCATCCAGACCATGATAGCAGTGACCTGTAATCTTCATCCAGACCATGACAGCAGTGACCTGTAATCTTCATGCAGACCAAAACAGCAGTGACCTGTAATCTTCATCCAGACCATGACAGCAGTGACCTGTCATCTTCATCCAGACCATGACAGCAGTGACCTGTCATCTTCATCCAGACCATGACAGCAGTGACCTGTATCTTCATCCAGACCATGACAGCAGTGACCTGTAATCTTCAACCAGACCATGACAGCAGTGACCTGTAATCTTCATCCAGACCATGACAGCAGTGACCTGTAATCTTCATCCAGGCCATGACAGCAGTGACCTGTAATCTTTATCCAGACCATGACAGCAGTGACCTGTATCTTCATCCAGACCATGACAGGAGTGACCTGTAATCTTTATCCAGACCATGACAGCAGTGACCTGTATCTTCATCCAGACCATGACAGAAGTGACCTGTAATCTTCAACCAGACCATGACAGCAGTGACCTGTAATCTTCATCCAGACCATGACAGCAGTGACCTGTAAACTTCATCCAGACCATGACAGTAGTGACCTGTAATCTTCTTCCAGACCAAAACAGCAGTGACCTGTAAACTTCATCCAGACCATGACAGTGTGACCTGTAATCTTCATCCAGACCATGACAGCAGTGACCTGTAATCTTTATCCAGACCATGATAGCAGTGACCTGTAATCTTCATCGAGACCATGACAGCAGTGACCTGTCATCTTCATCCAGACCATGACAGCAGTGACCTGTCATCTTCATCCAGACCATGATAGAGGGACCTGTAATCTTCATCCATACCATGACAGTAGTGACCTGTAATCTTCATCCAGACCATGACAGCAGTGACCTGTAATCTTCATCCAGACCATGACAGTAGTGACCTGTAATCTTCATCCAGACCATGACAGCAGTGACCTGTAATCTTCATCCAGACCATGACAGCAGTGACCTGTAATCTTCATCCAGACTATGACAGCAGTGACCTGTAATCTTCATCCAGACCATGACAGCAGTGACCTGTAATCTTCATCCAGACCATGACAGCAGTGACCTGTAATCTTCATCCAGACCATGACAGCAGTGATCTGTCATCTTCATCCAGACCATGACAGCAGTGACCTTTATCCAGATGACAGCAGTGACCTGTAATCTTCATCCAGACCATGACAGCAGTGATCTCTATCCAGATGACAGCAGTGACCTGTAATCTTCATCCAGACCATGACAGCAGTGATCTCTATCCAGATGACAGCAGTGACCTCTAATTTTCATCCAGACCAAAACAGCAGTGACCTGTAATCTTCATCCAGACCATGACAGCATTGACTTACAATTTTCATCGAGACCATGACAGCAGTGATCTCTATCCAGATGACAGCAGTGACCTGTAATCTTCTTCCATACCAAAACAGCAGTGACCTGTAAACTTCATCCAGACCATGACAGTAGTGACCTGTAATTTTCATCCAGACCATGACAGCAGACCATGACAGCAGTGACCTGTCATCTTCATCCAGACCATGACAGCAGTGACCTGTAATCTTCATCCAGACCATGACAGCAGTGACCTGTATCTTCATCCAGACCATGACAGCAGTGACCTGTAATCTTCATCCAGACCATGACAGCAGTGACCTGTATCTTCATCCAGACCATGACAGCAGTGACCTGTAATCTTCATCCAGACCATGACAGCAGTGACCTGTAATCTTTATCCAGACCATGATAGAGGGACCTGTAATCTTCATCCAGACCATGACAGCAGTGACCTGTATCTTCATCCAGACCATGACAGCAGTGACCTGTAATCTTCATCCAGACCATGACAGAAGTGACCTGTATCTTCATCCAGACCATGACAGCAGTGACCTGTAATCTTCATCCAGACCATGACAGCAGTGACCTGTAATCTTCTTCCATACCATACCAAAACAGCAGTGACCTGTAAACTTCATCCAGACCATGACAGTAGTGACCTGTAATTTTCATCCAGACCATGACAGTAGTGACCTGTAATTTTCATCCAGACCATGACAGCAGTGACCTGTAATCTTCATCCAGACCATGACAGCAGTGACCTGCAATTTTCATCCAGACCATGAGAGCAGTGACCTGCAATTTTCATCCAGACCATGACAGCAGTGATCTCTATCCAGACCATGACAGCAGTGACCTGTAATCTTCATCCAGACCATGACAGCAGTGACCTGTAATCTTCATCCAGACCATGACAGCAGTGACCTGTAATCTTCATCCAGACCATGACAGCAGTGACCTGCAATTTTCATCCCCGCACTTCTTGGCCAATTTCAACTTTTGCACTTTCTCCTGTTCAACATGAAAAGATGGCGCGTGTCCCAGACTGCAGGACCTTAAACCATGCCTGTCTGCACATCAAGGTATTCGAACTCCGATAACACACTCTAGTCTTTCACCCATTCAACACCTAGCCAGCGAGTGACACATCTCTTGTGGGTAAATAATGTATAATCTTGGTAACCTGTTGATTCTGTTGAGCCTGTCAAGGCCACCACATATGCATCACACAGTGTGACACCAAATAGAAGTAACTAAACACTAATAACAGTCTATATAGACAAGAACAATAGTCCATAATGACAATAACTCTCAATGAACTCTCAGTTGACATAATAACATTATGAGCTGTCCTCCTGTTCAATGAGGAGGGAGGAGACCAAAGATCATTCCTCAGCTCACCGTACAACAGTTCCTTTCTCCTCTGCCACCACTTCCCTACCCAATACATAACACACTCACACACCTCCTCCATTACTGCATCACTTACTCCCTCCACACCTTTCACCAACAGCAATGCCACCTTTCCATCCTTACCACCCACTCTTCTATATTCATCCAGCCACTGTCCTTCCCCTACAATTCTGCGCATCTCATCACAAGTACCTGCCAATCCTTTTTAAATTCCCTGCCCATTAGTAAGAAATGTCCCACATCTTTCCCTGCTCCACATCACAGATGATACATCCCTAATGATCCCACATCTCTTCTTATCCTCTAACAATCCAGCTGATGCAGTCCTCAGTCTAAATTTTAACCTCACACCTTCCTGACCTTTGGCCTCACAACCTCTCCACCCCCGCACTATTGTTTGCTAATTTATACTTCAGCGTACTCTCACTGTCCTCCTCCCAGTCCTTCTCTCCTCTCACCTTCATCCTTTCCTTCCATTTACGTACTGACCCAACCTCATTGTTGAGCTATATTTCAGCTCATATTTCCTCCTCAAGATCTCATTTCTTCCCACCGTCTGATTCCTCATCTTCTCTTAGTTTGCTTGCAACTACTTTCACCATCTGCTCTGTTGCCAACACCTCCAATCTCTTACCCAACAAAACCTTCATCTCTTCCCTCCTCTTCTCTAGCTTCCTCCACCCCATATCTCCCGTATTGTCACTCCTGCTAGTGTATTATTTGCCCCCAACAATCTCCTATCCACTCTCATCTGTGCTGACTCCAATTCTTGCAAGCATTATGTCCTCCTGTCCACCACTCTTCAGCTGCATACTCCATACTAGATCTCACTAGAAGCTCACACACCATTTTTCCTCTGTCTACTTCCAGCTGCCCATTCACTCTACTCATCCATGTCACCTTCCCACCCCACTCTTCTGCCTTCTTTGCCATCTTCTTTAACTGAACATTACCCCTTAGCTTCCTATCAAACCATACTCCCAAGTACTTGAATTCTTTTACCTCTTCCAGTATCTCCTCACCAATCCTCCTGTTAGTTCACTCTTAATCCTCTTCCCTGTTACCATGACCTTACTCTTCTTACTATTAAACTTCATCTTCAACAAAAAAATGTATTAGCTAGGTATTTGCACTTAGAAAGGTTTAGATTCATGTGGCAGTTGGAAAACCATTCGTGTCTAGGCTTGTCTATTATTCTGATGCCAAATCTTTGTGCAAATTGTCCCCAAAACTGAGTCCTGGGGAACAGCCAAGACTACTTTCACTGACTCTGAGATTTGGCCACTAACCACAACCAGTTGTATTTATTTCTGAGGTAATTTCCATCCAAGCAACACAAAAGGACCCAAATCTAGTTTTCTTAGCAGGGGTCTGTGAGGCACTTTGTCGCTATGTGCCCTGTATATTACCCACTGCTACACTACCTGGCCTACCTGGCAGAAAACCTCATTGGTTTTGGGACAAGAAAGAATAACATCTAAGTGGGTTAGCAAGTAGGCCTGAATTTATTTCTCAAAAAGCTTACCCACAGAAATAGAAGTACAAGTACAAGCTCAGAAGCATTTTCTATGGCACTTGCATTGGCAAACCTCCATGGGTATGGGACGTTGCCACATGGGAGTGAGAATTTAGTAATAGCTGGAGCAATACTACTGGCAGTTGACCAGAGCATTATGGCTGCTACGCCATGTCATCAGGCCCATTGGCAGGTAAGAGACTGCAAACCGAAAATAGAAGATCATCAAACATGTCATCCAGAGGGGGCGTGATTAAAATATGAAACAAAGTGCTTATTTAGAACTTCTGCTTTTAGTTTATCATCTGAAATCTTATTGTAGGTATATATTCTTAGAGATAGACTTCGAGAACATCTTTGAGTCACTAGACTTCTGAAGTATGTCCTCTAGATTGTCTCCACATTCTTGTAACTTCAGACTTAAAATGCTTGCATGAGGAGACTGCCTTCACTCTCTTAAAAGTCATTCCTCTTCTTTATTGTTTGGTTTTTGTCAGCCAAAGGAGGACTCACTTTTTCAGGTATAATGCTTAGGATACTCTGCTCCATATGAAATGCTCCAATGAGACCAACAATCATTTTGTCAGCAAATATTTCATCTAGGTCCATCCTCTCAATAAGGTCGCAGGCATGATTAAAATCATCTTGTACCTCCAAACATGTCTCCTGGTCTTTTTTGTGGAGCCACATTCTTTAACACTTAATTAAAACAGTCTGACATTGTTGGATATGCTCTGCATGTGAAGTTATCAATAAGTGAATCATGTCCGCCTTGCTGTAAACAGGTGGCCTCCCTAACTACCGGAGTTGGTAAAAAATATTCATAAAATTCGTATTGGAAATGGTGACACACCAAACAACATATTTACATTAAAATCACTTGGGACAAAGTTAATTTAAAAAAATAGAAATAATTGAACAAACTGCATTTAAAATTTTACAGTTGGGTATATACACATTATAGAGATAAAAATTAGTTCCAAATTGTGGGGGGCTAATGATTTTATACCCCTAGCACTAGCCTTACTCATTCTGGCAGCCATTGGTGTTAGTACTGGAGAGAAGATCTAAGGTACTGGAAGAACTCATCCCTTGGAGACTCTGGTTTTAGTGGAATAGTTTCCCAAACACACCTGAAGTGTAATCATCTCTCTTCTTATTGCACCATATAAACTATCTAGGCAATAAACATTTCATAGATGCTATTAAGCTTTATTGGCAGCACTAAAGATGAGAAGAAAATGAGATGGTAAGTTGGACTGATAAAGATGAAGTTAACAAGATCTGACAACTACATAGATGTATTATATAGTCTAGCTGATGATGGGAGGAAGGCACAGATGTCATCCTGGCTGGAGTGAATGCGTCAGTTTAATGGTGTGGGTAGAAGATCCAATATTGGAGGACAAGAATCGACATTAGTGTCATCAAAAAGGAATGTCGACTTGACTCAACCAAAGGTACATGACATCTGATAACTAAATTGTACCCAAATTATTTTTATAGGTTGATGCTAATCATAATTATATTATAATCTAAGAAGGGACTGCCAACAACCCACATATTCAATTGTGAACTCTTTGCCAGCTATATAAGTCCTGTCTGATAGTAGGCCCTTCAATGTCTACTGTGTATATATATACATCACAAAAATGGTTAATGGCTTATAATGTTGCACTAACTGTAGCAGCTTAGACGAGGAGTCACTACATATATATAAGAACAAACTTATTTGAAGAGGATTGCAATAAAATAGCTACCAGTTTGATGTGAAGCCACACACACTCATACAGTATTTTATATTTGAATTTGAAGAGGCTGTCTGGGGGAGGGCATTCCTGCTCGTCTGTAGAACTATAATTCTGGGGGGGGCATTCCTGCCAGCAGGATGTCATGAAAGGGGGCAACGGCACCAGTAACTTTTCTTACTTTATGAAAGTGGCATACGACAGTGAAACAGTTGGTCTTCCCCACCAGGTTATCCAAGCACACCACATCTGTCCATGTAGTTTCTATATCAACTTGCACACCACATCTGTCCATGTAGTTTCTATACCAACTTGCACACCACATCTGTCCATGTAGTTTCTATATCAACTTGCACACCACATCTGTCCATGTAGTTTCTAATTCTTGCACACCACACACGCACCAAAGAAACACACGCACCAAAGAAATGGTATATATATAATATTAAATGGTATATAATATTAAATGGTATATAATATTAAATGGTATATAATATTAATATTAAATGTATATAATATTAAATATATATAATATTATATTAAATGTATATAATATTAAATATATATAATATTATATTAAATGTATATAATATTAAATACAAAAGGATAAAACAAAGCTACTCTCCTCCACTTCCTGTTTGGGCGTGGCCTGAAGCGGGTCAGCAGCAAGCACTGTTGGATGTCTGAGCTCCCCGGGTCCTGCCTATTATCACAGGCTTAGAACTACTAACACTTGAAGATTTCCTGGTTTCCAACTTTTTGGTGTGAATGGCTTCAATGATTTTCTCAAAAGTGGCCACTACATTTGCTCCCGTCTTGGCAGAAGTGAAGAAGCTGAGATCAGTCTCAAGTTGTTCTTGTCTGGATACGATTGATTCGTGCTCGATCTCCAACGGCAAGTCTGACTTATTCCCCACCAGAGCCCATACAAAGTTATCTACGTCGTCCACACTCTCCGCCGCATTCTCTACCCACTCCTGCAGGTTTTCAAATGTGAAGCGATCCTCAACGCTGTACATCAAGATGGCTGCAGACGCATTGCGATAGAAATTAGATGTGAGGGTCCTAAATCTCTCCCCTCCACCAGTATCTTGGAGATAGCACTGTATATGAGTGCAAAGTGACAGTGATTACTTTCTTACAGGCAATAATGTTTAGCTATCTAGCAGCCTTACCACAACCTCCGTATCTCCAATCTTGTGAGTGTACTCTAAATCTTCCACGCCAATGGAGGCGCTGGGTCTGCTCTCCGTATCTACGAACGAAGAGTCACGGAGTTGAAGGAAGAAAGTAGTCTTCCCCACACCAGGATCCCCAAGTAAAATAACTTTGTATTGAGGAGATGCCATCTGTTTTCACCTGTCACTGACAAGCCCCTCCTTTGAACCTTGAACCTAAATTCACGTGACCTGCATCCTAAGTTGCCTTCGGGATACACAACGAGTTGAGAAGGTCGAGGGGAGTTGGGTCAATCATGGCTGCCTCTAGTAGAGGACCTACGTACAAGGTGGTACTACTAGGGGAGCTAGCTGTAGGGAAAACATCCCTTTTTAGAAGGCTAAAGGACAATACATTTGACGAGTATCAGACGGCAACGACAGGCATTGACAGTTGCACTAAAGTCATCAGATTGGAGGGAGAAACTGTGATGGTGAGATAATGTCAAATGTCTAAATTCTGCTAGTGATCATGAAGTAGTGAGTGTCAGTGATGGAAAGTGAGCACTTGTTCGGCTGTGTCTTGTATGGTCTGTTTGTGTCTTGTCTGGCTGTCTGCAGCTAAGTATCTGGGACACAGCTGGAGTAGAACGCTTCCGGACGTTGACTCGCAATTATTACAGGAATGCACATGCAGCAGTTTTTGTATATAGTGTGTCCGAGGCCTCCTCCCTTCATTACTTGTCCCAGTGGATCAAGGACACACACAACTTTGCTCCTAATGCCATCCGCATGTTGCTAGGCAACAAGACTGATATAGAACCCTTGGAGATAGATGAGATGACGTCCAAGTCTTACGCTAATGCCCACGAGTTTGATTTGCACTATCAGATATCTTGCAAGACTAACTCTGGAATCAATGAAGCATTTGAGCAGTTAGCAAAGAGTCTGCACGAGCCAGGGGAAGCAGGGAAGAAAGCCCGCCCAGAGACCAATGTTCTGCCAATGCTGGATTCCATAGAGGAACACGACAGAGGAGGGGGAGGGTCCTGCTCATGCTAACATCATTACTGTCATTTCCTTCTGTGGGTGTAGATATAATATAATAGCTGTTGTTGTGTATATTTATACATGTAGTTTGTCTCATGTGCCACTTGCATACCTAAAGGATACCCATTTGTGGTTGTTACCCAACTCTAGCATAATTGTTGAATGGATACGTAGTGCACATAAGCACTAGCAGCTTATCTGTATGTCGGTGTTAATTGTTAATGGTGCACATACGCACTAACACCCGCACTAACACCCTGTGTAAATAATGCCCTGTATGTTGGTATTAATTGTTAATGGTGCAGTAATACCCCTGTGAATATGGTGCCACCTTTGTCTGTAAACAGTGCATATTGCACCCTAGTCTGTATGTTGGTGTTAATGGTGCACATATGCACTAATACCCCTGTGAATATGGTGCCACCTTTTCTGTGTAAACAGTGCACATAGCACTAGCACCGTTGTCCGTATAAATAGGGTGCACATAGCACCCTGGTCTGTGTATCGGTGTAAATGACACCCCTGTCTATGTAAACAGTGCACATATGCATTAGCAACCCTGTCTGTATAAAGAGTCCACATATACACTAACACCCCTGTCTGTATAAACAGTGCACATGTACACTAACACCCCTGTGTGTGCACTACGCACTAGCACCCCTGTCGTGTAAACGGAATTTGGGATGGATCAAGCTGGGACAGAGTATTGCAGGCGAGAAAAGGTGGTGGCCTGAACTCTTAGTGACACTTTATATACCTGAAATGGCAAGAAGACAGGACGGCAAGGGCAGTAGGAATAATGTGGTGACCAGGCGAGTCTTATAGTGGGTGCATATGGAGTGGCTGTGTACATTGTGGGGTTGCTATGAACATGTGAGAAGTCTAGCAGCTCATGGACTCATCACTTGCATGGCAATTCCTTTATTGTGGCAGATCCAAACACGAACTTGCTTGAAATAACAGCCACTTATTGAGTTCCACTAAGAGAACTG
Source organism: Cladorhizidae sp. MBARI D1340-BT2 (assembly GCA_028752905.1). NCBI lineage: Eukaryota > Metazoa > Porifera > Demospongiae > Poecilosclerida > Cladorhizidae > Cladorhizidae sp. MBARI D1340-BT2. The sequence continues at coordinate 39,830,318 of JAQNBH010000018.1, read as the reverse complement.
GGGGTGTTGAATATTCAAATGGAGAGGGGAACAACTTGCTAGTAGCATTTGCATACATAACAACACCACTAGGAGGAACTGGAGAAGGTTGGCCAGTGATCCTAGTGGCATGTGCATACGTACAACACCACTAGGAGGAACTGGAGAAGGTTGGCCAGTGATCCTAGTGGCATGTGCATACGTACAACACCACTAGGAGGAACTGGAGAAAGTTGGCCAGTGATCCTAGTGGCATGTGCATACGTACAACACCACTAGAAGGAACTGGAGAAGGTTGGCCAGTGATCCTAGTGGCATGTGCATACATACAACACCACTAGGAGGAACTGGAGAAGGTTGGCCAATGATCCTAGTGGCATGTGCATACGTACAACAACACTAGGAGGAACTGGAGAAGGTTGGCCAGTGATCCTAGTGGCATGTGCATACGTACAACACCACTAGGAGGAACTGGAGAAGGTTGGCCAGTGATCCTAGTGGCATGTGCATACGTACAACACCACTAGGAGGAACTGGAGAAGGTTGGCCAGTGATCCTAGTGGCATGTGCATACGTACAACACCACTAGGAGGAACTGGAGAAGGTTGGCCAGTGATCCTAGTGGCATGTGCATACGTACAACACCACTAGGAGGAACTGGAGAAGGTTGGCCAGTGACATGTGCATACATACAACACCACTAGGAGGAACTGGAGAAGGTTGGCCAGTGATCCTAGTGGCATGTGCATACATACAACACCACTAGGAGGAACTGGAGAAGGTTGGCCAGTGATCCTAGTGGCATGTGCATACGTACAACACCACTAGGAGGAACTGGAGAAGGTTGGCCAGTGACATGTGCATACATACAACACCACTAGGAGGAACTGGAGAAGGTTGGCCAGTGATCCTAGTGGCATGTGCATACATACAACACCACTATATAGGAGGAACTGGAGAAGGTTGGCCAGTGATCCTAGTGGCATGTGCATATACGTAAAACAACACTAGGAGGAACTGGAGAAGGTTGGCCAGTGATCCTAGTGGCATGTGCATATACATACAACACCACTAGGAGGAACTGGAGAAGGTTGGCCAGTGATCCTAGTGGCATGTGCATACGTACAACACCACTAGGAGGAACTGGAGAAGGTTGGCCAGTGATCAGTTCACTTTGTCTCGAGTACGGAACATTTTGTTGTAAGAAAATGTCTATAGAAATGTACACTTCCCAATTAATGTCATCTCAGACAGGGCACTGATACAAGTGCTTTTGGTCCAAGCCTAAAAGATCAGATGAAAACATTCATTTAACTGTCAAGTTCTTCAGTTGATTGTGCAGTCTTTTGGAAGGGGAAATTATAGTTTTGAGTAGCAGTGAGCCAACTTGGGGGGGGAAGGTTGGGAGTAGCTCGGGAACTTTGGGAACCAACTCGGGGATTTTGTGGTATATATAACAATGTGAAAGTCAAAGAGGGAGATGCTTCAGTAGGAACAATTTACTAACAACTAACCTAGTTTTGTATATAGTTTTGTATACTACTAACCTAGTTTTGTATACTACTAACATAGTTTTGTATATATACTACTAACCTAGTTTTGTATACTACTAACTTAGTTCATGCTTTTACAAATGTTCTAGTTCGTCCACAATTCAAAATTCATTGGCCGCTTGCATGGCGTAGCATGCACGGAAGGAGTTAACGCAAATCAGTTCCCCCCCCCCCCCCCCCCCCCCCCCCGATATCAATGGCATGCAAAATTTCTGCATGGTGTGATATATACGTCTTTTTGCCACTAAAAATTCTAACACTTGTAATTGTCGCCACATTTGCCGACTGTCAACATGCCAGTGACCTACTCTCTCTTGTAGTGCAGGCACATGCTAAGCATGTAAGAGAAAGCAAATGACAAATCAGTTCACCGAGTGAATGTCGGTTTCCACCACAAACAGCAAATGATATGAGGAACAGAATGTCATGTGTTGAGCAGCCACATGAATGCATGTGATGGCTGGCCTCAGCATAAAAAACTTGGTTGCTAATGAAGCAAACCATCAGGCAGGAGGGCTGATTGCTGCCTGGTGATGAAGCAGGCATCATCAGGCAGGAGGACTGATTGCTGGATGGTGATGAAGCAGGCAGGCATCACCAGGCAGGAGGACTGATTGCTGAAGCAGGCATTACCAGGCAGGAGGACTGATTGCTGCCTGGTAATGAAGCAGGCATCACCAGGCAGGAGGGCTGAGTGCTTGATATCGAGAAGGGTGCCAGCCTATTGTATGTTTAGTTTTCCAGATTTTGCCATATCTCCCAAGGTGGAGAACACCAGTGAGGCGAAGGAACTGTGTTCAACCTTTCAAACTCACTGCTAGTAATCTCTCCTGCTTTGCATAAGCTGAGGATAGCTGGAGATTACAATATGAATAAGTGTTGCGGTTAATCCTTTTCCCATTGGTAGCGACAAGTTCATCAGCCAACTGACAGATGTTCTCCTTGGAATTGTGTGGTACAACACAAACATGGTGGCCGGCAGAGCCACCTGTGGGGGACAAGCGAGGACATGGACAGTGGAGAACACTGGGCACAGAAACACTTAGCAGGGACCGCCTCGTAGCAAAAACATTGGGCATCATGAAAAACCACGTTCTTTTAGGATACATGCAATTTAAAATTTCTGGGTCGAGATGCTTCTAATTATGAGGCGGCATCAGATTTGTTGCTGCCTTCTCACTTCATTCTTAGCCTTCACATTTGTGCAAGAATGTACACATGGTGCAAGATGATGGCAGGTAATATGATGATGCCAGTATGATCATTCCCACATAGGTCCTAGTACCATCCTGACCACCCCCAGGTCTAACATAACTCTGCAGCCACATGTTTCCCACTCACCAGCTAAACAGATTATCGAGGGGAGGCTAATTAAGCAGGAAGTATAATATATTAGTCGAGAATGTCAGAGAGTTTGGGGAGCGCTTGCTCTAGGGGTTAGTTGAAAATTCAAAGTTAACCGTTGAAAATTGACTGTTCAAGTTAGGGTTTCAGCACTCATCCCAGGAGGGTCAGAGTTGAAAATTCCTGTCAAACTCCTAGACACTGAAATGACCACGTACTATATATATATATAGGAGTGTCTGGTGTGGGCTTATACTCGTACACCTTCCCACTCACTTGGAAACCTCTTGACCACCAAGGTCTTGGGTGCTTAGCTAGCCTTAGCTAGCCTTAGGCATATATATATATACATATATTATATATATATATATGCATATATATACTGTATATACATATATATATATATAGCACATACAGAGAGAGTTGGCACTGAAGTGCAATATTGTAGGGGGGGTACCAGTATAGAGATCAGGTAGGCCAAAGGTAGAAAGATCTAGAATAATAGTAATAATAGTATATACGATAATGATAATGACGATGATAATTATAATAGAGTTAATTGGTGAAGAGTCTAATGGTAGTATCTGCTCCAGCTGTGAAGAGCCACGGCTGTGATGGATGGAACGTGCAGCACAGCACACCTGCAGTATCACACACACACACACAGGCACACTTGATCGTAGAAAAATACCTACTTAACATAGCATCACACACATACAATTCTCAATAGTCGTGCTACCAAACTTGAATCTGGCTATGCCAAAATTCACTACTCGCTAACAATCTTGAGAATCCATTTTCCTAGTAGACGGGTCAATATACAAATATAGCCAATACCTTACCCCCAAATAATTGATAGCAAAGGTTTTCCAATGGATTCCGGCACTATTGAGTACGCTAAATAACATACTAAAAATCTGACCCCGAGAACTGGGTCGATTTTCAAGATGGCATCCAAGATGGCTGCCGGGAGCTTAAATTACTCTTCAACATATTTCTGAATTCTGACTGTATTCCAATGTTCGCCGCAGCTGGCATCACAACTACTTAAAATGAGTACATATTTCTATGTAGGTCTGACGTGTGGAAGCAGAATGTCTGACGAGCAGAGAGCCCTTTGGACCATGTCAAGCCTCATAACACCAGAGGAGAACCTCGCAATGCAGGACTTCACAAACCTGTCATGTACGACATCTGAACAGCACAAGGATTTGTCGGAGGCAAGGATGGAAAGGAATGCTGCTGGCCTGGGAAGATCACAATTTGTCGGATGCTCACATTTCTCGCCAGATCCTTTGTTAAGGAACGTTGTCACGGTGTTGTGGCTCAGGAAGGTGTGAGCATGCACAAATAGGAGTCAATATAACGTCAGGCACAAAGTGACCAGACAGCCGGCACTCGCATTCTCGTTCAGTAGGTCCAGAGCCCTTGGACGAACGTCAGCCATCAAGGTCGCTCCTGATCGAATCATTGCTTCCACTTCTTATTCTACATTTCCTGGTAGTCTCCAAGACTGGAGTACTATCAATGGAGGAAGTTACGAGCTCAGTCCTTTGCCTGCCAGAAACGTCTTCCTAAAGGCCAGTAAGTCACAACTAGCTCACGTGACCCGTGGTCATGCAAGTGATGCCTGCCTAGATTCTACACCAGATACAGAGTGCCACTCCCTTGATGGAGGTTCGTTCCTTCTCCGAATACCATGGAAGCGCAGAGAAAGTAATTGTGGAATGGGGCAACCAAATGCTGACTTCACTATCCGGCATTATGGTTCAGCTATGACCATTGTCTCTGATAGCTATGAGGAAGTTCATCCATTAAAGGCAACACGCATCAGAGAGGACACAATGTTCATCCCCTTGTAAGGTTCACTGCTGAAGCAGAGTTCTCAGGCAAGGAGTAAGGTTCACTGCTGAAGCAGAGTTCTCAGGCAAGGAGTAAGGTTCACTGCTGAAGCAGAGTTCTCAGGCAAGGAGTAAGGTTCACTGCTGAAGCAGAGTTCTCAGTCAAGGAGTAAGGTTCACTGCTGAAGCAGAGTTCTCAGGCAAGGAGTAAGGTTCACTGCTGCAGCAGAGTTCTCAGGCAAGGAGTAAGGTTCACTGCTGAAGCAGAGTTCTCAGGCAAGGAGTAAGGTTCACTGCTGAAGCAGAGTTCTCAGTCAAGGAGTAAGGTTCACTGCTGAAGCAGAGTTCTCAGGCAAGGAGTAAGGTTCACTGCTGAAGCAGAGTTCTCAGGCAAGGAGTAAGGTTCACTGCTGAAGCAGAGTTCTCAGGCAAGGAGTAAGGTTCACTGCTGAAGCAGAGTTCTCAGGCAAGGAGTAAGGTTCACTGCTGAAGCAGAGTTCTCAGTCAAGGAGTAAGGTTCACTGCTGAAGCAGAGTTCTCAGGCAAGGAGTAAGGTTCACTGCTGAAGCAGAGTTCTCAGTCAAGGAGTAAGGTTCACTGCGTTATCAGGCAAGGAGTAAGGTTCACTGCTGAAGCAGAGTTCTCAGTCAAGGAGTAAGGTTCACTGCTGAAGCAGAGTTCTCAGGCAAGGTGTAAGGTTCAGAGTTCTCAGGCAAGGTGCAAGGTTCAGAGTTCTCAGGCAAGGTGTAAGGTTCAGAGTTCTCAGGCAAGGTGTAAGGTTCACTGCTGAAGCAGAGTTCTCAGGCAAGGTGTAAGGTTCAGAGTTCTCAGGCAAGGAGGAGTTGTGCTAAGAGATATTAATAAACAGAGACGGACTCGGATGATAAGTGATAAACTGAGAGAAAGGGTCAGAGGTCAATGCACCTGGGGTGCTGACGTAGACACAGTCAAGCTACATCTCTTGCACACACCACTATGGTGATTGGAGAAGATCCCCGTCACCTGGTCTTTGCTATGCACAGAGAGATAGTAAGGATCTCTCAGACAAGCTTTATTCCTGGAACATTTAGTCAAAACGTCGCGAGAGTAAAAATTCATTGAGCCAGAGGTCATAGTAATTTTATTATGTCAACTGACGAGAGTTCGTTGAAAGTCCAAATCTGATAAGTTTTAAGGTGTATGCATCAATCCACAAAAGAAGTCCTCGGCCATGCCGTGTGCTCGCTCAGCAGATGTTCATCCATGCCGCCGTGACTGGTTATCACGACTTCTCATATTTTCAGTGTTGGAAAATAGACTGCTGTCCAGAAGCTTGTCAAAGATGTCTATATATTGATGAAGAAAAGTTACTGTCACGAACTTCCCGTTTGTGGCAGGTGATTGGAAGTCAGTGGCAAGTCAGGTAAGAATGGCCTAGCTATAACTAACTAGAGAAAGAATGGCCTAGCTACAACTAGTTTCTATCGAGTGACTACAATATATTGATACGATAGGTTGGAGAAGGAGCAACCTCAGAACACTGTTGCAAAAAGTGGAAGACGCTGAGGGATCAGTACGTATGGTAACTGAAGAAGAAGAGGCCCAAGAGTGTGATGCAGGCCCATGGTTATTTCATGCTGGCCACTGTTTTCCGTCATCATTTGTGAACATTGAATTCCCCAAGAACCCTATTCCCCACCACCTACCAATTATCATAAACATGAATTTATGTAAAATATTTTAAGCTAATTTTGTGCACTGATAATTATGTTGAAAATATTTACTAGATAATTTATTATTAGCATTGTGTGTTTATGTACGCCAAAACATAGTTGTATTGCCAGGGGACTTCTCCAGCTGTGCTTGAGAAGTAGTCCCTGAAGACATCTCTAGTGGAAGCAGCGGATCGTGAACACCTAAAGATAAATTGGACTTTATAATGAACAAGGAACAAAGGCGAAACCCCTGTTGCTTCCAGCACGTGATAGGGACTCCATTCCAGTACATGGCTCCTCGTCGATGGTACAAACTGTTTATCTGTCCCATACGAAAGTTGAAGGACAGTGAGGTCTGCAAAATCATAGAGGACACTTCATGAGAGACCTATTTTTTAGCACTATACTTGTGAGTTGCCTGTAGCAAGAAATCTCAGAGCGAGTGCCAACCTTTCACCAGTGGAGATATCTGCTCTGACAGAGCTGTCATGACTCTGATGGGTCAGGTATGGACTGACCTATATATATATAATTAGGTAACTTTTATTACTTATACTATGGTATATACAAAGCATACCTCAGCTAAGAGAGAGCCAAACTTCTCCCTAGACATCCTCAAATATCTGAAATGACTCCCAGGGTTTGACAGTCTCATCTCTTGTAGGAGATTGTTATAATCTCCATGCTGCCTAGGCGAGTGAATATTGGGCTTACTCACATCCTTGCTCTACCGCTTTCTTAGCCTCCTGCTAGCCAACAGCAAGATATTCGCTGCCCTGTCACTGCTGTCCAGCTCTGTTGAGTGCAGTTGGAGGGTCAAAGGTCAATCGACAATAATAATAAACACGACGTGGTGAGCAGAGTTGTGTTGTGAAGCAATGCAACGCTCCCTCGGCCAGCGTCGTTTTGTGAAGCAGCCTCTAGGCCAATATTCGCCGTCCCAAACCAGACTATAGAGGTGATGATGACCGGGCGCCAAATAATGGCCGTCCTCTTTGGTAGCAGGTGGACAGATTCCCTTGCAACAATGTGATAAAACACCTTCAGCAAGAAGGTTGTCTCTGCTAACTGAATCTACTACCAAACTTCACCATCACAGAGCATGCTACCAGATCATAGTCTGGATGGATGCCATGAGGGAGTGTAATCTGCAGGATAATCAGTTCGTCCTACACATGTCAAGACTAAAAACTGCTCCAGACAGTCTCTTGAAATCATTTATCGTAACTGCTCCACTTCCTGCAAGACACATCCTGCTCTTGTATATAGTAAGACACATCGCTGCTCTTGTATATAGCAAGACACGCTCTTGTATATAGCAAGACACGCTCTTGTATATAGCAAGACACATTGCTGCTCTTGTATATAGCAAGACACATTGCTGCTCTTGTATATAGCAAGACACATCGCTGCTCTTGTATATAGCAAGACATATTGCTGCTCTTGTATATAGCAAGACACATCGCTGCTCTTGTATATAGCAAGACACACATCGCTGCTCTTGTATATAGCAAGACACATTGCTGCTCTTGTATATAGCAAGACACATTGCTGCTCTTGTATATAGCAAGACACATTGCTGCTCTTGTATATAGCAAGACACATCGCTGCTCTTGTATATAGCAAGACACATCGCTGCTCTTGTATATAGCAAGACACATCGCTGCTCTTGTATATAGCAAGACACATCGCTGCTCTTGTATATAGCAAGACACATCGCTGCTCTTGTATATAGCAAGACACATCGCTGCTCTTGTATAAAGCAAGACACATCGCTGCTCTTGTATGTAGCAAGACACATCGCTGCTCTTGTATATAGCAAGACACATCGCTGCTCTTGTACATAGCAAGACACATCGCTGCTCTTGTAGAAGATATGGTCTGCCATATACTGCTACCTGTACTGTGGACCTTATGCCAACTTGAAGAATATGACAATCCACACAACAAGTTTCTTCCAGAGAGTCGGAGATGAAGAGCAACTAACTATAAGACAACTTTAATTACTGTTGAATACAGCACTTACTTAGGCATTTGGTGGGCAAGCTTGAGGCAAGCTTGAGACACCAGCTTGGCTTTGTCATTAAATAATTAATTACTAGAGCCCCAAAACCTAGGGTTCCTAGAGCCCCAAAACCTAGGGTTCCTAGAGACCCAAAACCTAGGGTTCCTAGAGCCCCAAAATCTAGGGTTCCTAGAGCCCCAAAACCTAGGGTTCCTAGAGAAGGGTTCCTAGAGCCCCAAAACCTAGGGTTCCTAGAGCCTTGCTAGGGCGAGACACCAAAACCACTTTCTATGTATTTTGAACAGTAATTGAGATATAGCCATTTTAAGCTCCTGGCGGCCATCTTGGATTCCATCTTGAAAATGACGTTGATGCCAGCCAGGGTCAGAATCAACTGTCTGTTATTTATCATGCACAACCTAATCCATTGAAAACCTTTGCTGTTGGTGTTTGGTTGGTTGAACATATATTGACAGTCTATAGGTCAACTCCTCCCACTTTCTAGGTCTCTTTCTACGTTAACCCTTCCTTTTCCTAGGTAACCCTTGTCACCTTCCTTAGGACATCCTCTCCCTCTCCAGCCCCCCCCCCCCCCCTCTCCCATCCACTTACCTAAGCCATCTACTCTGGCACTTGCTTGCAGCTGCTTCACTGGTATAATCTGTGGGTTCTGGAGGAGGTCGCTGAATGCATCATTTGCACAGGGATAGAAATACATGAAGTAAATAGTCATACCACATCAACTTATAGGAGGTTGCTGACTAGTTGCTGTCAGGTTGTGAATAACAAGTCAGTACCACATCAACTTATAGGAGGTTGCTGACTAGTTGCTGTCAGGTTGTGAATAACAAGTCAGTACCACATCAACTTATAGGAGGTTGCTGACTAGTTGCTGTCAGGTTGTGAATAACAAGTCAGTACCACATCAACTTATAGGAGATTGCTGACTAGTTGCTGGCAGGTTGTGAGTAACAAGCCAGTACCACATCAACTTATAGGAGGTTGCTCACTAGTTGCTGTCAGGTTGTGAATAACAAGCCACATCAACTTATAGGAGGTTGCTGACTAGTTGCTGTCAGGTTGTGAATAACAAGTCAGTACCACATCAACTTATAGGAGGTTGCTGACTAGTTGCTGGCAGGTTGTGAATAACAAGTCAGTACCACATCAACTTATAGGAGGTTGCTGACTAGTTGCTGGCAGGTTGTGAATAACAAGTCAGTACCACATCAACTTATAGGAGGTTGCTGACTAGTTGCTGTCAGGTTGTGAATAACATGTCAGTACCACATCAACTTATAGGAGGTTGCTGACTAGTTGCTGGCAGGTTGTGAATAACAAGTCAGTACCACATCAACTTATAGGAGGTTGCTGACTAGTTGCTGGCAGGTTGTGAATAACAAGTCAGTACCACATCAACTTATAGGAGGTTGCTGAATAGTTGCTGTCAGGTTGTGAATAACAAGTCAGTACCACATCAACTTATAGGAGGTTGCTGACTAGTTGCTGGCAGGTTGTGAATAACAAGTCAGTACCACATCAACTTATAGGAGGTTGCTGACTAGTTGCTGGCAGGTTGTGAATAACAAGTCAGTACCACATCAACTTATAGGAGGTTGCCGACTAGTTGCTGGCAGGTTGTGAATAACAAGTCAGTACCACATCAACTTATAGGAGGTTGCTGACTAGTTGCTGTCAGGTTGTGAATAACAAGTCAGTACCACATCAACTTATAGGAGGTTGCTGACTAGTTGCTGGCAGGTTGTGAATAACAAGTCAGTACCACATCAACTTATAGGAGGTTGCTGACTAGTTGCTGGCAGGTTGTGAATAACAAGTCAGTACCACATCAACTTATAGGAGGTTGCTGACTAGTTGCTGGCAGGTTGTGAATAACAAGTCAGTACCACATCAACTTATAGGAGGTTGCTGACTAGTTGCTGGCAGGTTGTGAATAACAAGTCAGTACCACATCAACTTATAGGAGGTTGCTGACTAGTTGCTGGCAGGTTGTGAATAACAAGTCAGTACCACATCAACTTATAGGAGGTTGCTGACTAGTTGCTGGCAGGTTGTGAAGGTGATAATATTGTCACACAAAATGGTGTCACAGTTTGCAGTCAATGAATACGCTCACAGAAAAGCTCCAAGTCTATTATCTTAGCAAGTTGCAATAGCTGGCAATCTCACAGGTGGTGCTAGCATGCAGAGGACCTAGCAGAGCTGGTCTAATGCCTGGTGTTAGCACAGGTGGCTACTAGCATGTAGAGGACCTAGCAGAGCTGGTCTAATGCCTGGTGTTAGCACAGGCGGCTACTAGCATGTAGAGGACCTAGTAGAGCTGGTCTAATGCCTGGTGTTAGCACAGGCGGCTACTAGCATGTAGAGGACCTAGTAGAGCTGGTCTAATGCCTGGTGTTAGCACAGGCGGCTACTAGCATGTAGAGGACCTGGCATGGCTGGAGTATCAGCTGGCACATGACTGACCAGATCACACCTCACCATGCCGCTCAGCTTGTGCGTGCATTGGTAAGACTTGAGCATTAATGATATATAGCACAACAGTGTCTTAATGTTAGCATGAGAGTGCAATACTTACAGAGTTGTGACACAGAGTGTACTCCTCACCTGAAAACCTTGCCATGGCAGACCACCACTCGTCCATCATCACTGCAGGATGCAAAGAGAGGCAGGCCAGCGTGGAAACAGACACTGCGCACTGCCTGGCGGTGCTGCCTGCAAGCAAGGAGGGAACGAGTCATGATATGGTAACACAAATGCTAGGCGTGGCCAGCTCAAGCACGTGCTGGCCACACCTTCTGTTTCCTGTGCATATTATAATTGAACATATGTTCTTGTAGATGCCCTGCCTGATGCCACAACCAGATGCCTGCCAACACAACGAGTGTGCTGGCTGGCTGGGAAACACATGTATGTATTTGGGGAAATGGTCGAGAGGGAGAAAGGTTTTTCTAAGACTTTGCACCCCCCCCCCCCCCCCCCGAAGAAGGGAAGCTCACTAACAGTGTAGCAAGGTGTTGCTTGCTGGCTCTCAGTGTAGCCAGGTGTTGCTTGCTGGCTCTCAGTGTAGCCAGGTGTTGCTTGCTGGCTCTCAGTGTAGCCAGGCAATGCTTGCTGGCTCTCAGTGTAGCCAGGCGTTGCTTGCTGGCTCTCAGTGTAGCCAGGTGTTGCTTGCTGGCTCTCAGTGTAGCCAGGTGTTGCTTGCTGGCTCTCAGTGTAGCCAGGTATTGCTTGCTTGCTGGCTCTCAGTGTAGCCAGGTGTTGCTTGCTGGCTCTCAGTGTAGCCAGGTGTTGCTTGCTGGCTCTCAGTGTAGCCAGGCAATGCTTGCTGGCTCTCAGTGTAGCCAGGCAATGCTTGCTGGCTCTCAGTGTAGCCAGGTGTTGCTTGCTGGCTCTCAGTGTAGCCAGGTGTTGCTTGCTGGCTCTCAGTGTAGCCAGGTGTTGCTTGCTGGCTCTCAGTGTAGCCAGGTGTTGCTTGCTGGCTCTCAGTGTAGCCAGGTGTTGCTTGCTGGCTCTCAGTGTAGCCAGGTGTTGCTTGCTGGCTCTCAGTGTAGCCAGGTGTTGCTTGCTGGCTCTCAGTGTAGCCAGGCAATGCTTGCTGGCTCTCAGTGTAGCCAGGCAATGCTTGCTGGCTCTCAGTGTAGCCAGGTGTTGCTTGCTGGCTCTCAGTGTAGCCAGGTGTTGCTTGCTGGCTCTCAGTGTAGCCAGGTGTTGCTTGCTGGCTCTCAGTGTAGCCAGGTGTTGCTTGCTGGCTCTCAGTGTAGCCAGGTGTTGCTTGCTGGCTCTCAGTGTAGCCAGGTGTTGCTTGCTGGCTCTCAGTGTAGCCAGGTGTTGCTTGCTGGCTCTCAGTGTAGCCAGGCAATGCTTGCTGGCTCTCAGTGTAGCCAGGTGTTGCTTGCTGGCTCTCAGTGTAGACAGGTGTTGCTTGCTGGCTCTCAGTGTAGCCAGGTGTTGCTTGCTGGCTCTCAGTGTTGCCAGGTGTTGCTTGCTGGCTCTCAGTGTAGCCAGGTGTTGCTTGCTGGCTCTCAGTGTAGCCAGGTGTTGCTTGCTGACTCTCGGTGTAGCCAGGTGGTGCTTGCTGGCTCTCAGTGTAGCCAAGTGTTGCTTGCTGGCTCTCAGTGTAGCCAGGTGTTGCTTGCTGGCTCTCAGTGTAGCCAGGTGTTGCTTGCTGGCTCTCAGTGTAGCCAGGTGTTGCTTGCTGGCTCTCAGTGTAGCCAGGTGTTGCTTGCTGGCTCTCAGTGTAGCCAGGTGTTGCATGCTGGCTCTCAGTGTAGCCAGGTGTTGCTTGCTAGCTCTCAGTGTAGCCAGGTGTTGCTTGCTAGCTCTCAGTGTAGCCAGGTGTTGCTTGCAGGCTCTCAGTGTAGCCAGGTGTTGCTTGCTGGCTCTCAGTGTAGCCAGGTGTTGCTTGCTGGCTCTTAGTGTAGCCAGGTGTTGCTTGCTTGCTGGCTCTCAGTGTAGCCAGGTGTTGCTTGCTGGCTCTCAGTGTAGCCAGGCAATGCTTGCTGGCTCTCAGTGTAGCCAGGCAATGCTTGCTGGCTCTCAGTGTAGCCAGGTGTTGCTTGCTGGCTCTCAGTGTAGCCAGGTGTTGCTTGCTGGCTCTCAGTGTAGCCAGGTGTTGCTTGCTGGCTCTCAGTGTAGCCAGGTGTTGCTTGCTGGCTCTCAGTGTAGCCAGGTGTTGCTTGCTGGCTCTCAGTGTAGCCAGGCAATGCTTGCTGGCTCTCAGTGTAGCCAGGTGTTGCTTGCTGGCTCTCAGTGTAGCCAGGTGTTGCTTGCTGGCTCTTAGTGTAGCCAGGTGTTGCTTGCTTGCTGGCTCTCAGTGTAGCCAGGTGTTGCTTGCTGGCTCTCAGTGTAGCCAGGTGTTGCTTGCAGGCTCTCAGTGTAGCCAGGTGTTGCTTGCTGGCTCTCAGAGTTGTCAAGTGCTGAAGGGAAGACTATGCTGAAGGGGTCTAGAACTCTGGACTCTATAAATGAGGTCATGAGGCAGGACTTACTGGATGAGGAAATGTGTGTAATATTCACAATAACTTCAGACATTGTTTTAGATAATTTTGCTCTCTTGACCCCTTTGTGTTCCATCTATTCTCCATCACTAGCATATCTCTCCTCTATTGACTCCATGCAGTCAGTTAGTTACCTTACCTCTAGTTCTCCATTAGCATATCTCTCCTCTATTGACTCTATGCAGTCAGTTACCTCTAGTTCTCCATTAGCATATCTCTCTAATTATTTAATGCCACATATGTAGCCTGTTCTATTAGTACTCGCCACAAAAGTGGCAGCATATGCAAGCAACAGTGTTTCTATCTTGCCAGGCTTGATGTAGCTTCCACCCTCGTGGCAAGCGAGGCAAGCAACAGTGTTTCTATGCCAGGCTTGATGTAGCTTCCATGCCTTGTGGCAAGCGAGGCAAGCAACAGTGTTTCTATCTTGCCAGGCTTGATGTAGCTTCCACCCTCGTGGCAAGTGAGGCAAGCAACAGTGTTTCTATTCTTCCAGGCTTGATGTAGCTTCCACGCCTCGTGGCAAGTGAGGCAAGCACCAGTGTTTCTATCTCGCCAGGCTTGATGTAGCTTCCACGCCTCGTGACAAGTGAGATGTCCACCTCCACAGCTATTGTGAGGAGTTAAGCATGTCACATGGAGCTTCACAGCACTCTAGCCCTGACAGTACAAATTATGCAGCTGTAGCCCTGACAGTACAAATTATGCAGCTGATACTCATTGTAGCCATTTCTTCACTCGATCTTTGAATCTGCCAGCCAGTAAGATGCCAGCACGAGACGGTCTTTATGGGATTAGTATTGTATGAATCTCATTATTACAACACTCCCTGTATTCTATGAATCTCATTACAACACTCTGTATTCTATGAATCTCGTTACACTGCTCTCTGTATTCTATGAATCTCATTACACCACTCTCTGTAGTTCTCCCTGTAATATATAGACACACCTTCCTAGGCTCCCGTGAATTTTTATCTGAGATGTCGAGCATGCACTTATAAACCAGACTCAGCGTAGATGTTGGACCATGTAACATGATTGAATGTTACATAGATGTTAGACCATGTAACATGATTGAATGTTACATAGGGTCACTCTTCCCTCATAACAACCACAGGTCACTCCTTCCCTCATAACAACAACCACGGGTCACTCCTTCCCTCATAACAACAACCACGGGTCACTCCTTCCCTCATAACAACAACCACGGGTCACTCCTTCCCTCATAACAACAACCACGGGTCACTCCTTCCCTCATAACAACAACCACGGGTCACTCCTTCCCTCATAACAACAACCACGGTCACTCTTCCCTCATAACAACAACCACGGGTCACTCCTTCCCTCATAACAACAACCACGGGTCACTCCTTCCCTCATAACAACAACCACGGGTCACTCCTTCCCTCATAACAACAACCACGGGTCACTCTTTCCCTCATAACAACCACAGGTCACTCCTTCCCTCATAACAACAACCACGGGTCACTCCTTCCCTCATAACAACAACCACGGGTCACTCCTTCCCTCATAACAACAACCACGGTCACTCTTCCCTCATAACAACAACCACGGGTCACTCCTTCCCTCATAACAACAACCACGGGTCACTCCTTCCCTCATAACAACAACCACGGGTCACTCCTTCCCTCATAACAACAACCACGGGTCACTCTTTCCCTCATAACAACAACCACGGGTCACTCCTTCCCTCATAACAACAACCATGGGTCACTCCTTCCCTCATAACAACAACCACGGGTCACTCTTTCCCTCATAACAACCACGGGTCACTCCTTCCCTCATAACAACAACCACGGGTCACTCCTTCCCTCATAACAACCACGGGTCACTCTTTCCCTCATAAAAACTACAGGTCACTCCTTCCCTCATAACAACCACGGGTCACTCCTTCCCTCATAACAACAACCACGGGTCACTCCTTCCCTCATAACAACAACCACAGGTCACTCTTCCCTCATAACAACAACCACGGGTCACTCTTCCCTCATAACAGCAACCACGGGTCACTACTTCCCTCATAACAACAACCAGCTATCACCTCGGTCATCTGTCCACACAGGACACAGGAGTGTGTGGCCGACACCCACCAAATAATGATATTCATGATCGGTTGGATCTAGCTTACCTTCAGTCATCCATAAGGTGATTAGTCCCTTGCCTTACGGATAACTGGTTCCACCAGCACTGACATAGGCTTGGCCTTTATAGCAGAGGTATGACCTACTTGGCCTTTATAGCAGAGGTATGACCTAGTATTGGCCTTTAGAGAGAGGTATGACCTAGACTTGGCCTTTATAGCAGAGGTATGACCTAGTCTTGGCCTTTAGAGAGAGGTCTAACCTAGTCTTGGCCTTTAGAGAGAGATGTCTGACCTAGACTTGGCCTTTATAGCAGTAATCTTGGTCTTATAGTAGAAGACCGACTAGTATATTGGCCTTTATAGCAGAGGTATGACCTAATATTGGCCTTTATAGCAGAGGTATGACCTAGTCTTGGCCTTATAGCAGAGGTATGACCTAATCTTGGCCTTTATAGCAGAGGTATGACCTAGTCTTGGCCTTTAGAGAGAGATGTCTGACCTAGACTTGGCCTTTATAGCAGTAATCTTGGTCTTATAGTAGAAGACTGACTAGTATTGGCAGAGGTATGACCTAATATTGGCCTTTATAGCAGAGGTATGACCTAGTCTTGGCCTTATAGCAGAGGTATGACCTAATCTTGGCCTTTATAGCAGAGGTATGACCTAGTCTTGGCCTTTTAGCAGAGGTATGACCTAGTCCACTCGTACCATTTTCAATTTTTTGGCACTTAGCACACTTAGCAATCTGGAGATATTTTGGCGGAGGTTGCAGGGATTCAGGTTTTTGAGGTGCCTCCACTTTAGGGTCTAGTAACTTGCCTATAGTTATACCTATGAAACATATTTTAGTATCAAAAGATCAAAAGAGAGACCTATCTTTTGAGCTATATATCAAGTCCATACCATGAAGTTTGCAGAATCTACGGAGCTCTAAAGTTGTAACCACAAGTTTAAAAAAAAGTTTTAAAAAACCCTTCACCCAAGACTTGATTGATTAACGACCTAATTGACTAACACTTCACCCAAGACTTAATTGATTAACACTTCACCCAAGACTTAATTGATTGATTAACACTTCATCCGAGACTTAATTGGTTAACACTTCCCCCAAGACTTCATTGATTAACACTTCACCCAAGACTTCATTGATTAACACTTCACCCATGACTTCATTGATTAACACTTCACCCATGACTTCATTGATTATCACTTCACCCATGACTTCATTGATTAACACTTCACCCATGACTTGTGGTTTGGATTTTCATTTGTGAAATAAGTTTTAGGTCAAGAAAATATTTTGTTCTTACCATTCTATACCACTCTATATCATTCTATACCAAGAATCATCTCCACTGGTGAGTAAACAGAAACAGCATCACTACTTCACTCCAGATGCTCCATTGTTTACAACAAAGCTTAAATCAAAGATATCCATTCAGGAGTGACTCCTCTATCAAGAGTAAAGATATCCATTCAGGAGTGACTCCTCTATCAAGAGTAAACATATCCATTCAGGAGTGACTCCTCTATCAAGAGTAAAGATATCCATTCAGGAGTGATTCCTCTATCAAGAGTAAAGATATTCATTCAGGAGTGACTCCTCTATCAAGAGTAAAGATATTCATTCAGGAGTGACTCCTCTATCAAGAGCAAAGGGATTCTGAGCAGTTCCAGTAAGCAGAGATGCTTGTACTGCTTTTCTCTTCAGAATGGCTTCCAGAATAGGAGATCGTTCACCCATAACCAGGGTTGTTTTGCAAGGTGCCACACCCACAAGCAGGGTGGTAGCAGGTGTCATGCATGGAGTGAGCACAGCAAGTGATGTTCCCAACCTCGCTACACGCTCCAAGATCTACGGCGTGAGGTAGTTACTGGCTGAAGAACTGCCACTCAGCTGCTCATGCAAGCTAGAAACCATACCGATACTCCTACATCATGCAAAGGTTCCAGCATCTTCCAGCATCTTGTGACCATGCAGACACTCCCACATCATGTGACCATGCAGACACTCCCACATCATGTGACCATGCAGATACTCCCACATCATGTAACCATACAGACACTCCCACAGAGAACAGGTGCGTCTAGCTCAGGTGAGACCAAAGTCTCGCCACCATGGACATGTCTTACCTCAAGACTTTGTAGGGTTTAGAGGAAAGGTCGCAATCAAACCAGCAAATTTTCTTGTCATAAGAAGCGAGCAGGAGATGATCTCCAGATGGGTGGACAGCCATGCTCGAGATCCACTTGACCCCTGACAGAAGCCGTTTCACCAGCTCCTGCCTCACCAGATCATACACACGCACACTTGTCCGTGTCTACACATAGATGATGCAGTCTCATGATGAGAGCAGTCACAATACCAGCACACACTTGTCTATATCCACACATACATGATGCAGTCACATGATGAGAGCACACACAATACCAGCACACACTTGTCTATATCTACACATACATGATGCAGTCACATGATGAGAGCACACACAATACCAGCACACACTTGTCTATATCTACACATAGATGATGCAGTCACATGATGAGAGCACACACAATACAGCACACACTTGCCTATATCCACACATACATGATGCAGTCACATGATGAGAGCACACACAATACCAGCACACACTTGTCTATATCTACACATACATGATGCAGTCACATGATGAGAGCACACACAATACCAGCACACACTTGTCTATATCTACCATACATGATGCAGTCACATGATGAGAGCACACACAATACCAGCACACACTTGTCTATATCCACACATACATGATGCAGTCACATGATGAGAGCACACACAATACCAGCACACACTTGTCTATATCTACACATACATGATGCAGTCACATGATGAGAGCACACACAATACCAGCACACACTTGTCTATATCCACACATACATGATGCAGTCACATGATGAGAGCACACACAATACCAGCACACACTTGTCTATATCCACACATACATGATGCAGTCACATGATGAGAGCACACACAATACCAGCACACACTTGTCTATATCTACACATACATGATGCAGTCACATGATGAGAGCACACACAATACAGCACACACTTGCCTATATCCACACATACATGATGCAGTCACATGATGAGAGCACACACAATACCAGCACACACTTGTCTATATCCACACATACATGATGCAGTCACATGATGAGAGCACACACAATACCAGCACACACTTGTCTATATCTACACATACATGATGCAGTCACATGATGAGAGCACACACAATACCAGCACACACTTGTCTATATCCACACATACATGATGCAGTCACATGATGAGAGCACACACAATACCAGCACACACTTGTCTATATCTACACATACATGATGCAGTCACATGATGAGAGCACACACAATACCAGCACACACTTGTCTATATCCACACATACATGATGCAGTCACATGATGAGAGCACACACAATACCAGCACACACTTGTCTATATCCACACATACATGATGCAGTCACATGATGAGAGCACACACAATACCAGCACACACTTGTCTATATCTACACATACATGATGCAGTCACATGATGAGAGCACACACAATACAGCACACACTTGCCTATATCCACACATACATGATGCAGTCACATGATGAGAGCACACACAATACCAGCACACACTTGTCTATATCCACACATACATGATGCAGTCACATGATGAGAGCACACACAATACCAGCACACACTTGTCTATATCCACACATACATGATGCAGTCACATGATGAGAGCACACACAATACCAGCACACACTTGTCTATATCTACACATACATGATGCAGTCACATGACACCCTCACACACACTTGAATGGAGTGATGGGAACTCACTGCAAGAAAGAAGAGTGGTTTGAACGGGTGAAACGAAACCGCCTGAACTTGACCTTTCACCTTCTTGAACGGTCGCTAAATAGAACAAAGGTGGAAAAGATCAAGAAAGACGAACTCAACTACTCCACACCCAGAGAACTCAACTAAGCCACACCCAGAGAACTCAACTAAGCCACACCCAGAGAACTCAACTAAGCCACACCCAGAGAACTCAACTAAGCCACACCCAGAGAACTCAACTAAGCCACACCCAGAGAACTCAACTAAGCCACTCAGAGAACTCAACTAAGCCACACCCAGATAACTCAACTAAGCCACACCCAGATAACTCAACTAAGCCACACCCAGAGAACTCAACTAAACCACACCCAGAGAACTCGACTAAGCCACACCCAGATAACTCAACTAAGCCACACCCAGAGAACTCAACTATGCCACACCCAGATAACTCAACTAAGCCACACCCAGATAACTCAACTAAGCCACACCCAGAGAACTCGACTAAGCCACACCCAGAGAACTCGACTAAGCAGTCCTCCTCTTCCCTCCCCTTGTAGCAGCACCACTAGCATGCACACTGAGACAAGCAGTCCTCCTCTTCCCTCCCCTTGTAGCAGCACCACTAGCATGCACACTGAGGCAAGCAGTCCTCCTCTTCCCTCCCCTTGTAGCAGCACCACTAGCATGCACACTGAGGCAAGCAGTCCTCCTCTTCCCTCCCCTTGTAGCAGCACCACTAGCATGCACACTGAGGCAAGCAGTCCTCCTCTTCCCTCCCCCTGTAGCAGCACCACTAGCATGCACACTGAGGCAAGCAGTCCTCCTCTTCCCTCCCCTTGTAGCAGCACCACTAGCATGCACACTGAGGCAAGCAGTCCTCCTCTTCCCTCCCCTTGTAGCAGCACCACTAGCATGCACACTGAGGCAAGCAGCAATGATGCTATATTTCTACACAGACCTGTCACACAATGTATGCATGGTTACCTGAGACTTGGCCTTGGAGAGCTGGTGGATGAACACGCCTACCACATCACAACACACAGGAAGAGGTTAACAATTGACTTGAGGCCCTAGTAGTGATTGAACTTTAGACCCATAATAAATAGTAAATGAACTCTAAACCAATGAACTCTAAACCCTAGTAATCAAACTACTAGACTCTAGCAATAATTGAACTCTAGACCCTATTGAACTCTAGACCCTAATAATAATGGAACTCTAGACGCTTACACTCGAGATCCTAGTTAGTAATCAAACTACTAGACTCTAGCAATAATTGAACTCTAGACCCTATTGAACTCTAGACCCTAATAATAATGGAACTCTAGACGCTTACACTCGAGATCCTAGTAGTAATTGAACTCTATACCTTAGTAATGAATAAAACTAAACCTCACAGAGAAGAACACGCACACACAAAATTTCAGCTTCTGCATCTGCTTACTCCTTTGCACGCTATTTTCATCTCCACAGCCTCAAGCTCTCCAATGAAATGTAAGCGAGTTACGCTATTCATCAAACAGAAGCTGAAGATTTTGAAGCAAGTGGACCAGTCAGGGACTTGGAATTGGCAAGAAAGCCAGAGAGGACTGTGGTAGCCAAACAGGAAGAATTTCCGGGTTCTGTGAAGAATGTAAGCAGTTAGGTGTCCCTGATGCTGAGGTGGAGAATGGCTTACCTTGGGTGAAGGTGAGACAGTGCGCAGGAGATTACCGATGAGGATAGCTATAGTAGGCACTGCTCAAGCATCATCAGCACTTGACGAGAGTGAGGAGGAAGAGGAAGAGCAAATGGTGGCTCCATCACCCACACTGAGGCTGAAGAAGCTCTCAGCACTCACTTGACATGTTTGGAACAGCTACACTGACAAACTTGCTACTTCAATATGAACTGCATTCTTAGCAGCAAAGAAGGGCCATGAACTGCATTCTTGACAGCAAAGAAGGGCCATGAACTGTATTCTTAGCAGCAAAGAAGGGCCATGAACTGCATTCTTAGCAGCAAAGAAGGGCCATGAACTGCATTCTTAGCAGCAAAGAAGGGCCATGAACTGCATTCTTAGCAGCAAAGAAGGACCATGAACTGTATTCTTTGGCCATGAACTGCATTCTTGACAGCAAAGAAGGGCCATGAACTGTATTCTTGACAGCAAAGAAGGGCCATGAACTGCATTCTTAGCAGCAAAGAAGGGCCATGAACTGTATTCTTACCAGCAAAGAAGGGCCATGAACTGCATTCTTACCAGCAAAGAAGGGCCATGAACTGCATTCTTAGCAACAAAGAAGGGCCATGAACTGTATTCTTGACAGCAAAGAAGGGCCATGAACTGTATTCTTGACAGCAAAGAAGGGCCATGAACTGCATTCTTAGCAGCAAAGAAGGGCCATGAACTGCATTCTTAGCAGCAAAGAAGGGCCATGAACTGCATTCTTAGCAGCAAAGAAGGGCCATGAACTGCATTCTTACCAGCAAAGAAGGGCCATGAACTGTATTCTTAGCAGCAAAGAAGGGCCATGAACTGCATTCTTAGCAGCAAAGAAGGGCCATGAACTGCATTCTTAGCAGCAAAGAAGGGCCATGAACTGTATTCTTTGGCCATGAACTGCATTCTTAGCAGCAAAGAAGGGCCATGAACTGTATTCTTGACAGCAAAGAAGGGCCATGAACTGTATTCTTGACAGCAAAGAAGGGCCATGAACTGCATTCTTAGCAGCAAAGAAGGGCCATGAACTGTATTCTTACCAGCAAAGAAGGGCCATGAACTGCATTCTTACCAGCAAAGAAGGGCCATGAACTGCATTCTTAGCAGCAAAGAAGGGCCATGAACTGTATTCTTGACAGCAAAGAAGGGCCATGAACTGTATTCTTGACAGCAAAGAAGGGCCATGAACTGCATTCTTAGCAGCAAAGAAGGGCCATGAACTGCATTCTTAGCAGCAAAGAAGGGCCATGAACTGCATTCTTAGCAGCAAAGAAGGGCCATGAACTGCATTCTTACCAGCAAAGAAGGGCCATGAACTGTATTCTTAGCAGCAAAGAAGGGCCATGAACTGCATTCTTAGCAGCAAAGAAGGGCCATGAACTGCATTCTTAGCAGCAAAGAAGGGCCATGAACTGCATTCTTAGCAGCAAAGAAGGGCCATGAACTGTATTCTTTGGCCATGAACTGCATTCTTAGCAGCAAAGAAGGGCCATGAACTGTATTCTTGACAGCAAAGAAGGGCCATGAACTGTATTCTTGACAGCAAAGAAGGGCCATGAACTGCATTCTTACCAGCAAAGAAGGGCCATGAACTGCATTCTTACCAGCAAAGAAGGGCCATGAACTGCATTCTTAGCAGCAAAGAAGGGCCATGAACTGTATTCTTGACAGCAAAGAAGGGCCATGAACTGTATTCTTGACAGCAAAGAAGGGCCATGAACTGCATTCTTAGCAGCAAAGAAGGGCCATGAACTGCATTCTTAGCAGCAAAGAAGGGCCATGAACTGCATTCTTAGCAGCAAAGAAGGGCCATGAACTGCATTCTTACCAGCAAAGAAGGGCCATGAACTGCATTCTTAGCAGCAAAGAAGGGCCATGAACTGTATTCTTACCAGCAAAGAAGGGCCATGAACTGCATTCTTAGCAGCAAAGAAGGGCCATGAACTGCATTCTTACCAGCAAAGAAGGGCCATGAACTGCATTCTTAGCAGCAAAGAAGGGCCATGAACTGCATTCTTGACAGCAAAGAAGGGCCATGAACTGCATTCTTAGCAGCAAAGAAGGGCCATGAACTGCATTCTTAGCAGCAAAGAAGGGCCATGAACTGCATTCTTAGCAGCAAAGAAGGGCCATGAACTGTATTCTTTGGCCATGAACTGCATTCTTAGCAGCAAAGAAGGGCCATGAACTGTATTCTTGACAGCAAAGAAGGGCCATGAACTGTATTCTTGACAGCAAAGAAGGGCCATGAACTGCATTCTTAGCAGCAAAGAAGGGCCATGAACTGTATTCTTACCAGCAAAGAAGGGCCATGAACTGCATTCTTACCAGCAAAGAAGGGCCATGAACTGCATTCTTAGCAGCAAAGAAGGGCCATGAACTGTATTCTTGACAGCAAAGAAGGGCCATGAACTGTATTCTTGACAGCAAAGAAGGGCCATGAACTGCATTCTTAGCAGCAAAGAAGGGCCATGAACTGCATTCTTAGCAGCAAAGAAGGGCCATGAACTGCATTCTTAGCAGCAAAGAAGGGCCATGAACTGCATTCTTACCAGCAAAGAAGGGCCATGAACTGCATTCTTAGCAGCAAAGAAGGGCCATGAACTGTATTCTTACCAGCAAAGAAGGGCCATGAACTGCATTCTTAGCAGCAAAGAAGGGCCATGAACTGCATTCTTACCAGCAAAGAAGGGCCATGAACTGCATTCTTAGCAGCAAAGAAGGGCCATGAACTGCATTCTTGACAGCAAAGAAGGGCCATGAACTGCATTCTTAGCAGCAAAGAAGGGCCATGAACTGCATTCTTAGCAGCAAAGAAGGGCCATGAACTGCATTCTTGACAGCAAAGAAGGGCCATGAACTGTATTCTTGACAGCAAAGAAGGGCCATGATTCCTACACACACAAATAACTCATCTCTTTGCATCTTAGGTACAGAATAAAATGATAGTGCATAGTGTACGGACATGCTTGTTGGTAATCCTTAATAATACCAGTCATTAACACGTGCATAGTGTATGGTAATGTTAATAATACCAGCCATTAACACGTGCATAGTGTATGGTAATGTTAATAATACCAGCCATTAACACGTGCATAGTGTCAGCCATTAACACGTGCATAGTGTCAGCCATTAACACGTGCATAGTGTATGGTAATGTTAATAATACCAGTCATTAACACATGCATAGTGTATGGTAATGCTTAATAATACCAGCCATTAACACATGCATAGTGTATGGTAATGCTTAATAATACCAGCATTAACATGTGCATAGTGTATGGTAATGCTTAATAATACCAGCCATTAACACATGCAGTGTATGGTAATGTTAATAATACCAGCCATTAACACATGCATAGTGTATGGTAATGTTAATAATACCAGCCATTAACACGTGCATAGTGTATGGTAATGTTAATAATACCAGCCATTAACACATGCATAGTGTATGGTAATGTTAATAATACCAGCCATTAACATGTGCATAGTGTATGGTAATGTTAATAATACCAGCCATTAACACGTGCATAGTGTATGGTAATGTTAATTATACCAGCCATTAACACGTGCATAGTGTATGGTAATGTTAATAATACCAGCCATTAACACATGCATAGTGTATGGTAATGCTTAATAATACCAGCCATTAACACGTGCATAGTGTATGGTAATGCATTTAGATAAGTAGAAAGGTGAAAGAGTATGGGAACAGAAACAATTGTTACCTGCAGAAGACAATATTAATACTCGGGTACTGTTAAATGTCTAAATATGCATGACATCATTATAATGTAATAGTTTCATAGTTTGGACATTTCAGAATTACAAGCACACATTTTTCCCGAGGTGTTCGTAACTCTTGAGGTTCTATTATAGTGGGTGAACCTTTTGACAATAGTCGACTACTAGCGAACTAACTCTAGACCCTAGTATATACTGAATAACCCTGTCGTGAATGCACTTTAAACCCTAGTAGTGAATGCACTTTATACCCTAGAAGTGAAGAAACACCCAGAGAATTAACCCATGTGGTTAGCCAATTCATGAACCCATGAGCTTACAGGGAGCAGCTGTGACCGTAGCCAGATAGTCTCCCTTGTGGTGCCAACAAATGTGCTGCACTGTCTCCACATGCTTCAAATACACTCCTCCGCCCTCCTGCTCCCACACCACACCTCTCTCCCCCTCCTCCTCTCTGGCAGCTACAGGGCTGATGGGAAGCTTGTCCAGGAAGATTTCAGTACGTTTCACAAGTAAGTGATCTCCGAGACCAGAATTCATCAACACCACCTCCTTACCACTGCCACATCATAGACAACACAATTATGGGTCTCAACATATGCAGCAACTATAACAAGTAGCACAACATAACCTTCAACATATGCAGCAACACAACATAACCTTCAATATATAGAGCAACACAATATATGCAGCAACACAAATAACCTTCAACATATACAGCAACAGAACATATGTAGCAACACAATAACCTTCAACATATACAGCAACACAACAACATAACCTTCAACATACAGCAACACAACATGCAGCAACACAACAACATAACCTTCAACATATACAGCAACACAACATGCAGCAAACAACAACATAACCTTCAACACATACAGCAACACAACATATGCAGCACACAACATGCAGCAAACAACAACATAACCTTCAACTTATCAGCAACACAACAACATAACCTTCAACATATACAGCAACACAACATATGCAGCAACACAACAACATAACCTTCAACATATACAGCAACACAACATATGCAGCAACACAACCTTCAACATATACAGCAACACAACAACATAACCTTCAACATATACAGCAACACAACATATGCAGCAACACAACATAACCTTCAACATATACAGCATCACAACATATGCAGCAACACAACATAACCTTCAACATATACAGCAACACAACATGCAGCAACACTATGTACATATGCAGCAACACAACATATGCAACACTACATATGCAGCAACACAACATATGCAACACTACATATGCAGCAACACAACATATGCAACACAACATATGCAACACAACATATGCAACACAACATATGCAGCAACACAACATATGCAGCAACACAACATATGCAGCAACACAACATATGCAGCAACACAACATATGCAGCAACACAACATATGCAGCAACACAACATATGCAGCAACACAACATATGCAGCAACACAACATATGCAGCAACACAACATATGCAGCAACACAACATATGCAGCAACACAACATATGCAGCAACACAACATATGCAGCAGCACAACATATGCAGCAGCACAACATATGCAGCAGCACAACATATGCAGCAGCACAACATATGCAGCAGCACAACATATGCAGCAGCACAACATATGCAGCAGCACAACATATGCAGCAACAGCATATGCAGCAACACAGCATATGCAGCAACACAGCATATGCAGCAACACAGCATATGCAGCAACACAGCAACACAACATATGCAGCAGCACAACATACGCAGCGACACAATATATGCAGCAACACAACATGAACACCTTCAACATACAGCACACAACACAACCTTCAACATATACAGCAACACAACAACATAACCTTCAACATACACAGCAACACAACATAACCTTCAACAAATGCAGCAACACAGCAACATAGCCTTCAACATATGAAGCAACACAACAACATAACCTTCAACATATGCAGCAACACAACACAACAACCTTCAACATATACAGCAGCACAACAACATAACCTTCAGCAACACAACACAACCTTTAACAGAGCATCACAATGACAACCTTCAACATATAGAGCAACGCAACAACAAAACCTTCAACATATATATAGTAATGGAACAACATAACCTTCAACATATACAGCAACACAAAAACATAACATTCAACATATGGAGCAACACAACAACATAACATTCAACATAATATAGCAACACAGCATAACCATCAAGATAACAATGGCACCTAACATACACAGCTAGGCCAGTAAATGAACTCACAGCTATGCCAGTAGGCCAGTAAATGAACTCACACAGCTATGCCAGTAGTGAACTCATACAGCTATGCCAGTAGTGAACTCACACAGCTATGGCCAGTAATGAACTCACACAGCTATGGCTAGTAATGAACTCACACAGCTATGGCCAGTAATGAACTCACACAGCTATGGCTAGTAATGAACTCACACAGCTATGCCAGTAATGAACTCACACAGCTATGGCCAGTAGTGAACTCACACAGCTATGGCCAGTAGTGAACTCACACAGCTATGCCAGTAATGAACTCACACAGCTATGGCCAGTAGTGAACTCACACAGCTATGGCCAGTAGTGAACTCACACAGCTATGGCCAGTAATGAACTCACACAGCTATGGCCAGTAATGAACTCACACAGCTATGGCCAGTAATGAACTCACACAGCTATGGCCAGTAATGACTCACACAGCTATGCCAATGACTCACACAGCTATGGCCAGTATTGAGTGTTGAGTGTTTGGAGAGAAACCAACTTGCACTGGTTTGTTGTCGAAGGTCAGAGTGCGAGTACACCTTGCAGTAGCCACCTCCCACAACCTCACTGATTTGTCGGTGCATGCCGAGGCCAGCCACTGGCCTTCTGGCTCCACGGCTACACACAATACCATACCAGTGTGACCTTTGTACTCCTAGAACAACACAATACCATCTCATAAATACCCACACAATACACACACACTCACACAACACACAATCTCACACACACGTCATGTACAACACACACACCACATAATCTCACACATGTACACACACACACACACCATTCTCACACACACACACACCAAAGCCTCTGTGGTAGGAAAAGGTTGAAGGTCACGCAGTGGCGGCAGCTGTGGTATGAGATCTTCAGGATCCACGTTGACCTAGACAAGCCATGCACCAGCATATTATAGCAGGGCCCACACTGCAGCCATGCACCAGCATATTATAGCAGGGCCCAAACTGCAGCCATGCACCAGCATTATTATAGCAGGGCCCACACTGCAGCTATGCACCAGCATTATTATAGCAGGGCCCACACTGCAGCCATGCACCAGCATTATTATAGCAGGGCCCACACTGCAGCCATGCACCAGCATTATTATAGCAGGGCCCACACTGCAGCTATGCACCAGCATTATTATAGCAGGGCCCACACTGCAGCCATGCACCAGCATTATTATAGCAGGGCCCACACTGCAGCCATGCACCAGCACTATTATAGCAGGGCGCACACTGCAGCCATGCACCAGCGTTATTATAGCAGGGCCCACACTGCAGCCATGCACCAGCATTATTATAGCAGGGCCCACACTGCAGCCATGCACCAGCATTATTATAGCAGGGCCCACACTGCAGCCATGCACCAGCATTATTATTGCAGGGCGCACACTGCAGCCATGCACCAGCATTATTATAGCAGGGCCCACACTGCAGCCATGCACCAGCATTATTATAGCAGGGCCCACACTGCAGCCATGCACCAGCATTATTATAGCAGGGCCCACACTGCAGCCATGCACCAGCATTATTATAGCAGGGCCCACACTGCAGCCATGCACCAGCATTATTATAGCAGGGCCCACACTGCAGCCATGCACCAGCATTATTATAGCAGGGCCCACACTGCAGCCATGCACCAGCCATAAACATGGCGTGACTCACTCTCATCTTTCGCTGTCTAGGACAGAGATAGAGGTCCAAGCATCTCTCAAACCTCTCCTTGATGAAGGACGAATAAGACGGCACAGCACGCAGAGAGTCATACCTTCAGTCACATGACAAGAAGATAGATAACACAACTCAGGTTATACCTTCAGTCACATGACAAAGATAACACAACACAGGTTATATCTTCAGTCACATGACAAGAAGATAACGACTCGGGTGTTACGCTATGATTATGCATAACACCATTTTTGCTCGATCAGAGGCCACTCCCATTTATTTGCAGCTCTCAAAACAGTAGCCACTCTGGAAGCTATAGCAGCCTGCCTTCGCTGCAGTCAAACCACGCCCACATGCTCTCTACGTTGTATTCACACATGCATAACATGCATAGCATTGTTTCACTCAGTCCACGGAAATGAACGTCTCTCTCAAGCAGTAGCTCCCCATTCTTGCAGAATGTGTGCTGAACTGGAAGTTGTTCAAAAAGATGACTGCTAGTAGCTCTCAAGAAGTTCTTGCCGTGTCATAGTTTACTCTGCCCCACACAGAGCTCTGAGTAGTTGCTGTGTGTAGTTACTCTGCCCCACACAGAGCTCTGAGTAGTTGCTGTGTGTAGTTACTCTGCCCCACACAGAGCTCTGAGTAGTTGCTGTGTGTAGTTACTCTGTCCCACACAGAGCTCTGAGTAGTTGCTGTGTGTAGTTACTCTGCCCCACACAGAGCTCTGAGTAGTTGCTGTGTGTAGTTACTCTGCCTCACACAGAGCTCTGAGTAGTTGCTGTGTGTAGTTACTCTGCCCCACACAGAGCTCTGAGTAGTTGCTGTGTGTAGTTACTCTGTCCCACACAGAGCTCTGAGTAGTTGCTGTGTGTAGTTACTCTGCCCCACACAGAGCTCTGAGTAGTTGCTGTGTGTAGTTACTCTGCCCCACACAGAGCTCTGAGTAGTTGCTGTGTGTAGTTACTCTGCCCTACACAGAGCTCTGAGTAGTTGCTGTGTGTAGTTACTCTGTCCCACACAGAGCTCTGAGTAGTTGCTGTGTGTAGTTACTCTGCCTCACACAGAGCTCTGAGTAGTTGCTGTGTGTAGTTACTCTGCCCCACACAGAGCTCTGAGTAGTTGCTGTGTGTAGTTAATCTGCCCCACACAGAGCTCTGAGTAGTTGCTGTGTGTAGTTACTCTGCCACACACAGAGCTCTGAGTAGTTGCTGTGTGTAGTTACTCTGCCCCACACAGAGCTCTGAGTAGTTGCTGTGTGTAGTTACTCTGCCCCACACAGAGCTCTGAGTAGTTGCTGTGTGTAGTTACTCTGCCCCACACAGAGCTCTGAGTAGTTGCTGTGTGTAGTTACTCTGCCCTACACAGAGCTCTGAGTAGTTGCTGTGTGTAGTTACTCTGCCCCACACAGAGCTCTGAGTCAATTGTTGCTGCATCAGTGTTTATATTGCCATGTGATGCGTCTGCGCTCGCCATTCCAAATAAATAAATGCACCTCCTCATTTGGTTGCTGCCCTCTCATAGTAGCCTCCCATTCCTCAAGGCTGAAATGTTAATAGCCGCAGCTTCCGATCGAACGAATACGGTAGGTGTTATGCTATGTCACATGACAGAGATACTAGACTGTATAACACGTCACATAATACATGTTACATTGTGTAACATGAAGCAATACATAAGTATTACACTATGTAGCATGAACATGGTATTCCCCTTCGCACATCCCAATAATTAGAGGTCAGGGGGCAGTATGGACTAGTTCTGCAGTTCTAACCTGTGTGCCAGAAAATTAGTGGAGCGATCTTCTTCATCCTCAGCCAACCACTCCTGCTCCTGCATACATATGATATTCATGTTTAGTGCATACTCATACATAATAAGTACCTATGTACATAAATAATGCACACATCATGCACACCTATTCACTGATCACACACACGTTGGGGATAATTAAGTCCCATCTACTGGCATGGGTTAGCTAGGCTTATCATCTGGAATCCAGATGAGGGTGATAAAACATCACTGGGGAAGCTAAAACCATCTCTAACTCTAGCTGTTACTAACACGCTCCAGCTGCTACTGGCACGCTCCAGCTGCTATTGGCACACTCCAGCGGCTAGTGGCACACTCCAGCTGCTACTGTCACACTCCAGCTGCTAGTGGCACACTCCAGCTGCTACTGGCACACTCCAGCTTCTACTGGCACACTCCAGCTGCTACTGTCACACTCCAGCTGCTACTGGCACACTCCAGCTGCTACTGGCACACTCCAGCTGCTACTGGCACACTCCATCCGCTACTGGCACACTCCATCCGCTACTGGCACACTCCAGCTGCTACTGGCACACTCCAGCTGCTATTGGCACACTCCAGCTTCTACTGGCACACTCCAGCTGCTACTGACACACTCCAGCTGCTACTGTCACACTCCAGCTGTTACTGGCACACTCCATCTGCTACTGGCACACTCCAGCGGCTACTGGCACACTCCAGCGGCTACTGGCACACTCCAGCGGCTACTGGCACACTCCAGCGGCTACTGGCACACTCCAGCTGCTACTGGCACACTCCAGCGGCTACTGTACTCCAGCTGCTACTGGCACACTCCAGCTGCTACTGGCACACTCCAGCTGCTACTGGGACACTCCAGAGGGACCTAATAAACAAATAGTGGGTGCTTCTGTACTTACAGTAGGGACCTAACAAACATAGGGAGTGCTACTGCACTTTACAGTAGGGGCTCAACAAACACAGGGAGAGCTACTGCACTTTACATTAGGGGCCTAACAAACACAGGGAGTGCTACTGCACTTCACAGTAGGGGCCTAACAAACACAGGGAGAGCTACTGCACTTTACATTAGGGGCCTAACAAACACAGGGAGAGCTACTGCACTTTACATTAGGGGCCTAACAAACACAGGGAGAGCTACTGCACTTTACATTAGGGGCCTAACAAACACAGGGAGTGTAACTGCACTTCACAGTAAGGGTCTAACAAATCCCAATAAACATTTAAACAATACATAAAGTCCACACAACACACCTTCTGTGCAGTGGGCAGGAACTCAGGTGGAGGGTTATAAGACTCTGCATGTCCAGGTAGTGACACGCGGGGGGCAGGTATGTGTACCTGATGACCACGCCCTTTATGCACTCCCTCACCCCACAGTTGGTAGAACACAGGCTTGGGTGTAACATGTGGGTGTGGCTTCATCCGGCCCATCCGGATAGCATGCACCAGCCTGACAATCTTTTTATGCTCCCACTTTGAGGGGATGAAACTCGTCTTGGGCTTCGCGACACGTGAGAGAGGGAGTGGTTCTTTTTCACTAGTGAAGTGCTCCACATATGGCTGCATGTCAGTTACAATGCAAACAC
The DNA here is from genome assembly GCA_028752905.1 of Cladorhizidae sp. MBARI D1340-BT2. Taxonomy (NCBI): domain Eukaryota; kingdom Metazoa; phylum Porifera; class Demospongiae; order Poecilosclerida; family Cladorhizidae; species Cladorhizidae sp. MBARI D1340-BT2. The sequence goes on along the minus strand of JAQNBH010000018.1, from coordinate 39,798,094 downwards.
TTGAACTGCAATCACTCTCTGACTGATGCTCACTCAGTTATCTGCACTCCCATCCCCTATACAATAACCACACCCCTCCTTTCTCACCATATATGGGTCCATCCCATGCTCAGGATAATTGGATCTCTGCAGCTTCTGGATCATGTGCACTTGATCATCTGTCAGCACCACATCTTTGCCCGACAATTTATCACTGATGGTTCTCCAATATTCTGGGTTCTCCATCTTAGACAAGAACTCATCCAGCTAACATGAGCACAAGACAATCAAAAAGGCCAAATACTTCAAACACATGACATGAAACATTAATCACATCAATAAAATACACATAAGAATGCACTGGGATACAAAATTGTGAGCCCCCCCCACACACACACACACAGCACCTCATCACTAGCAGCAGAGATAGGCTTGGGGAGTTTGTGTCCCTCTACGTCATAGCCAAGATGGTGATAATCCTCATACCACTCAAGAGGCACATTACCCAGTGTGTTCCGCACTTCCTCCTCATCTGAGGTGTCTGTATTGTCTGCTTCAAGCCAAGACAAACTTCTCTTCACTTCTTCACTTCCCTTACCATCATCACCACTGTCACTATCAACAGAATTGACTCCATCACTCTCTCCTCCACCATCACTACCAGATTCCAAGTCTTCATCACTACCAGATTCAAAGTCTTCATCACTGCTCAACTCAGCCTCCGAATCCAGTTCTTCTTGTGAATTCCATTCCGAGTCTTCCTCACCATCTAAGAACTAGTAAACTTTATCTAAACACGCAGTAACGGCTAGTCATAACGGGTGCAGGCAAGACTTACACTAATCCCATCCGTCAACCGCCCTTCACTCTTCTCCTCCCCCCGAGCTCGACTTACTAACTCAAGCGCAGACATTTGGAAAGACTTTTATTATAAACGACTACTTGCCACGTGGACCGCTAGCAATTAGGTAAAATGTGCGTGGGTGGTTGGTCTTCTCTTAATTTGTTCCCAAGACACCTTTCCCACTTTCTTTTTCTTGTCTAGCAGGGAGGGTAAGCTGGAGGTAGTTGCCACCTTGTAGCCTCCAGGATTGGCAACAGAGCGTGGCCACAGCTTGCAGGAAGATGGGTCTGAATATTTGATAATATCACGTGTGGAAGGAATGAGCTGCTGGGCTCGCAGTCCATCAAACCAGCCATATCTGAACTTTAGTTTGTCACTTTCATCTCGTACTCTCTCTTCTTCCTCAAGCCTCATTCGAAGTCTTGCTTTCAGGTATTCTGTGGAAGATCTTGCTTTCTCATACATGTTGACCTGGGCAACGCTAACAGGGTTGGATGAATGTGCAATGTAGATCTGGCCTAATCCTCCTCTCGCATAATTCTTAAGTGTGGAGTCAATGGCTTGAAAAGTTTGCCTGGAGCAAGCCCTCCTTGCATTGGCTGCATCATACTCGAGTTTACGCTCCTGCACAATTCGGTGTTTCTGCAGATTCCACTGGCAGAAGTTGAGGCTGTTCTCACACTTCTTGTGTTTATACTTGCGAGACAAGTCAAATGCTGTTTGACTGTTGTTGTCCATGACCTTAACATGTGCACCATTGTCCACCAACATGCACAGTACCTTCCACCTTCCCATTCTGGCAACTGCGTGAAGAACTGTCCAGCCACTGTCAGTCTTCCTGTTTATGGCAATGTGTGGCACCCTGTGCAGTATCTCAGCAACCAAGTGGTGGTGACCTTGGTGTGCAGCAGTGTACAGTACTGCCCATGCACAGTACTTGCTCCATTCTGAATTTGCAATAATGTCAATTGAAGTGGAGAAGCAATCCGAGATATTTCCCGTCATAGCGGCCCTCAAGAGTTTAGCTCTGATCCTCCATATCTTCATGCGCAGTGTTGCCCCCTCCACTACCTCATGATCACACAACTTGCTGTCCTCCCCTAAAGGCGCATTATCCAGATAACTCAAGCAATATGTGTCTCTCAGAATACCAAGGTCTTTCTCGATGAGCTCCTTAATCTCTCCTATTGTAGCTTGCATGTCCACACTTGTCAGTATCATCTTAATCTCTGTGTCGGCACCATTATCACTGGCTGGAAAAGGCAGACTCAAGTGGAGTTTCTCCAGAGATTTGGCTACAGCTCTTTTAGGGGACTTCAGTTTCCCTGAAGCAGAGGTTGGTGTGGTCTGAGAGGTGCTAGTTTGGATCGTTGGTTTGACTTTAGCTTTCTTGGTTATTATCTTAAGTTTCCCTGCAGCAGACATCAATGCAGTCCGAGTATAAAGTGCCAACTTTTGCTGTTGCTAAGGCAACTATACCAGATGCTCAAATACCCCTCTTTGAAATTATCCCGCATGAAGCACTCAAAATGAAAGAAGTGGTACTTAAACTAACTGTAAGTGACATATTCTTTATGCAAGGTCCTCATCCTAACGCTAGCCCTCAGTCTCGCGAGCAGGACCTTTTACATATTTAGAGAATCGGTAAAGGGATCTCTCCAGAATCGATTCTCGAGAATCGGTAAAGTGTTTTCTCGGTAAAAGATCGAATAGCTAATGACGAGTAAAAATAAGCATGGAGGAATATATTGAGTTGTAGTTAAAAGTCCAATTGATGATGAAGGGTTTGCCTAAATTGTCCAAGTGAATTCGTTTCTTTAATGTATTGGGGAGAGAGTAATCTAGCCGGAGGATGTATATACCGGGCAATTACAATTGACAAGGTTTTGCACAGAAACATTTTAACACATTTTTATGTCAAGTCACACACTTTGGACTACATGAAGACTTGATTTATCATATGAGCGTCTCCTTTGAGAAGCACCCATAGCCTAGTAAGTAGTAGGGGGAAATGAAAGGTAAGCAGACTGAATTCTGTATGGGATTAGCAGACAATTACTGGGGTGGAAGGATCGGAGGTTGTAGTAGGGAGGAGTTGGTTGGCATGGTGGGAGGCTAGAAGGAAAATCTATGTTATTGTGAACAAGTTTGAAGAAAAATTTAAGTTTGGCATTATGGCACCAAGAGGATCGAGATGGAAGATGAAGCCTAGTAGTCCAAGGACCATTGTTTACTACATAATTTACATGCAAAGTATTGTATTCTCTCAAGATGAGAAGAAAGATGGGATGATTGAGGGTCCCAGAGAAAAGAACAGTACTCCAGGTGAGGGTGGATAAGAGAAGTGTAGAGGCAAAGAAGAGTAGAAGTGTCTGAATAGCAGTAGAAATGACAGTAGAGAAGGCCAAATAATTTACGGGTCTTGGAAGAGATGTAAAAAATGTGTTTGTTCCAGGATAGAGATAAAGAAAAGAGGATTCCCAGGTACTTGAACTCAGTCACTAACTGAATTGGATAAAGAGAGATACACAGAAGTGGCAGAGACTTAGTAAGAAGAGATTGTTCATAAGAAATAAGCATGTATATATTTAGACTTCATTGTATTAAGTGTGAGAGATTGGGAAGCAAGCCAGGCAGAGATACAGTTTAGGTCTTTCTGAAAGAGAGAAAAATCAGAATGAGAATTGATGGGTGAAAAAGAAGGAGACAGACAAAGGCACTTTACAGGCTTCATTGATATAAATTATAAAGAGGAGAGGACCTATTATAGATCCCTGAGGGAAAGGAGGAAAGCAGTTAGGCAGCTCTGTCTAAGTTAGCGAGATTATACAACCAGATTTTACACTTGGTACACTTTCTAATAGGGAGGGGAGAAGGAAGGGTGATTTCCGTTAAGACACTATTATGATCTGAGGAGGATATGGGTTACAGAACCAAAGAAGAAGCATGAACATGGGATGGAACAAAGACAAAAGGTCTATGATAGAGGATGAACCAGAATGAGAGGTGTGTGCGGGAGAGGACACGAGTTGCTTGAGGGAGAATAAATCAGAGAGTGCAGAAAGTTGAAAAGGTAGAGGCAGAGACGAGCAGTACACATCAATATTGACGTTAAAGTCTCCAGTAAGGATCAGTTCAGAGAGCACATTGTGCGAAAGAGTGCTTGGAGTGTCTGAAAGGAGGGATACATTAAAGAAGGTCTATAAAAGTTAAAGTAAATTCCTGTACCTTGACTGAGAGAGAAGGAGTTCAAGGCTATTATGGATGTTGAAAGGAACAGCATGTAAAGAAGAGTGTACATAAATAGCAACACCACCACCATAGCGATTTCTATCTAGGCGATAAAGTAGAAAATTAGGTAAAGAAATCTCACTATTGAGAATGTCTGGTGAGAGCCAAGTCTCATTCACACAAAAATCAGGTCAGGAAGATAAGTGTTACAGAGTAGAGGCAGCTAATCTAATTTATATAAGAGACTGCAGGCATTGAAAGAAAACAGCTTAAGAGATCGGCTGGTGAAGTGAGAGGTGGAATTAGACAGAGAGGTTTTAAGAGAGAGATTTTGGACTGAAGTTTAAGGTTTAGGTCCTTCGTGGTTTCTTTAGATGGGGTTGATAGCAGGGGAGAAAGGCAGGAGATGTGATGAAAGAAGAGATAAAAGTAGACCCAGAAGATGGAGGGCAGGATGAAGATGGGAGGTGAGTTGCTGAGGACTGATGGGGGGCTATGCAAAGCAGTTCTGTTCTGGCGCAGATGCTCGCCTAAATTTTGAAGCTGCCACTTCTACAGCCACTTCAATCAGTTGAAATTTTGCTATACACACAGTTGTAGCATACAGGATAAGACAAGCATCAAGTCCAAAACTAATAAGTGTGGTTGACAGGAGGAAAGACAGCTTGTAGGAAATTAGAGTCAGCTCAGTTGAGAGTGAAAAAAAACTATTAGGCTAGCAACACAGTTGGCAGAATTGGTAGTGCTGGGGGACTTGAAATGGAGAAGTTGGCAGAGAGGAGGAAGGTGAATATTGTGGAAGACAAACTAAAAATGGATGGAGGAATAGGTGGTGGAAAGAGTGTTAAGGAGAAGTATGATCTGGATGACTAGCTAGAGTCAGTGAGGCAATGGAAGGTGAAGATGAAGAAGAGAAATGTGAGTGATTGGGAGGAGGATGTCGAGAGTAAGAGCAGCTTAGGGTCAATTACAAGGATATGAGGGAGTGAGCTTGATGTTTTGGTTGAGGACAATATCAGCAGGTCTACTGCAAACCAGAAGTGATGTAAGCTGAGTAATGATGACCTGTATTGTGTGAAGTGGGCTAATAGGCTTTGATGAATTTGGAAGAGAACGGAAAGCATCAATGGATACAATTGAGGGGGCTGGAATATTGAGAGGGGGCTGGAGTATTGAGAGGGAGCTGGAATATTGAGAGGGGGCTGGAATATTGAGAGGGAACTGGAATATTGAGAGGGGGCTGAGTGGCCTTGTTGCTTGTGAAGGAGGTGGAGGGTGTGAGTAATCTGATGTGGAAATGTGTGGGCAAGTGTTTGTGAGGAGGAAGGGACTGATATATCCCCCCCCCCACACACAATCAAGCAGTATAACTCATTTATAACATCCAACATAACTAAATATTTATCAGATGTTGTGTACTATTTTAATTTTTAATTTTCATGAAAATACATTCCAAGGATACTCAGATAGCACGGTCTGCTAATGATAAGGCACCCGGTTATGAGTTATGATGACAAGAACAAAGGTAAATACCTGTCCAATGATCCGGCTTGCGTCACTTGCCAATTATACTACAGAATGTACTGCAGTATCACATGCTCACTGAGAATACTTGGTTATTGAGCCACGGTGTTTATCACAATACCAGTCGACTTACCTTATTTATTGTCACTATTCTTTATTATTTATTTATTTACACTGAAGCGATGGTCCCAAGGGATTCAGCATTTTGAAGATGAAATCAACTTCGAGTGAGGAGGAGGTAGTAGGGAATTCATAGGGTCTCAGCGCCAGATGTGCTGTATGCTTTATCTGCCTATCTAATGCTGGGGCCCTTTGTGTTGTTGCTAGGAGATGTCCAAGTTCACATGGGAGTCCAATAGTAGAAGAAGCCAGTAATGGTGGTCGACCACATGGATTGTGACTGATGCAGAGTTTCCACCATTCAGAAGGGATGTTAGGATCCTCAAGCATATTCCTAGAGCAAGTAGTTGTAGCCAGGAAGTTGATGCAGTGGATGCAGAGTAGTCTGAGCTAATGACAAGACTCTTGGTTCAAGCTCCTTCACTTTATGGATACCCAAGAAAACGAGTGACCACAAGAGCTAACAAGCCTTTGTCAGCAAGCAGCTGAGGGAAGACCTTCCACCATCACCATCATCCTATACATACATTATATGGTAGAGGTAATTTACTTAAAAGGATACTATGGAATCACTAGCTTCTAGAATATCTTCAGAGTTGGGTGAGGGTGATTATAGGGGAGTTATTTGCCTGACTAGCTCAGAGGACACTCTCCTGAGAAGTCCGAAGCAACTCTTTTGGCCCTCGAGCAGAAGCATCGCACCAAACACTTGCATTCTTGTGATTTCACCCTTACCCAATATAGCTGTCTAGTGTGTGAGGGTGTGCTGTGTGTGAGGGGGGAAGAAGTGACTGAGGAAATTCTGTCCTTTCCAGGGGGTTCTGCTGCGGGCCTGATGGTCTGCGCCTCCAGCATTTGAAGGATATGATTGGCAGATTTTCAGGGACGGAGGAGAGCATTTCCTTATAATCATGTCTGATTTTGTGGATTTGATCCTGGAAGGTAAGGCACCTCTCAGTAACCTCCCTTTTTCTCTGTGCCCTTCGACCTTGATTTCACAGACTCCTCCCACCTTGCTGCCAGAGCAGAGCGAGCCTTTGATGTATTCTCATCCACCTCATGCTGTTTATCATCCTCCCTCATCTTGTCCCCTCGAGCTCTCCTCTGTCTCCCCTCCTGCTCATTCTTACACACTAACTCTTCAAAGTTGCGTCGGATCTCATCTTCAGTGAGACGATTTTCTTTGAACTCTAGCGATCGTCTGCTATATACCCTAGTGAAAAGAGGAGAGGAGAGTATTGAGACAATGTTAACATGCCGAGTTTTACAAGCCTATCATTATTATAAAATGTGATTCACATTTACAATACCATGGCAATGTTAACATCCTTTAAATAAGCAGCACAGGTAAGGGGTCCACGTGCTCAAAATCTTATGGTAAGATGTCAGCATTCTTTAAAACTCCCACTTTACAAGAAACAATGCCATGGATGGGAGGGACAGGAGGTAGGAAGCAAAGAGGATGAAGAGGAGAAAGCAAGTTATTAAGAGGGTGTTATTGACATAATATATGCATGGTAATTTGCACCTTTTAGATGGCATAGTATCGGGGGGGGGGGGGGGGGGGGAGGGAGGGGGGGGGGTGGGAATGAAAAAATCCCAAGCAGTATTCCACACAGGTGTTTCTTTTTGTACAAAGATTTTAACAGATGAAAACTTTCTACTTAATTAATGGTCAATTACTACGAGGTACGCAGGGCTAGAGCAACTGGTAAGGTAGGCTAGAGCAACTGGTAATGTAGGGCCAGAGCAACTGGTAAGGTAGGGTCAGAGTAACTGGTAAGGCTTCAATGGAAACACTAAGGGTGTGAGAATTATCACCAGAGGGCAAATTAACTTCATTTAAATTTCACACATCATTAGTGGTTTACACTGCACTCAAACTTTGAAGTCATAGCAACATGAGCCGCACCACAATCGAGCTTGCTAGGTATCAGGAAATCTTCAGAACTGTGCTGAACGTTTGCTCCAATTAAAAGAGAGTATGTGTGCACACACCCTGGTTTTGCTGAAAATCATGCGCGACGGTGATGGGAGGATGGCGATGAAGAGATCCACCAGCAAAGCAGCTCCAAACTTGCGCTAACTCCATTGCAATCACACAGATGGCCAAGAAAGAGCACAGGTGTGCACCATTTAGAATCATTATGCCTATTTTATGATGCGGGTACCCACTGCACATAGACCACACCCACAAGTCTGATTATATGTATACATACATATCATAAGCATATATAGCTATATACATATATATATCTTTATACTGTAAGCTCTGGTTGTTATGCCTCTCCACATAAAGTTGTTAAGCGCCCATTTCATTGTCCTTACAAATGGTCTTTGTTAGGCATCCTTCTACTATTTCAATAACGATGTCGCTGGGAAAAGTACCAATCATGCACATTCATATTATTAGCTGCATTGACGAATCTCAACAAAACGTAAGGCTAAGTATGAGCACGTCTGTTATAAGTTTCAATGTGTACAGTTCTTGGTAATATTCCGACGAGCTTTGCTTCTTATTTGAAGTTGAGACCTTTTCCCAGTCTTATAGTCTTATATAGCACAGGTAACTTCTCCTTGGCCTAACCAACGATTGTAGCGAGGATGCCAATAGAGAGCCTGTCGCAAGAATCATTGTTATCATTGGCTAAAAGGAGCTTTTCGCCATGTAGGATGTCCAAATAGTTCTGTAGCAAACCTGTTTCCAAGGGGAAAAAGTCAAATCTTGCATGCCTATCTCCAGTTCCTTCTTAGTTCGCTGAAGAGACTTTGCTCCTTCGTTATCTGCCTCAAGAGACTGAGTCTTTCTTTGGTTCGAGACATCAGCTCCTTCTTTGACTAGCTCTCAAGATTAGGGCCTCAGTTCTCAGTTATGGAAAGTAATTCGTTTAATTTTCTGTTAGTGTGCATTATTTAGCAATAGTGTTTAGTACGTAACCGCCTATTCTCAGTTAAGCGCCCATTTTCTTGCAGGTTGTGGTTAGGCCTGGGTACTCACACAACCAGAGGTCATAGTACACACACATACATATGGTCTGTGGAGGTGGACAAACAATGGATTTCTATTGGTCTGTGGAGGTGGACAAACAATGGATTTCTATTGGTCTGTGGAGGTAGACAAACAATGGACTTCTATTGGTCTGTGGAGGTGGACAAACAATGGATTTCTATTGGTCTGTGGAGGTAGATAAACAATGGATTTCTATTGGTCTGTGGAGGTGGACAAACAATGGATTTCTATTGGTCTGTGGAGGTGGACAAACAATGGATTTCTATTGGTCTGTGGAGGTAGACAAACAATGGATTTCTATTGGTCTGTGGAGGTGGACAAACAATGGATTTCTATTGGTCTGTGGAGGTAGACAAACAATGGATTTCTATTAGTCTGTGGAGGTGGGGACAAACAATGGATTTCTATTGGTCTGTGGAGGTGGACAAACAATGGATTTCTATTGGTCTGTGGAGGTAGACAAACAATGGATTTCTATTGGTCTGTGAGGTGGGGACAAACAATGGATTCCTATTGGTCTATGGAGGTGGACAAACAATGGATTTCTATTGGTCTGTGGAGGTGGACAAACAATGGACTTCTATTGGTCTGTGGAGGTGGGGACAAACAATGGATTTCTATTGGGTGATTTATCACCTTCTCAGATTATTTATTAGTGACAACCTTCATGCAACCACTTGCACTTTGACCCCCTTCAGATTGGCACATCAATCACTCTTCCAGGTACTGGTCCACTTAAGAAACCACCATTAACATGGACAGCATTGTTGTTTCATTTGTGGAGTATATCTGTAGGGAAAGATCAGGCAGCACTTGTCATCATGGACAACTCTAAGACAAAGATTTACTCCCAAGTTCATTTCCTTGAAGCCAACAACATCCACATATTATATTCTCTCCAGGTGGACTCCAGCCTCTGGATATATCCCTCCAGGTGGACTCCAGCCTCTGGATATATCCTCCAGGTGGACTCCAGCCTCTGTATAGATACCTCCAGGTGGACTCCAGCCTCTGGATAGATCCCTCCAGGTGGACTCCAGCCTCTGTATAGATCCCTCCAGATGGACTCCAGCCTCTGTATAGATCCCTCCAGATGGACTCCAGCCTCTGGATAGATCCCTCCAGATGGACTCCAGCCTCTGGATAGATCCCTCCAGATGGACTCCAGCCTCTGGATATATCCATGAACAAGCCATTTAAAGAACACATGAGGAGGCAATTTGAGAATTAGTATTCTTCTCAAGTGGTGAAGCAGTTTGAGTATAAACTAATGGATTCAGTCTACTAGCGGTGAAGGCGGTAGCTTCTGTGGATTGCATATCTGAGGTAGTTGTGAATAGCTTAATTAAAGCAGGTATCTCTGGAACTCTAGATGGATTCAGAGATGCTGTCACTGAGGCTTCCAAGAGGATAATAGTTCTATCTTACAAGTGAGATGTCTGACATCGGTGAGCAAGAGGATAGCTAATGGAGATCATAGTCGGACTGTCGCCATTAAAAAAAATTTAAATCATCAGTCAATACACGCATACCTCATCACAATATGAAAAAATATATATATATAATCAAAACAACACAATCTAATTTTTTTAAACTGTTGTTTTAATTGCCCTTAGAACTGCAGATTGCAAGGGATTTCAAGACCTTCTTGGGGCAGATCAGCAGAGGATATTTACTACCTGCTACTGTGTGCATTGTATACAATCCTCTTCTACATTCAAAAAGTGATCAGCGCTCGGATATCTTCCTATAAGGTATTAGGTATGTTCTATCACAATGCCATCTATTTTCACAGCTACTGCATATCGACCTTTTAGGTTAGTTGGCTCTCTTTCACCATCCATTACTCCTCCAATTACTGCTTTCTATATCTATATCTTGGCTATTCCCTGTAATGGGCAGATGACAATGTGCTCCGACCTACTTCCAGTGTTATCAGGTGTTTCTCAAGGAAATATATTAGGCCCTATACTTTTTGTCATATGCTTTCAGAGTCGACCAAGCACTCTAACCTTCTGATGTTTGCTGATGACTCTAAATGCTATTAATTGCCCTGACAACTGTTGAAAACTACAGAACGACCTTGATGCAATTTGGAGGTGGAGTTCTCAGTGGATTTTCCCCCCCAATATAATGAAATTTGTGCAGTTACCCTTCTCTAAGAGTTGGGCCCTGTTAACACGTCCTTCTCAATTATGATCAGGCTATGCCTCTCTAAGGGTTGGGCCCTGTTCACGTCCTTGTTAAAATTGATCAAATTATCTCAAGGAGATCATCTCACAAGGACTTGGGAATTAATGTTTCATCTGACCTTAACTGGAGAGGCCAAGGTGGCTAAATTTAGCTGCCAAGGTGTACAAGCTTTTGGGGCTTCTTCAACACTTCAGTACCTCAACATCAATCACATAAGAAATCACTCCACCTCACTAATCCATCAAGGGTAACCTCTGGCACTCAGATCTGGCATCCTGTGCTTATTAAAGACTTTGCCTTTCTAGAAAAAATTCAGAGGAGAGCTACGAAATGTGCTTATAATTCCGCCTACAAATTACTCCTTATTTGGTCTTAATCTACTGCCACTGCTGATGGTGTAAAGAGGAGGTCTAATCCACACAGGCACTCATATTTTTATCATCTTCCTAAGCTCTGGAACTCTGTCTTGCATTCATATGCACCAATTGATTAATAAGAACCTCAAGACATTTTGCTGAAGGCCATTTTTGAAGCACTTTACTCATAAGTCATGTACACCTACCATCTCCTTGTCCATGTATTAAATGTTTGCCACTGCCCCTCCCTGAATCTATTGCTTATTCTAATTGTTAACCTCAAGGCTGCAGTGCAGACGTGCAAAACTGAATTCATCTCGTACTTCTCCAACTATTTTGTTCGGTGATCACTTTTCACATTCCACGTTCAATTAATCAGCAGTCACGTTTACGTGATGGGCGTGCAATATCGATGCTCTCAGATTGATTCTGAGATATTTTGAGGGTACTTTCCTATAGTTAAAGTACTAGCACATGGACAGAACATTCTAGATTATGACATAATTGCATCTTGCCACAGAATAGTTTTGTGGCAAGATGCAATTGTGTCATAATCTAATGTTTTGTCCATGTGCTATTATTCTGTGGTTAGCTTTCCTTATTGATTAAATCTACACTACAATTAGGAAAGCTAACCACAATAATAGCACATGGACAGAACATTCTAGATTAACACATGATTGAACTGTGACACAGAATATTCTAGATTTATTTACAATTTTGTATATAAAGAGCAAATGCTTCAGCTAGTAGCATTCTGCAACTAAATACGACCCAGAGAAATACAAACCTACACAAATGGACCTCAGGAACTTTTTTACCAGAAAGCGAGTGCATGCTGGGTCTAGTAGAGATTCTGAGTACGACGAAGATGTAGTTCCAACTACGTCGACTAGTGATGCCTTGACTTCCACCAATTCCGAAGCATCAGTAGGTACACTGTAATACAAACATGTGTTCCAAAACGAAAGCCAGGCTCAGCTACAAGAAGGAGTGGGATCAGAAATATCCTTGGGTGTACTGCGATGATCCTAAGCAGGGCATGTTCTGCAAACTCTGCCAGAAGCAAGGAAATGCACCTTCTACAGCCAGGGGTGCATGGACCACTCGAAGAATTCAGGATTGGAATCACGCTACTGAACAACTCAAGGAACACAGCCAGTCAAAATGGCTGTTATCCATGCTTGAATGGCAGAACAAGGAAAGGAGCCGAGTGTCCTACAACTGCAATGTTCAGCAGCTGCTAAGGAGGCTGAAGAAAGGAGAGCAAAGAACAGAAACATAGTGCTTAAGCTTTTGAGATCGATATATTTTCTTGCCAAAAATCGCCTGCCCCTTACAATGACTTTCGATCCCCTGGTCTAGTTGCAAATTGCAAATGGAGATGAACTAATCCAGCAACATGTCAAAGAGTGGCCACAAAATGCTCAGTACACATCCAAATTTTCTTCAGTGATGATACTTTTAGAGGCCATCAATAGCTGGCTAGATAGGAAGCTAATTGAGAGCTTAAAATCAAGCCCATACTTCTCTGTGTTAGCTGATGAGTGTGTAGATATTAGTACTACTACAGAAGAGCTGTCCATCTGTTGTCGGTGGATTGTAAATGGAAAACCACTTCCTTACAGTACTCCACATATGTGCCCAAAATGCTGCTACCATTTCAGATGCAATCAGCTCCTTCCTTGAGTCGAAGAACCGGGACTATCGTAAACTAATAGGCCAAGGTTATGATGGAGCAGTCACCTTTGCCAGAGAACGCAATGGAGTTCAAAAAAGGATGCCAACTCTAGCTGCACATTCCTTTTACATCCACTGTGCCTGCCGCAGGCTTCAACTAGCAAGCATGCAAGCTGCTAACAGTGTTCCAGAGATCAAGAAGATGTTTGGAACTATGGGAAATATATGGAAGCTCTTCTTCTACTCACCCAAGAAAGCAGAATCTCTCAAAGCAGTCCAGTCTGTCCTCAACCTACCTGAGCTTGTGAAGCCTAGTGATACCAGGTGACTCTCACACGAATAGCTATTTACCGAGAGCTTCCTGCCCTTATCGTCACCCTACAACAGCTGTACGAGACATCAGGTGATGCTGAAGCATACGGTATTGATGCTCTCCTTGCTACTTACACTGGGAGTTGCTAGTATCGTGTTCCTGTCAGAAGTTCTGGATATCCTGGCAAGGATGAATGTTTCGATGCAAAGAAAGCTACTCGATTTGAGCAGGTTACCGGTACTTCTGAAAATCACGACGGATCAACTCGAGCATTTAAAGGACGAAAGAAGTGAGTGGTTGGGTTCAGTCGAGTCTGAAATATCTCTGAAGGAAAAATACGATATAACACTCGGCACACATGGATCTGCACGAAGCCGTTGGTCTTCTATCACAACCACAGCCGAGTATCGAACTCTAGTTGCAATTCCATACGTCAATTCCCTTCTTCCAAATATTAAGAGTCGATTTACTGATAAAGCCGTGAAGATTGTTACTGCCATGTCCATATTCAGTCCCTCCCTGCTGAAGCATCCTTACCATCATACGGCAGCAAGCAAATCAAGATTCTTGCCGAGTTCTATGCAGAGGTTGATGAGTCTGCGGGGACAACTCACACCTCACCTCCATTGCTTGATGGCGATGAGCTTCTTTCAGAGTGGAAGATATTTAGACGGGCTTTGCTAGTCGAGAAAAAGGCAACAATGGAACGTAAAGAAGAGTCGCAAGAAATCCTGGACGAGATGAACAAGTCACATAAGTACGGAGTAATTTTCCCCGAGACGTGGAAGCTATTGAACATTACAATGGCACTTCCTGTTGGCACAGCAACAGTAGAGTGTTCCTTTAGTCAAATGAAGTTGATTAAAACTCGCCTACGCAGTCATCTATCTGACTCAAACCTAGAACATTATTTTAATGAAAATTAGTATAGAGGGTCCTCCATTGGACTTTAATGCAATTCTCGACATTTTTAAACAGAAAAATAGACGCATTTTACTTTAATTTAGTACTACTGACCTCACTGTATTGTAATTTTGACCATACATTATTGTATATCTTCACTTATATATAATAAATTGTTTATTATAATTTTATTACTGTTGATCATCTTTGAATTTACCACTGCTTCTACGTTCCCTTCTCTGTACTGCTCTTTTTTTCCTCGTTACTGTAATGTATTACATAAGAAATTTCATTAATATAAATTTTTATTGTGAAAAATCTTGGGGGGGGGGGGGGGAGAAATCATTTTTGGGGGGATATCTCAGGGCTTTCCCCCACCTCTGTATGAAACCCTGCAGACCTAGTGACATATATATATATAGCTGCTAAACCTAGTGACATTTATATAGCTTCTCCATTAGGGAGGGTTTGTTCTTGGCAGTTTCTTAACAAAGTTAATTATTTGCAGAAGTGCCACTGTCGATTGAGGTCAACAAATCCACCATAACCAATTAGCATTATTCTGTTGCATGACACCTCAAGGTAGATTGCACCGTCCTATCATAATCTTCTCCAAGTAAGATAAGCCTCCCACACTTCTTGATAGAAACTATACTCACACCTCCCTTGTCAGCTCGCTTCACTTAACTTCATACAGATGAACTTTCTGAACTGTTGACTCTGTAATGCAGTAGTGGAACACTCTAGAGTAGACCTGGGCATTTTACGGCCCCCGGGCCACATACGGCCCTTTGGTTGACTCTGACCGGCCCGTGTAAGGGACTAAAGCTGCATTGCTTTTATTTTGGAAAAGAAAAAAAAAGAAAAATATAAAAAAAGAGAAAAAAATAAAATAATAATAATATTTTTTTTTGAAGGTACTTCTACAAAATGACGCAATACGTAAAATCAAGACGTGCACGTGATTGAATCGTCGGGTCAATGCAGGGTTTTCAACAAAAAATGGACTGCTAAGTATTTATTTACTGAAGTCGGAGGTAAAGCCGTGCGTTTAGTTTGCGGAGAGCAGATCGCCGTGTTTAAGGATTACAATTTGAGTCGGCATTACGAGACGAAACACGTGGAAAAATACAAAAACTTGACTGATGCTGAAAGGGCGCGGACATCGGAAGATTTGCTACCTTGTCAACGCCTTCAATTTTCCAACCGCGCGCTTGACCAGGTAATAAATTTTTCACGCCTACTCAATATACTCCTTGTGTACTCTAGAGCTTCCTCTAGCCACTCGTACCATTTTTAATTTTTTTGCACTTCGCACCTCAGAGTGGTTTCTATGGAGGTTGGAGCGATTCAGGTTTGTGGTCCCTCCGCTTTAGGGTCTAGTAACTTGCCTATAGTTATACCTATGAAACATATTTTAGTATCAAAAGAGAGCACACAGAGAGACCTATCTTTTGAGCTATATATCAAGTCCATACCATGAAGTTTGCAGAATCTACTGAGCTCTAAAGTTGTAACCACAGGTTAAAAAAAAAATTTTTTTTTAATGCAGATGTCCCCCCTTTTAAAGTGACGGAAATCGACGCAGATCAGAAATTGGTATTTTTGCATTGTATTATACACCAGCATGTGTTGTGCAAGTCAGTGCTAAATATTAACCATGTTATTGATGTTGTAACTAGAATAGTAAACTTCATCAGGGCACGAGCATTGAATCACAGGCAGTTTGTTGCACTTTTGGAGGAGCATGAGACTGAGCATAGTGACATCGGCTACCACACAGCTGTCAGATGGCTCAGCCTGGGCAAAGTGCTAAAAAGAGTTTGGGACCTGAAAGCAGAGATTCAAGAGTTTTGTGAGAAGAAAGGCAAAGACATCCCAGAGCTCTCAGATGACGACTGGATGGCAGATTTTGCATTTGCTGTTGATGTGACTGCACTGATGAATGAACTGAACACCAAACTGCAAGGCAAGGGCCTTTTTGTTCATGAAATGTACAGCCTGGTGAAGGCTTTCATGAGAAAGATGCAGTTTCTATCAAGCCAACTGGAGAGCAACATTCTCACTCACATGCAAACCCTAAAGGAAGTCACACCATCAGCTGTCACCTCCGCAGGTACTCATCCATGTTAGGAGCACTGCATGGTGAGTTTTCAAGGCGATTTGGAAGATCTCAGAACAATCGAGGATGAAATGCACTTGATTTCCTCTCCCTTTACCTGCAGTGTGGATAATGCACCCAGTGATGTTCAGCTGGAACTCATTGACCTGCAGTCTGATGCGGTACTGGCAGAGAACTTTAAGTCAGGATCACTGCTGGATTTTTACTCTTCTCTCAAGGAGGAGAACTTTCCAAATGTGAGGAGACGTGCTCAGAAGATGTTGGTTCTCTTTGGCTCTACCTACATATGTGAACAAACATTCTCAGTGATGAAGTTTACCAAATCCAGGTATAGATCCTCTCTCACTGATGATCATCTGTCAGCTTTGCTTCGCATCTCCACCTCAGACATTCAACCCGACTTTGATGCACTCGTTAAAGCCCAACAGAGACTCACTGAACAAGACCAAATGAGGTGGTTAGACTAGGCACCAACTATATAGCAGTGAACTGGAACACTTTCTTTGGAGGCCTTTTTCTCAAAATCACAGTTCAGCGACAATCATTAATATAATATGTTGTATAAATCTTGCTTAATATTGGAGTACAAAGTTGGAGTACAAAGACAATATTGTGATGTCTTTAGAAAGCTAAGAACCTCTTTCCAACTGTATATAAGACTCAAAATGTGTTTTGGGGTGAATGTGACTGAAAATGATCACTAATAAAAATTATATATAATGAGTCACAAATGTTAAAAAATTTCACATTTTGTTTACCATTGTTTTGAGAAATTTGATTGAATAAATGACATTTTTTGTAAGGCAAGGCAACTTGTTTAATCATCACATACTCTTACCAGTCTTACCAGCTTGTCAAAACAATGCTTTTTATAATGAAATACAATGAGTATTATGCAGAATTGAGTTAAGCCTTTTGGCCCGGCCCTCCACAATATTTTCTGTTTCTCATGTGGCCCCATGGAAAAAATAATTGCCCACCCCTGCTCTAGAGCAATGCCAAGAAGCTGCAGAAGAACATGTTTAGTTGGATATTCTCCCATTTGTGCTGAGCTGTATCTAAATGGCTAATGAGGTGGACAAAATGTTATGCTTAATGAATGTATGGACTATGTTTCTTCCTCTGCTCAGCTTCTACACCCTCTTCCACCTCTCGGCATTGGCCTTATAGGAGAGTAATTGATCATGAACAGTCCATCCTGTTCTCATTTGTGGTGGTGTGACAGTGCAGTTACCCGGTAGCTATTTTACAACTATGTATGTTCAATTACTTTCAGCTGACAATCAGAAATTTTCATCAGAAAATGGTCACACTCCTATAAGATGTGTAGCTATGAATATGCACCATTATTCAGACGATCATGAGTCACTTAAATGCATTGCCAGCGAGTATGGATGCGAGAATCTATCAAGAAGGACCTTTTCATTTTACTCCTTATTTAAGGAAGGTAACCAACTGCTCATAAGCAATCTTTCCATTTTCCCTTTGGATGCAAAAAAAAGATGTTCTGAACATTTCTCTTTTATTCGTTTTTGTTCTTCCTTCAACAGAATCCTTTGGTTTTCATATGCTCTGAAGAAAAATATTCAGTTAAAATTCTGGAAAAAAATCTTCATTTACATACTTCATACTTCATAAAGAGAGCAAAAATTACTTCTTCTAGTTTAAGAACTTTGTTTAAAATATAATTAAAAGCAACCTGGCCAGTAAAATAATTAACAATAAAGAAATGGAAACAAGAGTGTACCCTTGCAGACCACAACCAGGGTTTTTTAAAGTAAGATACTCTCAATGAACTCTAAGTTGACATAGCTACATAGTAGAATATCATAACCATCTCAATGACCAACTTAAAATTGGTTTCTCCATGTTTTGGCTTATTGCTCGATCTGAAGCGTTGAAAAACCAGTTTTAAATTGATCATTGAGAGCAAATGGTAGAGCGAGTCAAACTGGTTGTGGTGTATATATGTGGGTACAGATCTTGTTTCCTTTCTTGCCAATCCAATTTAAAATAATAAGTTTGTGTTCTTGTTTCAAGTTGTTTGTTTGTTTGTTTGTTTGTTTGTCTGATATGTTGTCTTACTGTATTATAATTGAGAGGTGGTGTCTATAACAAGTCAAAGTTCAACAAGTATAACTCAGAGCTTCTTGGCTTGTTTCTTCCTGTTGACCTCTACACATACAAACCAGCACATACCGCCATGTCTAGTGGCTATTGTTGACTGTACCCATGTAGGGTCTGCTAAAGCTTCCTTCAGGACTTGGTTGCACAGGAGAACTCCCTCAATGAAACAGCAAATATTTGCTAATAGATAATAGAATCAGTAGAGCTCCTTTGTGATAGGTAAAGTTTCCCAGGAGAGAGAAGTTCACAAGCCAGACAGCTGAACTGAGTACAGGACATTTAGTCATTCTTATTGCTTGTAATAGAGTAGGTGTGTGTGCTTCATTCTATTATCAGCAAATTTTCCTATCCATGAACCTTGCTGATGGCTTTATCCCACAATGGAGACAGATGGTTTGTCAAGTAATTAAATATTTTATGATTGTACAAGTTATGCAGAGAAAAGGAACAAGAAAAAGCGAGATACAGACAAGACAAAAATCTGGTATTTAAAATTGTAAGGGCAAAAAGAAAGGAGACGAGAATTTACCACTGCAGACCGGAACCCTTTACCTTTTATTATCAACACAAACTACAAGACAAATTGCAATGTAATATTCGTCTTCATTATTTAAGTCTTACCAATTTGATCCATGTCGGTAAATTCTTTTTTAGGACAAGTTAATGCAATATGGTCTTCTCTCCATTTTTTCTCTCCTTTCTTCTCTAAAGTCAAGAGCTTGAAGAAGTTGCTCAGGATAAATGCAGAACCCACCAATCTAAGCAGGTATTATTATTTACCATGTTTATTATACACACAGATAAATGGTTAGAGTTCAATGGCTTCGTTGAAGGCACTTCAATTATTGTCTAGAAAGTAAGCTTTTCAACTGATTGTTCAAATCTTTGCAGCTAAAATGTGCAGCAGCTGCTGATCAGTTCAGCAGCCCTCAATATTGCGCGCACATGAACATGTTTGTTGTGAGGATATGTTACAAATGTTTGGGTGTATATACTACTACTTCATTAGGCTCTGCAATGCACGCACAATTGGGCTATTCTGGTAGTAACCAATAGTTGTGTGGGGGGATAAGTAGAGGACAGATCCTTGAAGATGAATTTTACAATTTTGTACTTTTTTTGGCATGCCAGTTTACTAACCCAGTAGCACATTTGTGTAGCACGTTAGTGTAGCACATTTGAATTTTTGAAGCTAAAATTAGCCCAAACTGTTGGATAAGATAGTAAGAAACAGCCAGCTGGGATATTTGCTGCTGTTGTTGGCAGCTGCCATTTCGAAATAGGGCTGAAACTAGCACAGTGAGTCCGTGGCCTCCATGATGGTAGATAAATAATTGAAGAGAAATTTCAAGTGATTTTTCCTTCTCATTTTTTAAGTGGCGGTAACTGCTAGAAACTACTCTTCTCTTTCTCTCCTCTTGTTCCTTCTATGTCTTCTTTTGAAGCTTAGATCATCCTACATGCTCTTTTCAGAACCAGACCTTCTTCCCTCTTCTTCTGGAATGACTTCATTTGTATTTGTTTCTTGTCAGCCATATCTCTCTCTAACTCGTGGACTTTTCTTCTTTAACACTCGTCGTCATATCCGCTGTCATCATCGGCATTTCTCCTGTTGATCCTCTCCTAGTTTACCTAATGTAGGCTGCCTACTGCTACTTGTGTCTGGTGATGTGGAAACTAACCCAGGTCCTAGTACAGCTGATGTCATCAAGTGTGTGTGTCATGTTAGTTCTGATGAAGGTGATATGATGCAATGTGAAATCTGCTCCAGTTGCTCTCATTGCTATTCCCATCTTACTTACAGGCATTTGTCTGCCCCCACTGCATAAAGGATTTTGTCTCTCTCTCTGGTCACCCAATTTCGGATGCTGGAAGACAGCTTCCAAGCCCTTAGGCTGTCACTCCAAATCACCTCAGTGAAGGCATCACCCACCACTGTTCAGGCTGAATTGAATGCCATGCAAGAGTCAATTTCCTCCTTTTCATCAGCCATCCCAGCTTCTATTCTCCACCCAATTCTCCCCCCCCCCCCATTCTCATAACTCAACTTCCTCAACTGTATGCGTTGATATAATCCATCCTCCATAATAGTCTGTTTCTCCAGTTTCCTCTCCAGTTTCCCCTCTTCCTACACATGTCAACTCCCACTTGTCACTAAGTCTAATTCCTTCAACTGTTCCACTTCCAATATTCATTCTTCATCAAATAATCTTATATCGTCTCGCCTTCCTCCTGAGCCTCCAAACATAGCTCACCGTGCTCATCGTACTCCTTACAAACCTCCTCTACCTACGCCATTTATCCCTTTCCACCTCAAAGGCTCTACCCTCATCTAAGAGATCAATCCCACTCTCCACCCAATCCTCCTCTACTGCCTACTCCCATTCATCCCTTACCTACCCACGGGTTCCCCCTTCATATAAGATATTGGCACCCTCGTCTCATTCTGGTTCATCCTATATCTTCTTGTCTTTGTTCTATCCCATGTTCATGCTTCTTCTTTGGTTCTGCCATTCGTATTCCCCTCTGATCATAATTATTAGTATCTTAACGGAAATCACCCTTCCTTCTCCCCTCCTTATTAGAAAGTGGTACCAAGCGGAAAATCTGGTTGTATCATCTCGGAGAATTTGACAGAGCCGCCTACCTACTTTCCTCCTTTCCCTGGGACAAACTCCTTTTTTCTTCAGACCTTGATTTCTCCTGGAAAGCATTTAAAGATAGATTTTCAGAAGTCATCAGCTTGTATGTCCCCTCTAAATTTATCTCACCCTCTTCTTGCCATCCTTGGATTGATAATAGCCTTTGACTACAAATTTAAAAAAAAGTCACAATCTTTTCTTACATGCTAAAAAACTAGATTCACCTGCTCTTTATCTGGCTTATCACTCACTTAGAAACATCATTTTATCAACTATTAAAAGAAAGAAATGCATCTTCTTCCAGTCTCTCTCATCCTCTCCTTCCAACAATTTTGGTCTTTTGTTAACTTCACAAGAAAAAGACCATTTTCTGTACCTACTCTTGTATCCAGCAATAATACATTCCGATCTAGCGCTGAAATACTTAATAAGGTTTTCTCTGAATGCTTCAATTCATGCTCTCCTCCAAATGTATCCTATCCTCTTCCTTTCCAGACTTCCCAACCATCCTGTCCTCCTAACTCTCTCTGTATCAAATCTGATGGTATTGGCCTGATTTCTCGTTTATCTTCTTCCACAGCCTCTGGCCCTGATTTGATCTCCTGTAGAATGCTTAAATCTACATGCCTATCCATAGTTGCTCCCCTTACATATATCTTTAATTTATCCTTGTCTCAAGAACATCTTCCTGTTCATTGGAAAAATTCCTTTATTGTTCCCATCCCTAAATGTTCATCTAATCTTGACAATTCCTCTAACTACCAGCCCATTTCTTTACTCTCTATAGTTAGTAAGCTGCTTGAAAAGCATGTTCACTCTCTCTTTTACAAATTCTGTATTGAACACAATAATTATTATCTCTTCTTCTCAATTTGTTTCCCCCCCCCTCCCCCCCCCCCCCCCCCCCCATTGGTCCACTTCTTCAGCTCTCTTGGCCAATCAGTCCTTTCACTCTCTTCTTCAAACTAATAAATTGGTTGGTACTTGTTTTCTAGCTCTCAAAAAGTCCTTTGATTCTGTTCCTCACAAGCCATTAATTGATCTTCTTTCCTTCCTGCACTTCCCTCCTTACCTCATAAACTGGCTTCACTCCTATCTTTCAGCACGTTCGCAACAAGTGATCATCACAGGCACCACCTCCTCACCTGTCCCTGTATCTTCTGGTGTCCCTCAGGGATCTATAATAGGTCTTTTCCTCTTTATAATTTATATCAATGGAGTGTGTAATGTGCCTCCTCTAAGCTTATTCTCTACGCCGATGATATCCTTCTTTTTCGCCCCATCAATTCTCATTCTGATTTTTCTCTCTTTCAGAAAGACCTAAACTGTATCTCTGCCTGGCTTGCTTCCCAATCTCTTACACTTAATCTAATGAAGTCAAAATACATGCTTATTTCTTATAAGCAATCTCTTCTTACTAAGTCTCTGCCACTTCTGTGTATCTCTCTTTATCCAATTCAGTTAGTGACTGAGTTCAAGTACCTGGGAATCTCTTTTCTTCATCTCTATCCTGGAACAAACACATTTTTTACATATCTTCCAAGACCCGTAAATTATTTGGCCTTCTCTACTGTCATTTTTACTGCTATTCGGACACTTCTACTCTTCTTTGCCTCTACACTTCTCTTATCCACCCTCACCTGGAGTACTGTTATTTTCTCTGGGACCCTCAATCATCCCATCTTTCTTATCATCTTGAGAGAATACAATACTTTACATGTAAATTAAGTAGTAAACATTGGTCCTCGGACTACACTTCTCTTCTCACTAAGCTTCATCTTCCATCTCTATTCTCTTGCCGCCATAATGCCTTTTTCTTCAAACGTATTCACAATAACATAGATTTTCCTTCTAGCCTCCCACCATGCCAACCAACTCCCTGCTACAACCTCCGATCCTTCCACCCCAGTAATTTTCTGCTAACCCCATACAGAACTCAGTCTGCTTACCTTTCATTTTGCTCTACTACTACTAGGCTCTGGAACTCTCTCCCCAATTACATTATTGGACAATTTAAGCACTGTATTCATCAAACTCAACTTTTAACTACTAACTATAATCAACTTATATATTCCTCATGTATTTGTTTGCTTATTATTACTCTTCCTATTAGCCTCGTGGATGTTGAGTGTGATCTTTTTCCATAAAATAAAAAAAGTGTTTTTATGGCTAATCAGAGAAAGATTGCAGGCACGCTCAAAGTCTTTATAGCAGCCTACACAACTGTCTATTTAGTATATTAAAGTAGCTACGAATGTGAGTTTTGGCTGAGGTATGAGATTATCTTTTCCATTATAATAATTATTATTAATGTGATGTTGTTGTTGTTGTTGTCATCATTGTATTAGAAACTCCTTTACCAGTTGCTACTCTATAAAATATCTGGTGCCACCTCACCAGTGTACACTTATGGTGCACTAATAAGGAGGACAATTGGTTTGTGGGATCATGCGTGTCGGTGCTGCCTGTTTGGTTGCCATGATATATACATATATTATAGGCTTGAGCCTGCTCCAAACTAGTTTCACACCTCAGCACCCGCCTCAGTAAACATCAACTTTCTCTTTAGATGTAGTGCCTCAGAACTGACCTGTTTTTGTTTGACAAGCCGAAACAAAGAGCAATATTGAGGTGTGCCTATGGCCAGGTTGTCACTTCATGGTTGGTTTGGTCTTTGTGTGGCTATTAGCTCACATACTAGCCAGGCATAGATCATTTACCTAGGATATGAAGGGGGAGTAGAGGGGAGGTTTAGTGGAGAAGGCACAAGGAAGTTGTTGCAAGTATGGTGGTGATATTAATCAAGATTGTTTTCAAGTCAGACTGACTTCATTACACATACTCATCCAGAATATCACCCCCAGCCTAAGTCACAACATCCTTTCTTATGGAGCAGTAGTCACGGCTGGGAAGTTCTAGTAATTCCTGCAGCTGTGTGAGAAAAGCTTTATTATAATAGGGCTACCCCCAAGAACAGGTCAAACCAGCTGTACTGGTATTGGAGTCTACATGCACACAAGAGAAAACTGCAAATGTATTCATTGTAGTAGTATTAGTAGAATCTTTCTTTCACTGGCAAAAAGGTGGGCCGCAGCTCTAGCCCCAAAAGCCACTCCTTGTGCAGACCCTTGCAACCACATTGAGCCTCCCTAGGTAATTCACAGTTTTCCCATCTGCTAGGTTTGCTACAAGACCCCATGGATTCCATTATTAGCTAAGCATTGACCAAATAGATTAGCTACACAACAATGATTTCAACAATCCTGGAAATCATCTCGAAACTGGGTAACCAGCGGAGAAAAGTCATTCTTGTAAGTCTGTTAAGACTGCCTTCCACTTGTTCTAGGTCAGATCATCTGACAATGTGACATTGAACTATCACTATGAATGATTCAAGGATGCTTGGCAAAGGCCATCCGACTACTTTTTCTTGCCTTCCTTCCTCCCTCAAGTGTGTGAAACCTCCTGAGTAAACACTCAACTTTCTCTTTATATCAGACACTAGTTAAAGATGGCCTGGCTCATTGCGTGGGACTAACTACAATGCTGAAATGGCAAAGAGAAAGGTAGAGAGGCAAAGTGTCGTGCTGGAGTTAATTAGATCTAATGGTGGTGAGTTGGTTCTTTGTTTACAGTACAGCATATTGTAAGCTGGTTTTAAATAGTCTACACTGTATTGTGAATTTCAGCCAATAGAAATATATAATTATCATGTATACACCACAAAACTTGAGCTAACCCTATCTATACCTTCTAGCTGCTGATCCAGCCTGCTTATCTTTGGATGAGTGACTTATAAGGTTGCTAAGCCATTCCAGACAATATTGTGTGATGATTGCACTGGAAGGGAAGCGACTACAGTGCACACCTCGCTAGTCTAATCTGAACCCACGCAAATCATTAGCAATAAAATAGGCCAGTTCCAAGTGAATAAGTTTGTACATGCAGTACCCCCCACACAGCTGTTTGTGGTGTGTATGCATGCCAGGCTAATTATCTCCAGGTGAGGGATAGGAACTTTGTGCTGAGGGTTCTGGCAGGGATGTCTAGTGGATCTCTCAAAGAAAAGGCAATAATTACTACACACACATTCATAGGGGGCAGAGTTAACTGGTGGGGGGTCACTATCCTGGGAATTCTCTAGTCACAAGGTCAACAGAAAGTAAGTTCAGTTTTCACAGCATAGACAACAGAGCAACATGCACTTCCAATTGCTTGTGAACAGGGAGAGAAAGGGAGTCTGCAACTTAGCCAGACCACCGAGATGATGTAAGGCTTTCGGCTCGTTGCTCTAGCCTTCATGAGATGCTGAGACTCATTTGAGGTGCACGTATCATTCTCACTTTAGTGTTGTGTCAACTGAGGTCAGCTGCAATAATCAGTTACTGTATAATGTAGAGTGTGTAGAGATTGAAGGAATGTCATTCTGCCAAGTCTTTTGTTTTATTGTGCCACCAGTTGATTCTACATCAAGAGTTGTGTCTAGTCCATGAATCTAATATTCCGACTGCTTAAGATGACATTTTCAATGAGGAATGTTGCAGTTATAGCATAAAAATTAACATGTTTGTGATAAAAAGTGATATGAGTGTATAATAACCAGAAAATAAGTTTCTACATAATACATTAAATGAATTAAAAAAAGTTGCAGTGATCATACAAACAGTGTCCCAACATTCAGCCAAAGTGTTATATATTGTATCAATCCTTGGTGTAGTTAGATGTGAAGAGTTTCTTTCATAAATATTTCTAGGCTGGCCGGACAGCCATGACCACAGTCTTGAGTGAGATAGCATCACCGAGCCAAGTCGGCCAGATGATACCATTGTATATTGATGTTGGATGGAAGCCTCCATCATAATAGATGCCATTCAAGTGGGAATCATGACAGTTGTGGTACCACCAGCCTGACTTGAAAACCTCTGCACAGTTTATTCCCTCATAGGAGTCAACATCGTTATCAGGTGTGGAAAACTTCTCCCCATCGTGTATAGAGAGAGCATCACCTCCTGAGCTGGAAGGGTCATATTGACCAATGGAGAGTTTGTAATCATCAACAGCTTCTCCCAAACCAAACGAACCATATTTAGCCCATCTAAATTGATTAGTTCCAGGGAAAAAGCTCTCCAGTCCTATATACAGCTGGTAAGTAGCACCTCTGGAGTCTGTTAAACGCTTGATCTTTTCCAAGCCAAGCCAAAAGTTGCTGTTCAATTTACCAAAGCCGACTTGGTATTCCGTCTTGTTGAAGTTGAAGGAGAACGTACTGTCAACTCTCCTCTGGATGATTGTCCAGCCACCATCTAGTAGGCTCATGTCGCAGAAGACGGTGAACTCTCCCTTGCCATCGTTCACATTGATTTTGTAAAGACCAGAAGTGTGAAATCCTGAGTCATAGATGTTTTTGCAGCTAGACTGAGGTACATCTGCAGATTGTTCAAATATAAGAGTTGAATTGCACAATTAGAGCAGGTCATATATGTAACATGCTTGAGGAAATAATCAATAATGTATATTATAACAAAACTGTTGACCTGTTAAACTTACAATCTTCATGGAGAGTTCCATGTTTTGTTGCTGTCAGGTCTCCTAAAATGTCTTGAGCTGTTTCTCTTCTGTTCCTGGAGTGTTCCACCAATGGCAGGCAGGAGGCAAGCCAGAATGAAGAGAGGAGCAAACAAACAGTGGCAACTTGACGACTCATTTTGTAACAATTTCTAGCTGACAAAATTGGAGTGAGAGTGTTCTTAAGTTTGCAATGGCTAGCAGCTCTTTGTTGTCGTCTTTTTATAAAAACTCCAGTTTGCTCTGTCTGAAAGGTTAAATACGCACATGCGCAAAGATGCTGCGCGCAATGTTGTGTGCAAGTGAGCTTTGGCTCAGTTGCAGGAGGTTGTTGGCACGTGGCACTCAGAAATAGCAGCGGCATAATGGACTGGCTCTTTGGCGGCACTCTCAAGGGCCAAGCCTGTATATCTTGGCCAGATTACTGCATGATGCAGTTCGTGACCACTTAAAAATATTGTCCTTCTCCCTTATAAAATTTAGGACAAACGAAGAACGTAGCAGGGTCTGTTTTGTTACATAAGGTGGCAGTGATGCTAATGCTTTTATAGAACATCATAAGACGACGCAAACTCCTGAAGTAGATTTCCCCCATTACCACTTTTTAATTTGCATGTCCAGGCTGCTAGTTCTGTAGCTGCTTCAGATCACTTCTACTCTTCACTGATGAAATCTCACCACTTATATACCCGTTTGTTAATGCCCCAGCCACGAGGCACAACAATGAGAACAGTATACCCACTATACTCTCCAGCAGGTATTGTTCTCCGGTAATGCAATCCTAGCACAAGCTAAACAGTAAGGTTCTTAGGCCGTTAACTTTAATCAAGTCAAACTAAACACAAGTAGACTGAAATGCAGTAGCAGAAGGGAACTCCTGAGCTGGGGTTGCAGAGAGGTTTAAATACCCTTGCAATCCCGCCCTTACAAGAAAGGTGATGAATGTATAGACAATTGAGAAGATGAGTAGATGTTGATGAGTTTATTGTAATGTGATTAGAAGATATGTGTTTATGAGTTTATTGTAATGTGATTAGAAGATATGTGTTTATGAGTTTATTGTAATGTGATTAGAAGATATGTGTTTATGAGTCTATTGTGACGTGATGAACAAGTCATTGTAGCATGTTTATTAATATTAGCCATTAGGGCTTCTTATTGTTTGATGTTCCCAGTTTCTCAGGGCTATCTTCAGCCAGTCAGGGCTGGGACCTGACATCACCCTCTTCCGAAGATCGTTTTCTTGCGCTTGGTCAGGCCATGTTTTGAGGTGTGTAGGTAGGAGATCGCGTTGTGGTCCGTCTCGACCAAGAATACAAGGTGCACTCCAAAATGTTGGATGAATTTTACCATGGGTAGACACTCCAACTCCATTGCCGAGTACCTGGCTTCTGCCGGGAAAAATTTCCTTGAGAAGAAACCAACGGGTAGCTCTTCCTCCTCCCTCACTACACTGAGGACACCAGCAATGCCTCGAGCAGAAGCATCGTTCTGTAACAAGAACTTATCACAGGGAGTAGGGATAGTGAGCATGGACATAATATATAGAGGGTTACATAAATAGTTTAATTCAACATGCAAACTATCCATCCAAACAACTTCATTTGGAGCTGCTTTTCGTGTGGCTGGTGTCAGTTCCACAGAATGGTGCGCAAATTTAGGTTCGGTAATACCATGTTGTACCCAGAAAGGCTTGCACGTCGCATTTAGTGACAGGTTCAATAAATTGCTGCCACCCTGCAGTCTGGCTCCGACACTGTTCCACGACCAATAGTGTGTCCTAGGAATGTCAATACTGACTTCTCCTGGTCCTCTTTGGCCAGGGGAATCTGGTAAAATCCTTTGTTCATGTCTAACTTAGATAAATAACAAGCTTCTCCCAGTTGGGAAATCATGTCATCCACCCGGGGCATCAAGTAGAGGTCTGGTTGGGTGAGAGCTACTATTCTGTCACATTCCTGCCCTCCTTCAATCTCTTGCCTATGGGCTAACACACTATCTTTCCGAAAGTAACCTAGCTCATCTTTATCAGCAAGGGATCTGAGACTAGCTAGGGACTCATCTGTCTTCTGCTGGGCTGTGAGGTTATCTCGGTCTGCAGTGTTTGTACATAGTGTGGGAAGGGATATGTCTATTGGTGTACCATCCTGTACGGTCTGAACATCTTCCACAACACATACCTCTGAGCTGAACAAATCATCTGCAAAATCAATGTCTATTGGTGTACCATCCTGTATGGTCTGAACATCTTCCCCAACACATGCCTCTGAGCTGAACAAATCATCTGCAAAATCAATGTCTATTGGTGTACCATCCTGTATGGTCTGAACATCTTCCCCAGCACATACCTCTGAGCTGAAAAAATCATCTGCAAAATCAAATGGGTGAGCATCTGATTCCTCACTTAGTGCTACGTCAGCTCTCTCTTCTGCTCCATCTTTAGCTTACTGCTCTCTGGTTGCAAGAACATGCCCTGCTGTTTTTCCGTCTGCCCCTTCCTCACTCATTCTTTTGCTCTTTCTCCAGCTGCAACTCCAGCTGTGTCTGTCTGGGTTCGGTCGCTGTATTGTCGCTACCATGATGAGAGGGTTTCTTTGACGATTCATCTCCTTTTTTCATCTGCCTCGGGTCCATGTCATCCATCCTCATAAAGTGTCCAAGGCCCTGACTGGTAAGGCCTCCTCATTATGTTGACCATCTCCAGTCGCCACTTGGTTTCCCTCTCCTCTTGCCAACGTTCTCTTTGTTCCTCCCAGTTCAAATTCTTCTTGTCTCCTGCTCTCATCTCCCCTCTCCATGAACTCCAGTATCATTTGCCACTCTTCTGTCAGTCCCGAAGGTTGTTTGTCTTGGCTTCTGGTGATGGGCCGGTGACCTAATGCTCCAGACTCACTGCCCTCCATTCCACTAAAATAATCAGCGCGCACTATCAATGCAGCAATATATCAACAATAATATGCAACAGTATTGCAATAACAAACAATATGCAACAATGCAATATAACACGCGGAATACGTGCTAGCAACTCAACAACCACAAGAACTTTGCCAACCACTAGCTGAAGCTCTTTCTGTGATGAGAGTTCTCTTATCAATAGTAGCTGTCCAAGTCTAACACCGCTGCCACCAGATGTTAATGCCCCAGCCACCGAGGCACAACAATGAGAACAGTATAACCCACTATACTCTCCAGCAGGTATTGTTCTCCGGTAATGCAATCCTAGCACAAGCTAAACAGTAAGGTTCTTGGGCCGTTAACTTTAATCAAGTCAAACTAAACACAAGTAGACTGAAATGCAGTAACTCCTGAGCTGGGGTTGCAGAGAGGTTTAAATACCCTTGCAATCCCGCCCTTACAAGAAAGGTGATGATGAATGTATAGACAATTGAATAGATGTTGATGAGTTTATTGTAATGTGATTAGAAGATATGTGTTTATGAGTCGATTGTGATGTGATGAACAACAACATGTTTATTAATATTAGCTTCTTATTGTTTGATGTTCCCAGGGCTGTCTTCAGCCAGTCAGGGCTGGGACCTGACACCGTTCACTATGTGATATTGTAGAGCACAAAAGAAATAATAAAGAAAGATCTTCCCTAGACAAAGTGAAGGAGATTTAAACAATGATCCAGAGTGATGATCCTGTGAAAGCACAGTAGTCAACATTTTCTTTTAATTAAAATTGTTGTTATTGTCGTTTTTGTTGTCATAGTCGTCGCTGTTATTATTATTATTATTATTATTGTTATTATTATTGTTATTATTGTTGTTATTATTGTTGTTATTATTGTTGTTGTTATTGTTGTTGTTGTTGTTGTCATTGTCGTCGTTATTATTATTATTATTATTATCATTATCATTATCATTATCATTATCATTATCATTATCATTATCATTATCATTATCATTATCATTATTATTATTATTATTATTATTATTATTATTATTATTATTATTATTATTATTATTATTATTATTATTATTATTATTATTATTATTATTATTATTATTATTATTATTATTATTATTATTATTATTATTATTATTATTATTATTATTATTATTATTATTATTATTATTATTTTATATTTTACTAAGACCCAATACTTATACTTATGTACTTGAATTATATGCAAGGCATTGTGTGGCAAGGTCAAGCACCTGAAAACCTTCCTTCATGCTGTATGGAAAGTTTATCACAAATTATGTTCTTTACAGATGGACCTGCTCGTGAAATGGAAGTGTACATGGAAATAGGGCTAGATAGGAATATTGTGTTCAAAGTGCTTGGAGCAGCTTCCTCTGGAGATGTAGCATGCTAAGAGCAATGTCATCAGGCAGTCCTTGCTGACAGAATTATCAGGGTACACAAGGGATGGACAAAAACTTCACATTGTTTGCACTTGAGGCACAGTTTGTGTGTTATGTATGTTTTTCATCATTAGCATGTCTCTTCCTCTACTGACTATATATGCAGATAGTTTTCTCTGTGATCTACATTACTGTTCTCTCTTTTACTTCCACGTCATATCAATTTGGATATCCACAAGGCACTGACTAATATTGTGAATTCTAGCTGAATTTTGTGGCTTATGGAGGACGTATATATATTGTGTTGGAAGTGGGTCAGGACCCATGTTGATAGTGTGCTTAAGTGTGAAACAATGCAGTCCAGCCTCAGTGGCATACCCAAGACTTGAGCAACACCTGAGTAAAACTTTTAACAACTTTGGCTGGGCCACTAGAACTGAATCTCCTCAGCTGGCCTCTTTAATTTTATTATAGTTGTTGTCTCAGTGAGCTAGACTATATTTAGGCTATTTCAGAATGAAACTCTTCAGCATCCCTGATATTATAAACAGGTACCAGTGCAGCCAGTTCTCACTCGTAGTTCTGTGCAATACCTGGTAGTCTTTACAACCATGTAGGATTACTTTCAGCTGATGTTAAGCATTCTCTTTATTTGTTTTTACAAAATATTTCATCCACACTCCTGACTTGTGTGCATATCCCACCCTTATTCAGATGATTCATGATCACGTTGTTTTGTTATGTTGCCGGCCTTTAAAGTATTCTACAACATGGATGACCATTTCCCTTTTTCATCCTTTACTTTTGCCCATTTTTCTCTTCACATGATATATAACTACTTCCTTTAGATGCAATAGCAAAGAGATGCTCTGAGGATTTCTGCTTTTGATTTTGCCTTCAACAAGATCCTGATGGGTTTTCATATGCTCTGAAGAAGCATTTGCTGGGAGATAATTTTCAGTGCATTGAAGTAAGTAAAAATAACATTTTCTAGTTTAAGAACATTTTAGCAACCTGGCCAGTAAAAACAATAATAATAGCAATAAAGAAATGGAAACAAGAGTGTACCATTGTAGACCACACCCTATTTGGATAGGTCAAGATACTCTCAATGAACTCTAAGTTGACATACATAGTAGAATATCATAACCATCTCAATGACCAACTTAAAAATTGGTTTCTCCGTGTTTTGGCTTATTGCTCGATCTGAAGCGTTGAAAAACCAGTTTTAAATTGATCATTGAGAGGGTCTACTGCAGTATATTTAAATGGTAGGGCGGGTCAAACTGGTTGTGGTCTATGTGGGTACAGATCTTGTTTCCTTTCTTGCCAATCCCATTGTTCTTGTTTCAAGTCGTTTTCAATTTTGTTTGTTTGTTGGTTTGTTTTGTTGTTTTTCTGTATTATAATTGCGAGGTTGAGTTTACAGTACAAGTGTAACTCAGAGCTTCTGGGCTTGCTTCTTCCTGTTGTCCTCTACACATACAAACCAGCACATCCCATGTCTAGTGGCTATTGTTGACTGTACCCATGCAGAGTCTGCTACAGCTTCCTTCAGGACTTGGTTGCACAGGAGAACTCCCTCAATGAAACAGCAAATGTTTGGTAGAGAATCAGTAGAGTATCCTTTGTGATTGGTAAAGTTTCACAGAAGAGAGAAGTTCACAAGCCAAACAGCTGAACTGAGTGCAGGACATTTAGTCAT
Organism: Cladorhizidae sp. MBARI D1340-BT2; assembly: GCA_028752905.1. NCBI lineage: Eukaryota > Metazoa > Porifera > Demospongiae > Poecilosclerida > Cladorhizidae > Cladorhizidae sp. MBARI D1340-BT2. The sequence goes on along the minus strand of JAQNBH010000018.1, from coordinate 39,765,467 downwards.
TAGGTGTGTGTGATTCATTCTATTATCCATGAACCTTACTGATGGTTTTATTCCACAATGGAGACTGATATTTTGTGATTGTACGCATGCAGAGAAAAGGAGCAAGAGAGAATGAGATAAGACAAGATAAAAATCTGGTATTTAAAATTGTAAGGTCAAAAAAGAAAGGAGACGAGAATTTACCACTGCAGACTACACATTGAGAGAGCCCTTTACCTTTTATCATCAAAATACAAACTTTAAAAAGAAATATAATCATTATTTAAAAGTCCTACCAATTGGATCCATGCTGGTAAATTCTTTTTTTATGACAAGGTAACTCTTCTCTCCATTTTTTCTCTCCTTTCTTCTCTAAAGTCAAGAGCTTGAAGAAGTTGCTCAGGATAAATGCAGAACCCACCAATCTCAGCAGGTATCATTCCTTACCATGTTTATTATACACGCATATAAATGGGTAGAATTCCATGGCTTCGTTGAAGGCACTTCAATTATTGTCTAAAAAGTAAGCTTTTCAACTGATTGTTCAAATCTTTGCAGCTAAAATGTGCAGCAGCTGCTGATCAGTTCAGCAGCCCTCAAAATTGCATGCACATGAGCACGTTTGTTGTGTTGAGGATATGTTACAAATGTTTGGGCGTACTACTACTACATTCATTAGGCTCTGCAATGCATGCACAATTGGGCTATTCTGGTAGTAACCAATAGTTGTGTGGGGGGATAAGTAGAGGACAGATCCTTGAAGATGAATTTTACTTTTTTGGCATGCAAGTTGACTAACCCAGTAGCACATTTGTGTTTTTGAAGCTAGTTATTATTGTTGTTGTTATGTTAGTATCATATTAGCATTAGTATTAGCATTAGTATTAGCAGCATTAGTATTAGCATTAGTATTACTATTGCTGTTGTTATGTTGCTGTTGTTATGTTGCTGTTGTTTTTATGTTATTATTAGTATTAGTATTAGTAATAGTATTGTTTTTGTTGTTGTTATGTATTATTTATTAGTATTGTTGTTGTTGTTGTTGATCTTATTTGTTCTTGTTCTTTCTGTTTTTGTTATTTTTGACAAGCAAGACATCTTCAAGTAGAAAGGATCTGGTTCCACCTGACTAGTCTTTAGTTATGGTGCTTATAAGGATGACTATTGGCTTGTGGGTTCATGCCTGTCAGTGCTACCTTTTCACTGCCATGTGGCCTTTGGAAGCCATGCTTATATAGACCTAATAGATCGCAACCTGCTCCAAACCAGTTTCATGCCTCAACTGCTTACTTTAGTAAGGAACAAAGAGAAAAGGAAAACAAAGAGCAATATTGAGGTGTGCCTATGGCCAGGTTGTCTCTCCATTGTTGGTTTGGTCTTTGTGTGGCTATTAGCTCACATACTAGCCAATCTATTGGCATAGATCATTTACCTGGGATATGAAGGGGGAGGAGGGGGGAGGTGAACTTTAGATTAAGTGGAAAGGGCACAAGGAAGTTGTTGTAAGTATGTATGGTGGTGGCATTAATCAAGATTGTCTTCAAGTCAAACTGACTTCATTACACATACTCATCCAGAATGTCACCCCCAGCCTAAGTCACAACATTCTTCAAAAGCTTTAGAAGAAGTTCTTATGGAGCAGTAGTCATGGCTGGGAAGTTCTAGTAATTCCTGCAGCAACTTATCTCTGTGTGAGAAAAGCTTTATTGTAATAGGACTACCCCCAAGAACAGGTCAAACCAGCTGTACTGGTCTTGGAGTCCACATGCACACAAGACAAAGACAAGACAATGAATTTATTCATTGATGTAGTATTAGTAGGATCTTTACAATCATCCAGGCTTTCCCTCGGTTATCCAGGGATCTGAAGTCTGATCCAAGGTTTGCTAGAAAATCCCATGGATTTGCTAAGCCTTGATGAAGGTGATTAGCTGTATACAACAATGATTTGAACCATCCTCGCTGCCTTCCACTTGTCCCTCATAAGGTTAAACAATGCGACATTGAACTATCACTATGAATGATTCAAGGATGCTTACCTGAGTTTGTGAACTTGGCAAAGGCCATCCGACTACTTTTTCTTGTCTTCCTCCCTCTCCCTCAAGTGTGTGAAACCTCCTGAGTAAACACTCAACTTTCTCTTTATATCAGACACTAGTTAAAGATGGCCTGGCTCATTGCGTGGGACTAACTACAATGCTGAAATGGCAAAGAGAAAGGTAGAGAGGCAAAGTGTCGTGCTTGATTATTAGATTCATGAACCCATAAGCAAACAGTCAGCCTTTCCTTACCAGTGCAGTCATCACAAAAGATAATCTGGCATGCATGGCAACCTTATAACTCACCCATCCAAATATAAGCAAGCTACATAAGCAGCTAGAAGGTGTAGGGTTTCGCTAGCTCAGGTTAATTATCAGCCGATTGCACTGGTGAGGGAGAGTAACTTTTTGCTGAGCGTTCTGGCAGCCAAGACTAGTGCATCCATTTTTTATTCTATAAAATAATCATGAGAAGGTAATAATTAGAAGCTAACCTGGAGATTCACTAGTCATAATCTCAAAAAAAACAGGTTCAATTTTCTCAGCATAGCAACATGCACTTCCAATTGCTTGTGAAGAGGGAGAGAAAGGGAGTCCAACTTAGTTGGACCATGGAGATGATTTAATGGAACAAATTTTATGTGTCACTATAAGGCTAGAGCATTTAGTCGAAACGTCGAGAGAATACAATTTCAAGTTGATTATTGAGAAGGTTATTGTTATTGCCTGTTACCAGTACAGGATGTGGGGGTTGGGTTAATGAAAAATATCCTGCTTCCTATATCCTTTAAGTGATGAGTTGGGTATGCTTCAGAGAGCATTAAATACTAGCTATACATAATTGGTCTATTCTCAATTCTCTTAGTTGACATATTTAAATATATAATTATATTAAAATTAAAATCACCTTCGCGTACAATTTGAAGTTGATTATTGAGAAGGTGATTTTAATGTTAATAATATGTCAACTGAGAGTTCATTGAGAGTACATATATATATGTAGACAATAACTTGCTTGATATTCAATGATTCCATTGTCTAACTTTAGCCCTGGTCCTAGCTATTGCCTTGACACTAACCATAGCCGAAGGCATAATTCAGTCCAGTATATTGATGATGTTATGGTGATAATATAATGCTAAGTGTGTGACATGAGGAGGAAGTAGCTTAAATATCCTCACATAAAAGAGTCTCTCCACAAAACCCAATTAGCTACTGCAACATTTTGTATTTATAGCTTCACTCATGAAATTCTTGTTTGCAGTAATGCCAAATGACTTAAACTTGTGTGCTCTCCTGAAATGTTCTAAGTTACATTTGGTGATTCTTTATCTTACTTCTGTACTATATATATATACATGCATTTGCCAACTCACTATATAGTCAGTGAGCATTCTCTTTGAAGTATTGTTCTGTTATATCCTCATTAGTGTGTTTCTGGGTTGCTGCCTATTGTTGTCACACTTTAACCTTGTAGTAATAGTAGTAGTAGTAATAGTAGTAGTAGTAGTATTTCACATGATTGTGGTCGTTGGTTTTAATTATTTCTCGTTTTGTTGTTGCTAAGATTTAGTGCATCCTATAATATGCCATCCTGCACATTCTATTTTCGAAACTGTGTATACATAAATATCGTCTTGGGAACGAGTCTACTTGAGAAGAGGGAATCAATAAAGAGAGAAATTAGGAAATTATCTTGAGAATGCGTGAAAAAATTATCATGCTAAAAATTAAAAGTAAATTCCTATTGCTTGACGATGTGGAAAATTTCTTTACGTTTGATGCACATTTTGTAAGACATGCTTATGAGCATCATTCACCTGCATTGTCTTACTGCTGTTTCCCAGCCATTAAAGGGCTTTATCCAAACTCCTTTTTACCCCTTTACTCCCACCCCCCCTCTTTTCTGCACCTCATTTGTGTGCATAAATAACACCCATAAACATATTCATATATCCACAAGTCGAGATCAAAATCTTTATTATTTATCCAAAACCTACTCACAATTTTGGACTAGACTGACAAGTTCATGTAAGTTTGCAAAAGTCGTGCCAATTTACAAAGCAATGTTATCTCAGAATTATATGTAATGTTGAATGTGAACAAGAATTTATAGGAGTTAAGAGTGATTTGCCAGTGGAGGTGTGATGAACAAAAAATATACATTCAATTTAAACCAACCAAGCTGGTTATTGTTTGTGTCTAATTGCAATGACAGTTGTCTTGACAGAGTAGATACTGCCCAGCCAGGTTTCCCACACCATACTACGATAAAGTTCACCAATACCTCCTTGGTAGTACTTGCCATTAAGGTTGGAGTGACCGCAGTTGCTATACCACCAGCCCCCTTCAGACAAGCTTGCACAATTAGAGGGGGTATAATCATCTTGGTCCTCATCATATGTGGAGAATTTATGGCCATTGTTTATGCTCAAGGAATCCCCTGCATTGTTGCCTCCTTGGAAACTTTCTAATATTAGAGGGTAACCTTCTTCTTCTTTGCCGACAGAGAAATGACCATAGATGGCATTGTTGTACAATTTATCTATGAAGGTATCCAGTCCTATATAGAGCTCATTGTCGAGGCCCGAAGTATTGGTCAAGCAGTAGAGCTTATCCAGACCAAGCCAGAAGTTTTCAGTGAAATCTCCAAATCCATTCTGGTATGTCTTGTAGTTGCGACGGAAGGAGAGTTTGTCGTTGACTCTCCTCTGGATGATGGTCCAGCCACCTCCTTGTAAGTTCATGTCGCAGTAGACAACAAACTCAGACATATCTTTGCACGGCTTCACTATGTACAGGCCAGACTTATTGAATCCATCATGATAGAGCTCTTTGCAGGTTTTGTGTGGTACATCTGTGCAGATAAAAACAAGAATAAATAAATGGCATATATACTGCAAACACCATAATGCAAATACTATTCCAGTAATGAGTATATATCCCATCTACTTCTACTACTAACATAATGGCTCAAGAGTTAGAGTTCCATTTCTTTATGAAGGATTGTATTCATGCTTCTGGATATAGACTAGCTACACATGGTGTTGAGAAATAACTTACATTTTCTGTTCAAGATTTGTACTTGTGTATTTTGGTCAGGCACGATAGGGATGTCTCCTAGGACGGTATTAGAGCTATCCATCTGCAACTCCTTATCCATGTTGCAAACTGCAGTTGGCTCTGTGGTAGGTGCCTTTGTAGTAGCGGCGGCCGCTGTTGTATCTTCCTCTGTAGTAGTACCTTCTGCAGGAGATGGTGTAGGAGTAGAAGTGGAAGAACTTCTAGTTCTAGCCAAGATGGCTGGTGCAGCACGACTGCAGCTCAACATGATGCAGCAAACGAAAAGAGCCGAGAAAATCCGTAAAGACATTGTGAACGTGTAGGCTCTTTATTTCACTTCAAAACTGGTGTTGAGGAGAGATGTGAAGTTATGGCTGGTGCTGCGACTTTTATATCACGCTGACGTCGCGCGCTGCAGTTCAGCGGTTCGTAGCGAGAATGGGGGTGTGGCGTGAGTTTTCTAGATAATTATGGCTACAAGCATTTTGGATGTGAAGAATACTGCTCAAGCTCTGGAGCTATTATTACAGCTCCAAGAGAGAGAAGTAAGTGGAGCGAATTTACTGCACAAGGAACATATTGTTCGTAGTAAACCCACTTTGTGCAGTTGGTATTGCTGCGCTGTAATTGGAATCCATTATCTCTCTCCTGTACGTGTGCGTATTTGTGTGCATAGAAAACGGTTGTTTTGGAGTTGGATACATTACTAGAAGAGCAAACACAGATGGACATTAAAATGGCAACTTTCCAGCACATGCGGTGGGTAGCTGTTAGTCCAGTGGTAGCTGTAAGTTGGTCAAGCCTGTTCAGTACTTGGCTTTGTCTTGCAAGAGAACTAATATATCAACTAATATATCATGGCAAGAAATATGTTTAGTCAATATTACCAGGTTCCATGAGGATTTAGGAACATGTTTGCTGGCTGTCATGTGTATTCATGCACACTTTGACAGTTGGTTTTTGTTGAGTGAGTACTTAGTTTAGTTAGCCCTGGAGAGCCCTGTATACCAGGTGGGTGATAAACATTACACAGTGCATTGACCATGAAGTTTGCAGTGTGCTAGTAGAAGGATTGGTCTTAAATATATCTCTTATAATGGCTATGTACAGTATATATAGTATAGTTGTCATCAAGTGCTGGCAGTTTCAGCAGTCTGATCAGCAAGACCTTCACTGAGTGGAGCACCCAAGCTTTAATATTCCTGCTGGAGCCTCATCCACAGTCGCCACTCTGACCTTCACTGAGTGGAGCACCCAAGCTTATTCCTGCTGGAGCCTCATCCACAGTCACCACTCTGACCTTCACTGAGTGGAGCACCCAAGCTTATTCCTGCTGGAGCCTCATCCCACAGTCACCCCTCTGACCTTCACTGAGTGGAGCACCCAAGCTTATTCCTGCTGGAGCCTCATCCACAGTCACCACTCTGACCTTCACTGAGTGGAGCACCCAAGCTTATTCCTGCTGGAGCCTCATCCACAGTCACCACTGACCTTCACTGAGTGGAGCACCCAAGCTTATTCCTGCTGGAGCCTCATCCACAGTCACCCCTCTGACCTTCACTGAGTGGAGCACCCAAGCTTATTCCTGCTGGAGCCTCATCCACAGTCACCACTCTGACCTTCACTGAGTGGAGCATCCAAGCTTATTCCTGCTGGAGCCTCATCCACAGTCACCACTCTGACCTTCACTGAGTGGAGCACCCAAGCTTATTCCTGCTGGAGCCTCATCCACAGTCACCACTCTGACCTCTTTTATTTATAAAGTAGGTATAGAATAATCCTTCTGCCACAGAATTTACTGATACCCTTCCATCAATAGTGCCAAGAGAAGGGGCAGTAGAGCAGGTCTTGCCACCAGTAGGCAGGTAGTACACATATCCTTCCACTCAAGACTGTAGTCTCGTGATCTTCATTTGTTGTTCTTATATGTGATGTTGTTGATTGGTGGTGCTTGAAATGAAAGATGTGCAGTATGTGCTACTGGCATGTATTTTTCCTCGCCATTAGCATAGTACTGCCGAAATCCTTGGACATCCAAACAATAATCTTGAGTTTTTCCACATTGCTTCAAACCAACCCCTTCCACCTTATACTACTTAATAACTTCCAGATGTCTTTCTTTCACTGGGATGGGAAGTAAGTTCAGGGTCCTTGAGCGTGGCCCTTCCTATGATTACTAAGGCCGCTTGACAATATGTTGAGGAGCCTTCGCCTTGCTTTGTATTGCGTTGCTTCTGGTTGCATCGCCTTGCTTTGTGTCGCGTTGCTTCTGGTTGCATCGCCTTGCTTTGTGTTGTGTTGCTTCTGGTTGCATCGCCTTGCTTTGTGTTGCGTTGCTTCTGGTTGCATCGCCTTGCTTTGTATTGCGTTGCTTCTGGTTGCATCGCCTTGCTTCTGGTTGCATTGCTTCTGGTTGCATCGCCTTGCTTCTGGTTGCGTTGCTTCTGGTTGCATCACCTTGCTTCTGGTTGCGTTGCTTCTGGTTGCATCACCTTGCTTCTGGTTGCGTTGCTTCTGGTTGCATCGCCTTGCTTCTGGTTGCGTTGCTTCTGGTTGCATCACCTTGCTTCTGGTTGCGTTGCTTCTGGTTGCATTGCCTTGCTTCTGGTTGCGTTGCTTCTGGTTGCATTGCCTTGCTTCTGGTTGCGTTGCTTCTGGTTGCATCGCCTTGCTTCGAGCAGTCCACAATATTTGCCTAGTTGTGTCACATTGCCTCGCCAATTGTTAAACTCCACCCTTTACTAATGAGCCTTCAATCTCTAAATGACTTGCCAGATATAGCCATGCACTAAGAAAGTTATGGAACTCCACCCATTAACTAATGAGCCTTCAATCTCTAAATGACTTGCCAGATATAGCTATGTTCCTCACTGCCTCCATCAACCTTTCCACATTCATCTCTTCCTTGGAGACACTTTTTTGCCTAAACACAAATAAAACACACCAACACGTGTTGACCGACGCGTCGCGACAGAACTAAATCCAGTCTATTACAGTGAAGTGACGCAATGCGATGCGAAGTGTGGGAGGCTTACTGTGAACCGGCTTTGACTTCCTCATCATCTATCACTATTGTACTTCTGTGTAAATGTCGGATGTAAGTAAGATAGCAGCTTTACATTGACAGGTGGTGCCTGCAGAAGCTAGGGCTAGGGCACGTAATTGTGATTGACAGGTGGTGGCTAGGGCTAGGGCACGTAATTGTGATTGACAGGTGGTGCCTGCAGAAGCTAGGGCTAGGGCACGTAATTGTGATTGACAGGTGGTGCCTGCCGAAGCTAGGGCTAGGGCACGTAATTGTGATTGACAGGTGGTGCCTGCAGAAGCTCTCAGAGTGCAGACATTGTGAAGCAAGCCACTCACTGTAAGCCTACTTGGTTCAAGTAACAAACATCCGTTCCTCCTGTTTCTAGTCCAGTTTAGCGCTATTGTATGTAGATACTCTATATAGTTATGGAGAATTGTCATAGAAATCCACTACTCCACATATCACCACCTGGCCTATGTTAGGGAGGGGGTGGAATCCATCACCTGGGCTGCTTACAAGACTTCACATAATTTGGTTGGAATACTAACAATATGTACTGTTACAGTATAATGATCTCAATTGACATCTTGGCTAGATGCTCTAGCCTTCATCCTGATGAAAGCTAGATGTTCTAGTCTTCATCCTGATGAGAGCTAGATGCTCTAGTCTTCATCCTGATGAAAGCTTGATGCTCTAGTCTTCATCCTGATGAAAGCTAGATGCTCTAGTCTTCATCCTGATGAAAGCTAGATGCTCTAGTCTTCATCCTGATGAAAGCTAGATGTTCTAGTCTTCATCCTGATGAAAACTAGATGCTCTAGTCTTCCCTGATGAAAGCTAGATGTTCTAGTCTTCATCCTGATGAAAGCTAGATGCTCTAGTCTTCATCCTGATGAAAGCTAGATGCTCTAGTATTCCCTGATGAAAGTTAGATGCTCTAGTCTTCCCTGATGAAAGCTAGATGTTCTAGTCTTCATCCTGATGAAAGCTAGATGCTCTAGCCTTCATCCTAATGAAAGCTAGATGCTCTAGTCTTCATCCTGATGATAGCTAGATGCTCTAGCTAGTCTTCATTCTGATGAAAGCTAGATGTTCTAGTCTTCATCCTGATGAGAGCTAGATGCTCTAGTCTTCATCCTGATGAAAGCTAGATGCTCTAGTCTTCATCCTGATGAAAGCTAGATGCTCTAGTCTTCATCCTGATGAAAGCTAGATGTTCTAGTCTTCATCCTGATGAAAGCTAGATGCTCTAGTCTTCCCTGATGAAAGCTAGATGTTCTAGTCTTCATCCTGATGAAAGCTAGATGCTCTAGTCTTCATCCTGATGAAAGCTTGATGCCCTAGCCTTCATCCTGATGAAAGCTAGATGCTCTAGTATTCCCTGATGAAAGCTAGATGCTCTAGTCTTCCCTGATGAAAGCTAGATGTTCTAGTCTTCATCCTGATGAAAGCTAGATGCTCTAGCCTTCATCCTAATGAAAGCTAGATGCTCTAGCTAGTCTTCATCCTGATGAAAGGTAGATGATCTAGTCTTCGTCCTGATGAAAGCTAGATGCTCTAGTCTTCATCCTAATGAAAGCTAGATGCTCTAGCCAAAACATCGGAGCAAACACTGAGAAGAGCAATTGTGTCTACATCGATTATAATAGAGGTGTATGTATGTGTGTGCATGTGCGTGCGTATGTGATGGTTGTGCCTACCCACCCCCTCTTTCTCCCTCTTCCCTGCAGCCCGACCCTGCGCACACTGAGTAACAATGTGTTGCAACTGAATGCCTCCATCAGCAAGGCCAGTGTGCTAGCAGAGTCAGTGAGCAGCAAAGTCAGAGTGCTGGACCTGGCTAAGGTATTACAAGCCAGCACACATACACACTACTATCTGGAGGGTCACAGTTCAGAATGACATCATCATGATTAGCCTCTTCTTTGTTTTGTTGGGTCAGTGGGTAAAGGTCAGTGGGTGAAGGTCAGAGGGTGAAGGTCAGTGGGTGAAGGTCAGAGGGTAAAGCATGAAGGTCAGTGGGTGAAGGAGTGTTTACAAGTTGTTTTGAGCAGCTTGTTGTGTTTTCTCTGTGGTCTGTGTCTTGTTGTGATATAACTTGGATCTGTGCAAGACTGATAATATTATGTCTTGCTCAGCTGGGGCACTGCTTGACAGTACAAGTAGAGTAGAACCTAACAGTTACGAACCCCAGAATGACGAACACCCCTGGGGTCAACCGAAGGGCAAGTGAACATCTAATGGGTAAAGTATTGCCTTGCAAAACTGCCTCAATATTTACTGCATGCACAAGCTGTTGAAATTTCAGCTTCTGTATCTGCTTACTCCTTTGCACGCTATTTTCTTCGCCACAGCCTCAAGCTCTCCAATGAAATGTAAGCGAGTTACACTATTCATCAAACAGAAGCTGAAGATTTTGAAGCAAGTGGACCAGTCAGCCGTAGTTGGAATTGGCAACACAACCATGACAGTCATTAAGAAAGCCAGATGTGGTAGCCAAACAGGAAGAATTTCCAGGTTGTGTGAAGAATGTAAGCAGTTAGGTGTCCCTGATGCTGAGGTGGAGAATGGCTTACCTTGGGTGAAGGCAAGACAGTGTGCAGGAGATTACCCGTGAAATTGGCAACACAACCATGACAGTCATTAAGAAAGCCAGATGTGGTAGCCAAACAGGAAGAATTTCCAGGTTGTGTGAAGAATGTAAGCAGTTAGGTGTCCCTGATGCTGAGGTGGAGAATGGCTTACCTTGGGTGAAGGCAAGACAGTGTGCAGGAGATTACCCGTGAGGATAGCTATAGTAGGCACTGCTCAAGCATCATCAGTACTTGGCCAGAGTGAGGAGGAAGAGCAAATGGTGGCTCCATCACCCACACTCAGGCTGAAGAAGCTCTCAGCACTCACTTGACATGTTTGGAACAGCAAGTTGGAGCTACACTGACAAACTTGCTACTTCAATATGAACTGCATTCTTAGCAGCAAAGAAGGGCCATGAACTGCATTCTTAGCAGCAAAGAAGGGCCATGATTCCTACACACACAAATGACTCATCTCTTTGCATCTTAGGCACAGAATAAAATGATAGTGCATAGTGTACGGACATGCTTGGTGAGTGGTACTTACATTACAAGCGATTAGAATTTAATACATGCATAGTGTATGGCATTGCACTTGGTAAGTAAGAGGTGAAGATCCTTGCAACATTGAAGCAATTGCGTAACTCTGTGCTTGTATTGTAGATAGCTTGTACGATTACTCTCGGCTGACATCATATGCTTTAAGATTATCTTTAAATTAACTTTTTGATTTTTGAGGCAACGTTTCAACCCAAAAACTTCAACACTTCGACACTTCAACACAATACTGTTCAACACTTCAACACAACACTCCAACACTTCAACACAACACTTCAACACAAAACTTCAACACAACATTTTAACACAACACTTCAATACTTCAACACAACACTTCAACACAACACTTCGACACTTCAACACAACACTTCAACACTTCGACACTTCGACACTTCAACACTTCGACACTTCAACACAACACTTCAACACAACACTTCGACACTTCAACACAACACTCAATACAACACTTCAACACAACACTGACACTTCAACACTTCGACACTTGAACAACACTTCGACACTTCGACACTTCAACACTTCGACACTTCAACACTTCGACACTTCAACACAACACTTCAACACAACACTTCGACACTTCGACACTTCAACACAACACTCAATACAACACTTCAACACAACACTGACACTTCAACACTTCGACACTTCAACACAACACTTCAACACTTCAACACAACACTTTAACACAACACTTCAATACTTCAACACAACACTTCAACACAACACTTCAACACTTCAACACAACACTTCAACACAACACTTCAACACAACACTTCAACACAACACTTCGACACTTCAACACAACACTTCAACACTTCGACACTTCAAGCCAACACTTCAACACAATACTTCGACACTTCAACACAACACAACACTTCAACACTACACTTCAACACAACACTTCAACACAATGCTTCAACACTTCAACACAAATTTCAACACTTCAACACAACACTTCAACACAACACTTCAACACAACACTTCAACACAACACTTCAACACAACACTTCAACACAACACTTCAACACTTCAACACAACACTTCAACACAACACTTCAACACAACACTTCAACACAACACTTCAACACTTCAACACAACACTTCAACACAACACTTCAACACAACACTTCAACACTTCAACACAACACTTCAACACAACACTTCGGTCTTCATAAGGAAAATTTAAAAACAAAAAAACAAAACCCCACAATTTATATCCTGCATGGTTGACATGTTTCTATGCACTTGGACGTCCACTCCCCCCCTATACTGTGTGATGAGGAGGAGGTTGCTGAAGATGGTTGTAAATGAGTGGTGCTGAGGTGAGGATTATGATGAAGGGATGAAGATGTATAATGATAGATGATGAGGTGATGATTGTGTTGAAGGTGGTGATGAAGATGATGATATGGAGATGTGATGGAGAGATGATGCCTTGATGAAGGCTTAAGTATTTAGGTTGAAATGTCGGCTTCTAAACCAAAAAGCTGATTTAAAGATCAATCTTAAAGCAAGTAGATACATAATAGCTCTTCCCCACCAATAAGGACAGCATTATAAGTAGATAGCTCTTCCCCACCAATAAGAACTGCATTATAAGTAGATAGCTCTTCCCCACCAATAAGAAGTAGATAGCTCTTCCCCACCAATAAGAACTGCATTATAAGTAGATGGCTCTTCCCCACCAATAAGAACTGCATTATAAGTAGATAGCTCTTCCCCACCAATAAGAACTGCATTATAAGTAGATAGCTCTTCCCCACCAATAAGAACTGCATTATAAGTAGATAGCTCTTCCCCACCAATAAGAACTGCATTATAAGTAGATAGCTCTTCCCCACCAATAAGAACTGCATTATAAGTAGATAGCTCTTCCCCACTAATAAGAACTGCATTATAAGTAGATAGCTCTTCCCCACCAATAAGAACTGCATTATAAGTAGATAGCTCTTCCCCACCAATAAAGACTGCATTATAAGTAGATAGCTCTTCCCCACCAATAAGGACGGCATTATAAGTAGATAGCTCTTCCCCACCAATAAGGACGCATTATAAGTAGATAGCTCTTCCCCACCAATAAGAACCGCATTATAAGTAGATAGCTCTTCCCCACCCAATAAGGACGGCATTATAAGTAGATAGCTCTTCCCCACCAATAAGATCTGCATTATAAGTATATAGCTCTTCCCCACCAATAAGGACTGCATTATAAGTAGATAGCTCTTCCCCACCAATAAGGACTGCATTATAAGTAGATAGCTCTTCCCCACCAATAAGAACTGCATTATAAGTAGATAGCTCTTCCCCACCCAATAAGGACGGCATTATAAGTAGATAGCTCTTCCCCACCCAATAAGGACGGCATTATAAGTAGATAGCTCTTCCCCACCAATAAGATCTGCATTATAAGTATATAGCTCTTCCCCACCAATAAGGACTGCATTATAAGTAGATAGCTCTTCCCCACCAATAAGGACTGATTATAAGTAGATAGCTCTTCCCCACCCAATAAGGACTGCATTATAAGTAGATAGCTCTTCCCCACCAATAAGGACTGCATTATAAGTAGATAGCTCTTCCCCACCAATAAGATCTGCATTATAAGTATATAGCTCTTCCCCACCAATAAGGACTGCATTATAAGTAGATAGCTCTTCCCCACCAATAAGGACTGCATTATAAGTAGATAGCTCTTCCCCACCCAATAAGGACTGCATTATAAGTAGATAGCTCTTCCCCACCAATAAGGACTGCATTATAAGTAGATAGCTCTTCCCCACCAATAAGGACTGCATTATAAGTAGATATCCCCACCAATAGATATCCCCACCAATAAGGACAGCATTATACTGCTTGGCATTATAAGTAGATAACGTTTCTCCACTCAATAAGGTGTTTGGTGTTATAAGTAGATAGCTCTTCTCCACTCAATAAGGTGTTTGGCATTATAAGTACAATGCTCTTCCCCACTCAACAAGGACTGCTTGGCATTATAAGTAGATAACGTTTCTCTACTCAATAAGGTGTTTGGCGTTATAAGTAGATGGCTCTTCTCCACTCAATAAGGTGTTTGGCATTATAAGTAGATAGCTCCTCCCCACTCAATTAGGTGTTTGGCATTACCAATGGAAAGCTGTCAAGTACCATGAAGATAGGCCATTAGGAGCTCTAATGTTGTGCTATGACAGCCCAATAATTGTTGAGAATCTTTTTGGAGAAGATTGGAGGAACTGAAGCAATTTGTTGGCATGTCATGAGTGCTCTGAAGTTCTACAGGTCCTCTGTCCTCAAGTCTCTGCTACAGACTAGATCAGGATGATCAGGAAGAGGTGGACATCAGCCACCTGAAGTGTCTAGAGCTCTAAATTACCTTGAGATTCTTCAGGTGTCTTATAATACTATTGCACTGAGCTGATTGGGAGGTGTGAGCCATGGCTATGCATGACTTGACAAGTAGAGAACGGTTTTAGCCTGAACCACCTTAGGGGGATGCTTCATGCAGCCTCCACCGTCTTCTGAACATTTTCAGCTTCTGCTGCTCCGACCCAGTGCTTCTTATCGGAGCTAGGGAGGGAGGTGTGAGCCATGGCTATGCATGACTTGACAAGTAGAGAACGGTTTTAGCCTGAACCACCTTAGGGGGATGCTTCATGCAGCCTCCACCGTCTTCTGAACATTTTCAGCTTCTGCTGCTCCGACCCAGTGCTTCTTATCGGAGCTAGGGAGGGAGGGAGCAGACCCAAGCTGAGTGACAGAGCAGCTACTCCAATACCTGCCATACCCACATGGAGTGTGCCCAATGTAAAATACTTAATTTTCAAGGGGAACGGGAACAGTTTCCAATGGGGGCAAATCACCCCCCCTAAAAGAAGATTCCTTAATATATCCCTAATGCTGTACAGCTGTTGTTTTTTAATTTTATATAAAAAAAATTAATTTGCTGGCTTGAAATTAACAAATTCCAAAAATAGGCAAAATGTGCAAAATGTACAAATTGTGATGAAGTATTTGAGATTTTATTGTGACCTCCCAGGAAGCTATTTTCAATAATCCCAAGATCAAGACTTTCTTATGCAGGCGAGGCTAGCACATGTCCTGTGCTGATCTCTGTTAGCTCTCTACTCAGCTCTGCAGCAGCTGTCCGGTGGGAAGTCTGAAGCCACTCCAAGTAAGATTGCTAGTTCTAGCACCAATTTATAATGCTTGTGGTCTAATTAAAGTTTGGAATCCAAAGTCACCATGAATTGCTTGCAAACAAAACTCTGGATGGATATATATATATGGGATGTATTGTCTCACATCCATGAGATGCCTCTGACCTCAAGTAGTGTGCAAACTTTCTGCCCTTTCCCTACAGATCAGACATCAGCATGTGGATGGTTGGACATCTGTTGAGTGGCTCCATGCAGATCAGACATCAGCATGTGGATGGTTGGACATCTGTTGAGTGGCTCCATGCAGATCAGGCATCAGCATGTGGATGGTTGGACACCACTGTTGAGTGGCTCCCTACAGATCAAGCATTAGCATGTGGATGGTTGGACATCTGTTGAGTGGCTCCATGCAGATCAGACATCAGCATGTGGATGGTTGGACATACCACTGTTGAGTGGCTCCCTGCAGATCAGGCATCAGCATGTGGATGGTTGGACATACCACTGTTGAGTGGCTCACTGCAGATCAGACATCAGCATGTGGATGGTTGGACATACCACTGTTGAGTGGTTCCTTGCAGATCAGGCATCAGCATGTGGATGGTTTGTTGAGTGGCTCCCAGTGAGCTGCTTCTTGTATGAATGCACTAATGTGATAATGAGATAATGATGGGGTGAAGATAATGAGGTGATGCCAGGTCCACTCCTGATATGTAATGATAATCCACAAGCTGCACAGATCATTGACATGGTACATCTTCCTGGTCACATGGTTTCTGTGCGCATGGACACCTAGGCCCTGTGTGATGAGGTTGCTGAAGATGGTGATGTGGTGTTCGAGGTGATAATGAATCGATGATGGAAATTGTTGGAGATGATAATGATGGTGATGAAGAAGGTGTTGGAGATGATGATGTGATGAAGGTGATGATGGAGATGATGTGATGAAGATGTCATATAAGATGGTATGATGGTGAGGATAAAGATGATAATACAATCATGAGGTCATGATCACACTTGTGGGAGGAGGAGGTAAGAGAAAAGAGAGCATGAAGCCGTGTGGGTAGAGTTTCAGATCATGAAGGAGTCAGTTCACTCTGCTCCCTTGCAAGCCAGCTCTGCGTGCACAGCCTCCATGCATGGTCTTCCTGGGGCCTAGTCAGTTCTCTCAGCCTCAAGCTATCTAACCTGCTCTGCCTTGGGTTCTTGTAGTTGGAGATGGTAATTAATTTGCTTCAAGGTTTGTTGCAGTCCACTCTGCTGAGGGTCAGGCTTGATGGTCTGTCTATTCTTGCTGCCATTGGAAGCTGCCATCAAGCTCGGGTACTGCTCAATCTTAGCAGCCTTGTTAGTTTCCAGGGATTCTCTAGTCAGAGGGATCCTCTATGGTGCCAGGGATGCTCTAGTCACAGGGATCCCCATGGTGCCAGGGTTGCTCTAGTCACAGGGACCCCCTATGGTGCCAGGGATGCTCTAGTCAGATGGTGCCAGGGATGCTCTAGTCACAGGGTCCCCTATGGTGCCAGGGATGCTCTAGTCACATGGATCCCTATGGTGCCAGGGATGCTCTAGTCACAGGGACCCCCTATGGTGCCAGGGATGCTCTAGTCACAGGGACCCCCTATGGTGCCAGGGATGCTCTAGTCACAGGGACCCCCTATGGTGCCGGGGATGGTGCCGGGGATGCGTCACAGGGATACCCTATGGTGCCAGGAATGCTCTAGTCACAGGGACCCCCTATGGTGCCAGGGATGCTCTAGTCACATGGATCCCCGCTCTAGTCACAAGGATCCCTATGGTGCCAGGGATGCATCACAGGGATCCCCTATGGTGCTCTAGTCACATGGATCCCCGCTCTAGTCACAGGGTTCCCTATGGTGCCAGGGATGCGTCACAGGGATCCCCTATGGTGCCTGGGTTGCTCTAATCACAGGGATCCCCGCTCTAGTCACAGGGATCCCTATGGTGCCAGGGATGCATCACAGGGATCCCCTATGGTGCCTGAGTTGCTCTAGTCACAGGGACCGCCTATGGTGCCGGGGATGCTCTGGTCACAGGGTCCCCCCTTGCGGTGCCAGGAATGCTTGAGTCACAGGGACCCGTCCTAGGGCGACAGCAATATGTCAATGCTTCTGCATAGGGATGTAAGGCTGATGAAACCACGCCTGTCAAAGTGATGTAGGGCTGATGAAACCACGCCTGTCATAGGGATGTAGGGCTGATGAAACCACGCCTGTCATAGGGATGTAGGGCTGATGAAACCACGCCTGTCATAGGGATGTAGGGCTGATGAAACCACGCCTGTCATAGGGATGTAGGGCTGATGAAACCACGCCTGTCATAGGGATGTAGGGCTGATGAAACCATGCCTGTCATAGGGATGTAGGGCTGATGAAACCACGCCTGTCATAGGGATGTAGGGCTGATGAAACCATGCCTGTCATAGGGATGTAGGGCTGATGAAACCATGCCTGTCGTAGGGCTGATGAAACCACGTCTGTCATAGGGATGTAGGGCTGATGAAACCACGCCTGTCATAGGGATGTAGGGCTGATGAAACCACGTCTGTCATAGGGATGTAGGGCTGATGAAACCATGCCTGTCATCATCTGTCTGGTCTGGTGTTTCTACACAGTACCAATCAGGGCACGTCAGGCTTTATGTTAAACACTTTACCTCCTCTCACTCCATCTGCCAAAGCATGCTGACCGGAAAAGTTGGCTATGAAATCATTTTTAACCCGAGAGGAAGTTATCTGTTGATATCTTCCTGTTATCAGCTGCTGATCATCAATCACGCTTGCTTAATTTATTGAGATCTTCGTCAGCAGAAGCAGTGAATTGTCCTCTGACCAGTTTTGATTAGTGTCTGGCCCTTGGGCTCTGCTTGTCCTGTGAGTGTGGGGGAAAGTGGAGGAGGAAGTGATGGCCCTTGGGCTCTGCTTGTCCTGTGAGTTGCGGGGGAAAGTGGAGGAGGAAGTGGTGGCCCTTGGGCTCTGCTTGTCCTGTGAGTTGCGGGGGAAAGTGGAGGAGGAAGTGGTGGCCCTTGGGCTCTGCTTGTCCTGTGAGTTGCGGGGGAAAGTGGAGGAGGAAGTGATGGCCCTTGGGCTCTGCTTGTCCTGTGAGTTGCGGGGGAAAGTGGAGGAGGAAGTGGTGGCCCTTGGGCTCTGCTTGTCCTGTGAGTGCGGGGGAAAGTGGAGGAGGAAGTGGTGGCCCTTGGGCTCTGCTTGTCCTGTGAGTGCGGGGGGAAGTGGAGGAGGAAGTGATGGCTTGGGCTCTGCTTGTCCTGTGAGTTGCGGGGGAAAGTGGAGGAGGAAGTGGTGGCCCTTGGGCTCTGCTTGTCCTGTGAGCTCCAGGGGAAAGTGGAGGAGGAAGTTATGGCCCTTGGGCTCTGCTTGTCCTGTGAGTTGCGGGGGAAAGTGGAGGAGGAAGTGGCTTCTCCTGCCAGTCAACAATGAAAACATCAAATAAGAAGCAATCAATCTCAGGAAGCAGTCTATATCTGGCTTCCCTGAGTGTCACCAAAGTTGGGAGTAATGGATTGTTCTAATTACAACAAGACAAACGTGAGGCCATTCTAGTTCCTCCTACCAAGAAACCTGCCACACTCTGATCCCTTAATTAGTTCCTCCGGTGGCTGAATCCAGTCACGCTGCAACTAACCTCGCTGGATCAGCCGCAGTGTTCTTCCTGTGTTGGTCCTTTCTTTCATCAAATAGCAGAACCTCTGCTCCTTATCTTTCTGGGAGCTGTTTCCTGGGAGACGCCTCTTGTTTTCACTGGTGTCTCGCACTGTACCGGTGAAGACGATCGCAGTGTAGCTGTGAAAATGTCACACACTTCACAGCTACAGTTGATCATCTTCACAGCTACAGTTGATCATCTTCACAGCTATAGTGTGATCATCTTCACAGCTATAGTGTGATCATCTTCACAGCTATAGTGTGATCATCTTCACAGTTATAGTGTGATCATCTTCACAGCTATAGTGTGATCATCTTCACAGCTACAGTGTGACCATCTTCACAGCTATAGTGTGACCATCTTCACAGCTACAGTGTGATCATCTTCACAGCTATAGTGTGATCATCTTCACAGCTATAGTGTGACCATCTTCACAGCTACAATGTGATAATCTTCACAGCTATAGTGTGATCATCTTCACAGCTACAGTGTGACCATCTTCACAGCTACAGTGTGACCATCTTCACAGCTATAGTGTGATATCTCTAATTTCCATCTTGCGTTGGGTATCTATGTTTATCTGCAGGCATCACTACCATGGGTATGAAGTGGGTTGGGTTTGGGATGTAGTTCAGCTGGCACAGTCTGCTACTACTTTAGCTGCGAGGTATCAAGACTGACCAGTCCTCTCATTGCTTTAGCTGCGAGGTATCAAGACTGACCAGTCTCACATTGCTTTAGCTGCGAGGTATCAAGACTGACCAGTCTCTCATTGCTTTAGCTGCGAGGTATCAAGACTGACCAGTCTCACATTGCTTTAGCTGCGAGGTATCAGGACTGACCAGTCCTCTCATTGCTTTAGCTGCGAGGTATCAAGACTGACCAGTCTCTCATTGCTTTAGCTGCGAGGTATCAAGACTGACCAGTCCTCTCATTGCTTTAGCTGGGAGGTATCAAGACTGACCAGTCCTCTCATTGCTTTAGCTGCGAGGTATCAAGACTGACCAGTCTCACATTGCTTTAGCTGCGAGGTATCAAGACTGACCAGTCTCTCATTGCTTTAGCTGCGAGGTATCAGGACTGACCAGTCCTCTCATTGCTTTAGCTGCGAGGTATCAAGACTGACCAGTCTCTCATTGCTTTAGCTGCGAGGTATCAAGACTGACCAGTCCTCTCATTGCTTTAGCTGTGAGGTATCAAGACTGACCAGTCTCTCATTGCTTTAGCTGCGAGGTATCAAGACTGACCAGTCCTCTCATTGCTTTAGCTGCGAGGTATCAAGACTGACCAGTCCTCTCATTGCTTTAGCTGTGAGGTATCAAGACTGACCAGTCTCTCAGTGCTTTAGCTGCGAGGTATCAAGACTGACCAGTCCTCTCATTGCTTTAGCTGTGAGGTATCAAGACTGACCAGTCTCTCAGTGCTTTAGCTGCGAGGTATCAAGACTGACCAGTCCTCTCATTGCTTTAGCTGCGAGGTATCAAGACTGACCAGTCTCTCAGTGCTTTAGCTGCGAGGTATCAAGACTGACCAGTCCTCTCATTGCTTTAGCTGCGAGGTATCAAGACTGACCAGTCTCTCATTGCTTTAGCTGCGAGGTATCAAGACTGACCAGTCCTCTCATTGCTTTAGCTGCGAGGTATCAAGACTGACCAGTCTCTCAGTGCTTTAGCTGCGAGGTATCAAGACTGACCAGTCCTCTCATTGCTTTAGCTGCGAGGTATCAAGACTGACCAGTCTCACATTGCTTTAGCTGTGAGGTATCAAGACTGACCAGTCCTCTCATTGCTTTAGCTGCGAGGTATCAAGACTGACCAGTCCTCTCATTGCTTTAGCTGCGAGGTATCGAGAGACTGACCAGTCTCTCATTGCTTTAGCTGCGAGGTATCAAGACTGACCAGTCCTCTCATTGCTTTAGCTGCGAGGTATCAAGACTGACCAGTCCTCTCATTGCTTTAGCTGCGAGGTATCAAGACTGACCAGTCTCTCATTGCTTTAGCTGCGAGGTATCAAGACTGACCAGTCCTCTCATTGCTTTAGCTGCGAGGTATCAAGACTGACCAATCTCTCAGTCCAGTCAGATGGGAAGCATTTGCATGGACCTACCTGAGTCCCACAGAAGAGTAAAGGTTAGGGGATATAACACATCTGGACACTCTTGGTACTTCATACGTCATCTTTGCCACCAACCTGCAGGCACTTCTGCTTAGGCAGAGGCGAAAGTAGCCCTCTATGCACCCTTCCAGTTATTTTAGCCACATAGGGAGCGCTTGCTGATATGTCATACAACTCACCATCCTTATTATTCAGTGTTGTTGTTGTTGTTGCTGCTGCTGCTGTACGTGATAGTTTCCATGCTGGCTAGCAGCTGACAGCACGCACACCCTCCCTCTACCCAGGATTGCAGCTCGACCTGCAGTTGTTTTGTGAAGATGGTTCTGCAGTGCTGTAAGTGCCAGCAGCCACTCTTTAGTTTTCTAATTGCGGTCGACACAATCTCATAAATTACTGGAAGCCCCTGTAGTGACGTAACAAGATGAATTATTGCTATTTCTACATGAAATGCATTGGATGATAACCAGCACAATATCTAGGTGGAATTAGATCAAGTGTGCATGGGCTCAAGGTGGAGGTGTTGATGCTCTAGGCTATTTGGCAACCAGATGTGGCGTGCTTGTAGCCACTGCATTCCTGGACAGCTTAGAGCCACCTACTTATCTAGACATGCGACCAACAAAGCCTGAACAGAGGAAATGTCGTTGTGACCATTTTCTCCTCCAGCAGTCATCCATGAATGCTCCCTTGGTGACAGAAGTACCTTGGTTGAGAACATGCCGACTCACGATCCCGTGCATGGCTGTTGGAGGTTGCCACAAAGGAGCCATGGCCTTGCTATCTCCTGAGTGGAAGTGACCAGAGCTGCTCTCTGTCTGGGGAAGGAGCCAGAGTTTGGCCTTGTTATCTCCTGTTGGGCTCAGGATGGAAACTAATTGGAAGTGACCAGAGCTGCCCTCTGACTGGGGAAGGAACCAGAGCTTGGCCTTGCTATCTCCTGTTGGGATCAGGATGGAAACTAATTGGAAGTGACCAGAGCTGCTCTGTGTCTGGGGAAGGAACCAGAGTTTGGCCTTGCCAGGATGGAAACTAATTGGAAGTGACCAGAGCTGCTCTGTGTCTGGGGAAGGAGCCAGAGCTTGGCCTTGCTAAATCCTGTTGGCCTCGGGATGGAAACTAATTGGAAGTGACCAGAGCTGCTCTGTGTCTGGGGATTCCTGTTTGTCCGCCACTTCCTCCCTGCTTATGTGTGGCTAAGCTGTGTTGCACTTGGCATGGATGGGTTGACAGTACTGGCTTCAAGGCAAATGTGTGTCCACAATCACTTGCAGGGAGATACTGATCGAGTATGAAGTAGGTCTCAATCTGTGTGCTCTCATGTGGCCATTCCAGTGCGGAAGTAGGTATAGCCCTGAGTTTTGAGTCAGGGACCACAGTTCAATGGTCACCTGCTTATCAGTTGAGTCGTGTGTAGGCCAGGAACAGCTGATAAGTGGCAGCCTGGTTGTAACTATTAGAGTCGTGTGTAGGCCGGGAACAGCTGATAAGTGGCAGCCTGGTTGTAACTATTAGAGTGTGTATGGGCCGGGAACAGCTGATAAGTGGCAGCCTAGTTGTAACTATTAAACACCATAGGCATCATTTGGCTCGGATGTTGTTGGGGGGAAAATTATATTAATTTGAAATGCGTGCCCATTCTCCGTATGCACATGCCCAATAAATGGAGGGATATAAAATACTTATAAATCTTTACTTCCGGATGGACGGCTTCTTCAATGGAAAGCTGCAGAGGCACCTGTGCTTGTCAGGATTCACTCCGCTCTTGAGCAAGGAGGCGCTCCTGGATAGATTTCTTAGCTGGAAGTTTTGTTGTAGACGTATAGCGACGTAGCGCTGCATAGCTTTTGTTTTCTTACTTAATGGAGCTGGTTCTTATACCAGCTGCAGCTTATTCTATTTCTATTTCCATTCCAAACAGTTTATTCTTTGGGAAAAAAGTTGTAGCTAAAAATACAACAAAATACAAATCAAATAATTAAGGTGTGCAGGCAGGAACACTGATAAGTGGCTGCAGCTGATAAGTGGCTGCAGCTGATAAGTGGCTGCAGCTGATAAGTGGATGCAGCTGATAGTGACTGCAGCTGATAAGTGGCTGCAGCTGATAAGTGGCAGCTGCTAAGTGGCTGGCAATGTGTATTGCACTTCATAGTAATCATCTTCAAACTCATTAGTGGTTTATCCCTGACCACAACTCTTGAGCACTCTTGATCAGCTTGTTCTCTCCTTGAGTCCTAGCTTCATATTTATGGAGGAGTGTGGTCAGTGACAGAGGACTAGCAAGTCTGGGTGAAGTACTTGCATCCTTTACACTTGTTCCAGTGAGCACATCATGGGAAGGTGGAGGAAGGTTGTTTGCATATGTATGTGGGGACTCCCTATCACGCTCGCACCAATAATACTTGCGTGCCCTAGTAAGTCAGTATAGCTAACATTTTGTAGCTATCTCATCATGCGCATGCATTCACAACTGAAGTAGGATGTCCTCTCTGAACTGCCACAGCTACTCGCTGAATAATTTGAGGTGGTTACCAAGTTCTTCTTTAGGAACTGCATGGTCTGTGTTAGACTCATTCCAGGGGAACGTACGTATATGTAGCTACTGGGGAGTAGTGGACTAGTGATGTACTGAACCTGGCTGCTGTGCACGTGGGATCTACTGGGGAGTAGTGGACTGGTGGTGCACTGAACCTGGCTGCTGTGCACGTGGGATCTACTGGGGAGTAGTGGACTGGTGGTGCACTGAACCTGGCTGCTGTGCACGTGGGATCTCATCCTCTATTCAGCCAGATGATAGCAACTGTTCAGTCAGGGTGGCAACTGATCAAAGCTTGCTACTCGTACCATGCTGATGTGTTTAAAGTGGGAGGGGTCCTAGCAGCAGCCAATACTGCATGGTGGAATTCAATCTGTGGGTTGCTATGGCATCTGACTTTACAATGTTGTGAAAACACAGCCGTGATGTAACACAGTGGGGCATGAGATAACGACTTGAAGGTTCCCAACAGCTCTGTGACCATATATAGAGAGATAGACCTGAGGTGCTATGACACGACTCAGAACATTGTGCTAGGAATGAGTTGTGGAACTGAAATTGGAGGGCTGCTGGTGCTGGCCCATGGCTGCATGCATGTACCAGGCCTGCAGCTAGTTCTGACCTAATGGTGCATGTCGGTGTGTGTGGACTAGGCATGTCTCAATTTTGCCCACTTATTACATTCAATTATTTTGTGCCACTTTCAACCTCTCACCAACTTGAGATCATTATCACCTCGCCCTTCCTGCATTCATATCCACTCCCACACTCGCAACTTATTCATACGCCCTCTCTACACTCAGACTCTCTCACACTTACACACCCTCACACACATGCCTCACACACTTCATTCACACACACACACACAGACTCACACATACTCACTCCCCACCCTCACGCACTTACACACACACATGCACTTACATGTACACTCATGCACACATTGACACTCTCACACACTCTAACACATATGCAGGGCCACGTGTATGCTGCAATGACACAAGTGGATGATGTCATAGACTTGAAGGTTAGTGTATATTCTTAACAGAGGTGAGCTTGTTGAATGTGAGTGGCAAGACACGCCCACGTGTGCATTCCCCTGAGGCAGTTTGCTGAGGATTTTAGGAAGGGTTAGACTGTATGTTTGCTGTGTCATGAGGACACAGAGACCTTATGCCTGCAGGGGATGTGAGTTTGCACCAGTTAGCAGCTCTTCCTTCTGGCAGGGCTCTCTCTAGAGCACACATGTCCACCCTTCCTAGGTTCTCGCTAGCAAGTTGTATGGAAAACATAAAGAGGGGGGGGGGGGTGCTTGAGGTGCCCGGAACCTCTGAGAAACTGCTGTTTTTTGTGTGTGTGAGGATGATGATATCCTGACTATGTTGGTTGTGCCATTGCTTGGCTAGTTGCCGTATATCTTCTAATGGAGACTGCACCTCCAATTGTCCCCACATAACTCGGTTTCTGTTGTTTACAAGAGGCACATCTCTAATTGTAACTGCTCCTCCAAATTTGTAATTAGAACTTTTTTCAGGAATCAGAATTTCAAACCATTGGCACCATTTGAATGGAACTACAACAAGCTTGGGATTGATGTGTGAGTTGGCTCCACTGGTAGGCAAGCAAAAGTTATGTTGAATGAGAAATCTTCAGCAAAGAAATTCAGCCGGTTCAGGGTGGCCAGGAGCTGGTTCAGGGGGGGCAGGAGCAGGTTCAGGGGGGCCAGGAAGAGACCATTGGAGACAACAGTTGCGATCGACAGCCATTTTTAAATTGCCATGTGCCCCTTCATGAGCCTATATAATGGTACACGCCCCTTCATGAGCTTATGTATTGGTACACGCCCCTTCATGAGTTTATGTAATTGTACACGCCCCTTCATGAGCTTATGTAATGGACACGCCCCTTCATGAGCTTATGTAATGGTACATGCCCCTTCATGAGCCTATATAATGGTACACGCCCCTTCATGAGCTTATGTATTGGTACACGCCCCTTCATGAGCTTATGTAATGGTACACGCCCCTTCATGAGCTTATGTAATGGTACACGCCCCTTCATGATCTTATGTAATGGTACACGCCCCTTCATGAGCCTATATAATGGTACACGCCCCTTCATGAGCTTATGTAATGGTACATGCCCCTTCATGAGCTTATGTAATGGTACACGCCCCTTCATGAGCTTATGTAATGGTACACGCCCCTTCATGAGCTTATGTAATGGTACACGCCCCTTCATGAGCTTATGTAATGGTACACGCCCCTTCATGAGCTTATGTAATGGTACATGCCCCTTCATGAGCCTATATAATGGTACACGCCCCTTCATGAGCTTATGTAATGGTACACGCCCCTTCATGAGCCTATATAATGGTACACGCCCCTTCATGAGCTTATGTAATGGTACACGCCCCTTCATGAGCTTATGTAATGGTACACGCCCCTTCATGAGCTTATGTAATGGTACACGCCCCTTCATGAGCTTATGTAATGGTACACGCCCCTTCATGAGCTTATGTAATGGTACACGCCCCTTCATGAGCTTATGTAATGGTACACGCCCCTTCACGAGCTTATGTAATGGTACACGCCCCTTCATGAGCTTATGTAATGGTACACGCCCCTTCATGAGCTTATGTATTGGTACACGCCCCTTCATGAGCTTATGTAATGGTACACGCCCCTTCATGAGCTTATGTAATGGTACACGCCCCTTCACGAGCTTATGTAATGGTACACGCCCCTTCATGAGCTTAGTAATGGTACACGCCCCTTCATGAGCTTATGTAATGGTACACGCCCCTTCATGAGCTTATGTAATGGTACACGCCCCTTCATGAGCTTATGTAATGGTACACGCCCCTTCATGAGCTTATGTAATGGTACATGTCTTTCCAATAGGATTGTAGTGAGGATCGACATGAAATAAATAGCCAGCCTAGTTGCTATTGGAGAGATTAGTGAGTGGATATACTGGCAATGAATAGTGCTCCCCGCCACCAACAGAACACTTGAGTTTCCACACTGACACAGTATTGGTCCGTGGCTTGGACAGCAGCGATAGTTGCACTAAATATTTGAGCAGGTGATGATCTGAGGGTGTGTGAATTGACAGGTTCTGTGGGGGTGGGGGTGGATACCTGTATCATTGTGAACTCCCTTATCTGCACTTGAGTGTTGTCTCTCCCTAGTTCTTGTGTGGACTAACTCTGACAAGCAAGGTGACTCTTGTGTGCAGAGAGAGGCAGCTGCTCCCATTAGACCTCTGACAAGCAAGGTGACTCTTGTGTGCAGAGAGAGGCAGCTGCTCCCATTAGACCTCTGACAAGCAAGGTGACTCCTGTGTGCAGAGAGAGCCAGCTGCTCCCATTAGACCTCTGACAAGCAAGGTGACTCTTGTGTGCAGAGATAGCCAGCTGCTCCCATTAGACCTCTGACAAGCAAGGTGACTCTTGTGTGCAGAGAGAGCCAGCTGCTCCCATTAGACCTCTGACAAGCAAGGTGACTCTTGGGTGCAGAGAGAGTCAGCTGCTCCCATTAGACCTCTGACAAGCAAGGTGACTCTTGTGTGCTGAGAGAGCCAGCTGCTCTCATTAGACCTCTGACAGGGTGCAGAGTAAAGGCTGGTTTACAACACGAAGCTGGCCGAGCGTTGCATTGCGAATTGACCTTTGAACCGAGTGCCGTGGACACGCGTCGGACCAATCAGAACATCGCATGTCCACGGCTCTAGGGTCAAAGGCCAATCGACAAACCGCAACGCAATGCAACGCTCGGCCAGCATCGTGTTGTGAACCAACCAAGTTAGCTGGACCTTCAGGAGGCTTCTAAAAAGTGGTGTGTGACCACAGTCAATTAGCATATGATTGAAGGTCAAGGGGCAAGTTGACCTCAGTCCATTTTGGTCACTCTAATTAGTAGATGCTCTGTTTATAGCTGCTGAGGTGTGGGCAAGGCCCTTGCGGGCTAGACCACTGTATGGCTGCACAGCAGCTGTGAGGCTGTTTGATGTAACAGATGACCTCCCAACCGCTGCCTCCACTGAACAAAGCTTGTTCTTGCAGGTGGAGTCCTGTTATCATTAGCCAGACCAAGCAATTGTGACCTTGACTTCCACAAGACCATATTTATTTGAGAGTGCTTAGCCGACTTCATTCTAATTTGGGTATTAATAGGCGTGTGGTTGAGTGTGAAGGTGTGGGCGTGTGTGTGAGTGCTGGCTATCTTCACAGGGAGGCGGTGGCTGAGATGCTATGGCCTCCTGCACACCCAGGGAAGGTCACTGCCACTAATTGCAGGCCTTGGCTTAATACAGGCAGTGAACACACGCAGTGTAGTGCCACAAACCTTTGTTCTCTAATAATCACCGCCTCACAAGGCGCTAACACTTACAAGACATTAGTGTCCACCTGAGATCACAACAACTGCTAATTTATGAACGAACAAGTGCTTGGCCAGTCATGTAGAGCAGCCAAGGGCCATCCCCTCTGGTAATGCTGGTGGGTGTTTAAATATCTGGGCCAGTCGTCTAGGTGGGTGTTTAAATATCTGGGCCAGTCGTCTAGGTGGGTGTTTAAATATCTGGGCCAGTCGTCTAGAGCAGCCCAAGGCCATCCCCTCTGGTAATGCTGGTGGGTGTTTAAATATCTGGGCCAGTCGTCTAGGTGGGTGTGATATCTGGGCCAGTCGTCTAGGTGGGTGTATAAATACCTGGGCCAGTCATCTAGAGCAGCCCAGGGCCATCCCCTCTGGTAATGCTGGTGGGTGTTTAAATATCTGGGCCAAAGAAATTCGGCAATGCCAAGGCGTGTGGTAGACGTCACATACATTGCCTTCTTCATGCATGCAGCATAGACACATGGACATACATACACACACACACACATATAACACTTGCATCATTATACATAGAGACATGCATGCATTATACATAGAGACATGCATGCATTATACATAGAGACATGCATGCATTATACATAGAGACATGCGTGAATTATACATGGAGACATGCATGCATTATACATGGAGACATGCATGCATTATACATAGAGACATGCATGCATTATACATAGAGACATGCATGCATTATACATAGAGACATGCATGCATTATACATAGAGACATGCATGCATTATACATAGAGACATGCGTGCATTATACATAGAGACATGCATGCATTATATATGGAGACATGCATGCATTATACATAGAGACATGCATGCATTATACATAGACATGCATGCATTATACATAGAGACATGCATGCATTATACATAGAGACATGCATGCATTATACATAGAGACGTGCATATTATATATAGAGACATGCATGCATTATACATAGAGACATGCATATTATATATAGAGACATGCATACATTATACATGGAGACATGCATGCATTATACATAGAGACATGCATATTATATATAGAGACATGCATATTATATTTAGAGACATGCATATTATATATAGAGACATGCATACATAGACCTCACATGTCTTCGTTTAGAAAACCTAGAACTGCACGTGCTATATCTGGCGGCATTGTTCCCTATTTCACTGATTGGTTGGATAGGGCAGGAACTAAGCGACCTTAGTTTTGGTTGCTCTTTCGGTTACAGCGCACTAGACTGTCATGGCGATGCAGCTCGTTAGCTTGTGCCGGGCACGATGGTGAGGTTCTGCTGACCTCCCTGGCTAAGCCTGAAGTACATATCTGCATTAGTCTTGTTCCTTCTATGACTACTACTACTACTACTACTACTATTACCACTCAGGGGTTCGTACAGGATTTACAGTTGGGGGGGAACTCAAAACGTTTGGTGTTTACGTGATGGGCGTGCGTAAGCAAGACCCAAGTAGGGGGGTCTGGTGGCATGCCCCCCCCCCAGATTTTTTTTGCAAAATCGATGCTCTCAGATTTATCCTGAGACATTTTGAGGAAAGTCATTTTGAGGGTACTTTCCTATAGTTAAAGTACTAGCATATGGACAGAACATTCTTAGATTATGACACAATTGCATCTTGCCACAGAATAGTTTTGTGGCAAGATGCAATTGTGTCATAATCTAATGTTCTGTCCATGTGCTATTATTCTGTGGTTAGCTTTCCTAATTGTAGTGTAGATTAATAAGGGGGCCCGTTTGGTATTTTTTAACTTTTTTTAAATTTGTACTTGCGGTTACAACTTTAGAGCTCTGTAGATTCTGCAAACTTCATGGTATGGACTTGATATATAGCTCAAACGATAGGTCTCTCTGTGTGCTCTCTTTTGATACTAAAATATGTTTCATAGGTATATATAACTATAGGCAAGTTACTAGACCCTAAAGTGGAGGGACCTCAAAAACCTGAATCCCTGCAACCTCCGCCAAAATAACTCCAGATTGCTAAGTGCAAAAAAAATTGAAAATGGTACGAGTGGCTAGAGGAAGCTCTAGCGCATGCAATGACCTTTTTGATTAGGCGTTAAAAATTTATTACCTGGTCAAGCGCGTGGGTGGAAACGCCCTCAATTTTCCACCCGCGCGCTTGACCAGGTAATAAATTTTTAACGCCTAATCAAAAAGGCCATTGCATGCGCTAGAGCTTCCTCTAGCCACTCGTACCATTTTCAATTTTTTTTGCACTTAGCAATCTGGAGTTATTTTGGCGGAGGTCCCTTAGTAACTTGCCTATAGTTATACCTATGAAACATATTTTAGTATCAAAAGAGAGCACACAGAGAGACCTATCTTTTGAGCTATATATCAAGTCCATACCATGAAGTTTGCAGAATCTACGCAGCTCTAAAGTTGTAACCACAAGTAAAAATTAAAAAAAATTAAAAAAATGCCATCAACTCCCCTTATCTACACTACAATTAGGAAAGCTAACCACAGAATACACAATTTTGTATATAAAGAGCAAATGCTTCAGCCTAAATACGACCCAGAGAAATACAAACCTATGTACACAAATGGACCTCAGGAACTTTTTTACCAGAAAGCGAGTGTGTGCTGGGTCTAGTAGAGATTCTGAGGACGACGAAGATGTAGTTCCAACTACGTCGACTAGTGATGACTTGACTTCCACCAATTCCGAAGCATCAGTAGGTAGATCAATGTGTTCCAAAACGCAGAAGAGGGAACTCTACAAAGCCAGGCTCAGCTACAAGAAGGAGTGGGAGCAGAAATATCCTTGGGTGTACTGCGATGATCCTAAGCAGGGCATGTTCTGCAAGCTCTGCCAGAAGCGAGGAAATGCACCTTCTACAGCCAGGGGTGCATCGACCACTCGCGGGAATTCAGGATTGGAATCACGCTACTGAACAACTCAAGGAACACTGCCAGTCAAAATGGCACAGAGATGCTGTTATCCATGCTCGAATGGCAGAACAAGGAAAGGAGCAGAGTGTCCTACAACTGCAATGTTCAGCAGCTGCATAAAGGCTGAAGAAAGGAGAGTAAAGAATAGAAACATAGTTCTTAAGCTTTTGAGATCGATATATTTTCTTGCCAAAAATCGCCTGCCCCTTACAACCACATTCGAATCCCTGGTCCAGTTGCAAATTGCAAATGGAGATGAACTTCTCCAGCAACATGTCAAAGAGGGGCCACAAAATGCTCAGTACACATCCAAATTTTCTGCATTGATGCTTTTAGAGGCCATCAATAGCTGGCTAGATAAGAAGCTAATTGAGAGCTTAAAATCAAGCCTATACTTCTCTGCGTTAGCTGATGAGTGTGTAGATATTAGTATATGTACTACAGAAGAGCTGTCCATCTGTTGTCAGTGGATTGTAAATGGAAAACCAGAGGAGCACTTCCTTACAGTGCTCCACATATGTGCCCAAGAGCTGCTACCATTTCAGATGCAATCAGCTCCTTCCTTGAGTCGAAGAACCTGGACTATCGTAAACTAATAGGTGATGGAGCAGCCACCTTTGCCGGAGAACACAATGGAGTTCAAAAAAGGATGCCAACTCTAGCTGCACATTCCTTTTACATACACTGTGCCTGCCACAGGCTTCAACTAGCAAGCATGCAAGCTGCTAACAGTGTTCCAGAGATCAAGAAGATGTTTGGAACTATGGGAAATATATGGAAGCTCTTCTTCTACTCACCCAAGAAAGCAGAATCTCTCAAAGCAGTCCAGTCTGTCCTCAAGCTACCTGAGCTTAAGATTGTGAAGCCTAGTGATACCAGATGACTCTCACACGAACGCTGTGGGCTAGGGCTAGGGCTAGGGCTAGGGGTACGGGCCATTTACCTGCCCTTATCGTCACTCTACAACAGCTGTACGAGACATCATATGATGCTGAAGCATACGGTATTGGTGCTCTCCTTGCTACTTACACTGGAGTTGCTAGTATCGTGTTCCTGTCAGAAGTTCTGGATATCCTGGCATGGATGAATGTTTCGATGCAAAGAAAGCTACTCAGGTTACCGGTACTTCTGAAAATCACGACGGATCAACTCGAGGATCTAAAGGACGAAAGAAGTGAGTGGTTAGGTTCAGTCGAGTCTGAAATATCTCTGTTGAAGGAAAAACACGATATAACACTCGGCACACATGGATCTGCACGAAGCCGTTGGTCTTCTATCACAACCACAGCCGAGTATCGAACTCTAGTTGCAATTCCATACGTCAATTCCCTTCTTCCAAATATTAAGAGTCGATTTACTGATAAAGCCGTGAAGATTGTTACTGACATGTCCATATTCAGTCCCTCCCTACTATCCGCTGAAGCATCCTTACCATCATACGGCAGTGAGCAAATCAAGATTCTTGCCGAGTTCTATGGAAAAGAAGCAGAGGTTGAGTATGCAGGGACGACTTACACCTCACCTCCATTGCTTGATGGCCATGAGCTTCTTTCAGAGTGGAAGATATTTAGACGGGCTTTGCTAGTGGAAATAGTGGAACATAAAGAAGAGTCGGTATCTCCTAGCATGCAAGAAATGCTGGATGAGATGAACAAGTCACATACGTACGGAGGAATTTTCCCCGAGACGTGGAAGCTATTGAACATTACAATGGCACTTCCTGTTGGCACAGCAACAGTAGAGCGTTCCTTTAGTCAAATGAAGTTGATTAAAACTCACCTACGCAATCATCTATCTGACTCGAACCTAGAAGATTGAATGAAAATTAGTATAGAGGTTCCTCCATTGACCGATGTAGACTTTAATGCAATTCTCGACATTTTTAAACAGATCATCTTTGAATTTGCTATTGTTTCTACGTCCCTTCTCCGTACTGTAATGTATTACATAAGAAATTTCATTAATATAAATTTTTATTGTGAAAATTCTTGGGGAAGAGAGAAATAGTTTTTTTTTGGGGGGGGGGGGGGGGATATCCCAGGGCTTCCCTGTATGAAACCCTGGTCCACCACTACTATACAAACTACTGCATGTAGCTATGATTGTAATTAGCAGCTAGCTCATCGTTCCTCCTCACCTATCACCCCTCCCCCCTTCTTGTCTCCCCCCTCCATCCCTTGTAGAGTTGTGTGGAGGAGGTACAGCGATACTTGCACAGAGAAGAGTATGGCAAGGTGAGCTGAGCGAGGGTTGACCTCTGTACTGCAACAGACACCAACACACACATCAACCCCCCCATGCCATTATCTGCATGCAGTGGAGATAAGGTTTATAATGATGTCATACCTGTGGTATGAAGGTGTGTATGCATGTGTGTATTATATATGTATGTGTGTATGTATGCATGTATTATGTATGTGTGTATGTATGCATGATTATATATGTATGTGTGTATGTATGCATGTATTATGTGTGTGTATTATATAGTGTGCATGTATATATGTGTGTATTATATATGTATGTGTGTATGTATGCATGTATTATGTATGTGTGTATGTATGCATGATTATATATGTATGTGTGTATGTATGCATGTATTATGTGTGTGTATTATATAGTGTGCATGTATATATGTGTGTATTATATAGGTATGGGTGTATGTGTGCATGTATTATATATGTATGTGTGTATGTGTGCATGTATTATATATACTTTCAAGTTGACATACAATACCTCAATATAGACAACTTGAAATCTATCTCCATGTTTCGACTAGATAATCTCTCGGAGATTAAATCAAGTTGATTATTGAGGTCATTGCAATATTATGTGTATGCTATATATGTGTGCATACATGTATTGTGTGTGCATGTATCACATGTGTGTAGCGTTACACTTGTGAGTATGTGTGCATGTATTGTGTGTGCATGTATCACATGTGTGTATCATTACACTTGTAAGTATGTGTGCATGTATTGTATTGTGTGTGCATGTATCATGTGTGTATCATTATACTTGTGAGTATGTGTGCATGTATTGTGTGTGCATGTATCACATGTGTGTATCATTATACTTGTGAGTATGTGTGCATGTATTGTGTGTGCATGTATCACATGTGTGTATCATTATACTTGTAAGTATGTGTGCATGTATTGTGTGTGTGCATGTATCACATGTGTGTATCATTATACTTGTAAGTATGTGTGCATGTATTGTGTGTGCATGTATCATGTGTGTATCATTATACTTGTGAGTATGTGTGCATGTATTGTGTGTGCATGTATCACATGTGTGTATCATTATACTTGTGAGTATGTGTGCATGTATTGTGTGTGCATGTATCACATGTGTGTATCATTATACTTGTGAGTATGTGTGCATGTATTGTGTGTGCATGTATCACATGTGTGTATCATTATACTTGTGAGTATGTGTGCATGTATTGTGTGTGCATGTATCATGTGTGTATCATTATACTTGTGAGTATGTGTGCATGTATTGTGTGTGCATGTATCACATGTGTGTATCATTATACTTGTGAGTATGTGTGCATGTATTGTGTGTGCATGTATCACATGTGTGTATCATTATACTTGTGAGTATGTGTGCATGTATTGTGTGTGCATGTATCACATGTGTGTATCATTATACTTGTGAGTATGTGTGCATGTATTGTGTGTGCATGTATCATGTGTGTATCATTATACTTGTGAGTATGTGTGCATGTATTGTGTGTGCATGTATTGTATGTCTATGCATGTGATGTGTGCTGTATAATTTATGTAATCTGAAGGAGTACTTCACACTGGGTACATATTCACCATGCACAAGCTTGTGCACACACACACACACACACATACGCTCATGCAAGCATATACATACACATGCACATAGTCCCTATGCTGACATACCGCGCGTGTGTGTGTGTGTGTGTGTATGAGAGAGAAGATGGCTTGTTTCCAGAGCTTTCCAGTGGTCTACTTTAAGTCTGTATAGATGATTGACAAGTGGCCTCCACTAAAAACTCTATTCTGATCATTTACCGGTGTCTGTTAACCACTCCCCATCAAAGGTTGTGTAACAGAGCCATGTAACCTCGTTATGAACCCATGTAGCCTCGTTATGAGCCCATGTAGCCTCGTTATGAGCCCATGTAACCTCGTTATGAGCCCATGTAGCCTCGTTATGAGCCCATGTAACCTCGTTATGAGCCTGAGGTGTTTCTCAGAAGGGAAATGGAATAAGTTTCTGAAGAGCAAGAGTCAGTGGCAGGCATTGACCAGTGGCAGGCATTGACCAGTGGCAGGCATTGACCAGTGGCAGGCATTGACCAGTGGCAGGCATTGACCAGTGGCAGGCATTGACCAGTGGCAGGCATTGACCAGTGGCAGGCATTGACCAGTGGCAGGCATTGACCAGTGGCAGGCATTGACCAGTGGCAGGCATTGACCAGTGGCAGGCATTGACCAGTGGCAGGCATTGACCAGTGGCAGGCATTGACCAGTGGCAGGCATTGACCAGTGGCAGGCATTGACCAGTGGCAGGCATTGACCAGTGGCAGGCATTGACCAGTGGCAGGCATTGACCAGTGGCAGGCATTGACCAGTGGCAGGCATTGACCAG
The DNA here is from genome assembly GCA_028752905.1 of Cladorhizidae sp. MBARI D1340-BT2. Classification (NCBI taxonomy): domain Eukaryota; kingdom Metazoa; phylum Porifera; class Demospongiae; order Poecilosclerida; family Cladorhizidae; species Cladorhizidae sp. MBARI D1340-BT2. The sequence continues at coordinate 39,729,790 of JAQNBH010000018.1, read as the reverse complement.
TGGCAGGCATTGACCAGTGGCAGGCATTGACCAGTGGCAGGCATTGACCAGTGGCAGGCATTGACCAGTGGCAGGCATTGACCAGTGGCAAGCATTGACCAGTGGCAAGCATTGACCAGTGGCAAGCATTGACCAGTGGCAAGCATTGACCAGTGGCAAGCATTGACCAGTGGCAAGCATTGACCAGTGGAAAGCATTGACGTCTCGGACTGCTGCAAATAAACTTCCCGCTCGTAATGTGATAATGTGGTTCTGCTGCACAAGCGAATGGTAAGTTGTTTAAGCACTGATTTTAGAGAATTTCTGGTGATCAGCATACAGTTTTTAAGAGACTCTACTTGTCACTGTACAGACGTACTTGTAAGCCTATATTAAGTATATCATTGGAAAGCTCTTGAACAAGCTATCTTCTGGTACCAACATTGTTTGCAAAAAAAAAACCCCAAAAGTTGACCCCCCTTACTCTAAGTGCCGATGCTCTAAGTGCCGATGCAGTTGTGGGTCTGAGACCTCAATGTTTGGAGGTCACTTGAACTCGCTATAACATCTCCGTATTAGGAAGGTCTCTTTTTAATTTGACCCAAGTGTGACTCAAGAGAACAATGGCAAGTGACCTATCCAAGTCTGCTAGCTGTGACAAGTGACCTAGAAGGTGGGCTAACAATGTCAAGTGACCTGGAAGGTGGACTAACAATGTCAAGTGACCTAGAAGGTGGACTGACAATGACAAGTGATCTAGCAAAGTGTGCTGGCAATGTCAAGTGACCTAGCAAGGAATGCTGCAATGTCAAGTGACCTATCACGGTATGCTAGCTTCAAAGTCACTCTTCAACAAAGCATTTTTAAATTTCAGGCACTTCCTAATAAGGAGAAATAATGATGAGTGGCACTTTATAGAGCTAGCAAGTGGGAAGTTGAGTGTGAGAATGCTTGGGGCTATTTGGGCGAAGGAATGGGTTCATTTTGGAACCATTTGGGGGGGGGGGGAAGGGATATGGTTACAACCATATAAATATATATTGCTAGTGCCTAGGAAGTTTAGAGGTGCATCTACACATGTGGTCACACATAAACAAATAGTTCAAGTGGAAATCATCCTGGCTTTCAAGGATCAACCCATTTTACTCACCAAAGCTTCATCCCCGAATGTGCCATTTATCTTGAGAATTAGTGAAGATGGAGGCACAGTCTGTTACAGGGAGCTTCTGGAGTCCTGTACTTCCTCACCTGGCTTAAAAATAACCTTTCTCCATATGCCAGCACACAGCAGGCTTTTTCACTTGTCCAACCGTCTTTTCAATTATTGCACAAGTTTCTATCTGGAAGTGTTAGTGCTCTATAGTGCAGCTGTTCATGAAGGTCTCATTGCAGCACTGTCTAATGAGAGGCTTAGATGGCAGTACAGGAGTGCTTGTTGGAGCCTAGGTTCTCCATGTAATGCACCAGGGCACTCAATTGACTCCTAGTACGCTCATGGACTTACTAGACTTATAATACACACAGGCACTCAGTATGCTCATAATACACACAGGCACTCAGTATACTCATAATACACACAGGCACTCAGTTGGTTCATAATACATTAAAGGCTGCCAGATAATGATAATGAGGAATGAAGTTGGCTAGCCATGTGATTATTATTAGATACTTCTGTAATGAGGTGATTATTATTAGATACTTCTGTAATGAGCGAGCTATTGGTGGAATGACGAAGTAAAATACTGTAGCAGCTGCTGCAGTATTTTGTCTCTTGCTGATGCATTATTCTCTTGCACATTCTCTCATGCCAGCCTGTGCTGATAGCCCCATACACCTGCAGTAATACCCTGTGCTGATAACCCCATATGCCTGCAGTAATACCCTGTGCTGATAACCCCATACGCCTGCAGTAATACCCTGTGCTGATAACCCCATACGCCTGCAGTAATACCCTGTGCTGATAACCCCATACACCTGCAGTAATACCCTGTGCTGATAACCCCATACACCTGCAGTAATACCCTGTGCTGATAACCCCATACACCTGCAGTAATACCCTGTGCTGATAACCCCATACGCCTGCAGTAATGCCCTGTGCTGATAACCCCATACGCCTGCAGTAATACCCTGTGCTGATAACCCCATATGCCTGCAGTAATACCCTGTGCTGATAACCCCATACGCCTGCAGTAATACCCTGTGCTGATAACCCCATACACCTGCAGTAATGCCCTGTGCTGATAACCCCATACACCTGCAGTAATGCCCTGTGCTGATAACCCCATACACCTGCAGTAATGCCCTGTGCTGATAACCCCATACACCTGCAGTAATGCCCTGTGCTGATAACCCCATACGCCTGCAGTAATGCCCTGTGCTGATAACCCCATACGCCTGCAGTAATGCCCTGTGCTGATAACCCCATACGCCTGCAGTAATACGCCTGCAGTAATACCCTGTGCTGATAACCCCATACGCCTGCGGTATGTCCGTTTCAAATCCCCTCTTCCACTTTCCTCCCATCCAGGCAGCAGTTCAGATCCACCACTACCTGAGCCTAGACCAAGCCTTGCTGCAGGACACCACGCCAGGAGATGGTCATCCAGGTACACACAGTGGCAGCCAGAGGCCAGTTAGGGGCAGGGGTACATTCAGGGATAAGGATGAGTGTCAAAGGTCATTCAGAGTCAAACTTATAGTAACTATGTGGTAAGAACAAGGTCAATATCAAGGACTAAGTTTTCAGAGCCAGCACATGTCCAGTACAACAGATGGAGGCCTCATCTCTAGGGGTACAACAAATGGAGGCCTCATCTCTAGGGGTACAACAGATGGAGGCCTCATCTCTAGGGGTACAACAGATGGAGGCCTCATCTCTAGGGGTGCAACAGATGGAGGCCTCATCTCTAGGGGTACAACAGATGGAGGCCTCATCTCTAGGGGTACAACAGATGGAGGCCTCATCTCTAGGGGTACAACAGATGGAGGCCTCATCTCTAGGGGTACAACAGATGGAGGCCTCATCTCTAGGGGTGCAACAGATGGAGGCCTCATCTCTAGGGGTACAACAGATGGAGGCCTCATCTCTAGGGGTACAACAGATGGAGGCCTCATCTCTAGGGGTACAACAGATGGAGGCCTCATCTCTAGGGGTACAACAGATGGAGGCCTCATCTCTAGGGGTACAACAGATGGAGGCCTCATCTCTAGGGGTACAACAGATGGAGGCCTCATCTCTAGGGGTACAACAGATGGAGGCCTCATCTCTAGGGGTGCAACAGATGGAGGCCTCATCTCTAGGGGTACAACAGATGACGGGCCTCATCTCTAGGGGTACAACAGATGGAGGCCTCATCTCTAGGGGTGCAACAGATGGAGGCCTCATCTCTAGGGGTACAACAGATGGAGGCCTCATCTCTAGGGGTACAACAGATGGAGGCCTCATCTCTAGGGGTACAACAGATGGTGGCCTCATCTCTAGGGGTACAACAGATGGAGGCCTCATCTCTAGGGGTACAACAGATGGAGGCCTCATCTCTAGGGGTGCAACAGATGGAGGCCTCATCTCTAGGGGTGCAACAGATGGAGGCCTCATCTCTAGGGGTACAACAGATGGAGGCCTCATCTCTAGGGGTACAACAGATGGAGGCCTCATCTCTAGGGGTACAACAGATGGAGGCCTCATCTCTAGGGGTACAACAGATGGTGGCCTCATCTCTAGGGGTGCAACAGATGGAGGCCTCATCTCTAGGGGTACAACAGATGGAGGCCTCATCTCTAGGGGTACAACAGATGGAGGCCTCATCTCTAGGGGTGCAACAGATGGAGGCCTCATCTCTAGGGGTACAACAGATGGAGGCCTCATCTCTAGGGGTACAACAGATGGAGGCCTCATCTCTAGGGGTACAACAGATGGAGGCCTCATCTCTAGGGGTACAACAGATGGAGGCCTCATCTCTAGGGGTGCAACAGATGGAGGCCTCATCTCTAGGGGTTTTCAATGGTAATAGAAGACACTCATAAAATCAAATTGTGTATTTTTGGAAGGGAACCTTAGAAGCAGTTAAGCAGAGGGTGTCTAAGTGCAAACTCTGTGATGATGTACTAGTGTGCTAAGGCAAGATAGACTAACATGACCTCATGGATTCTACTCCGTGAGAACGTTATTTCACCGATCTTGGTATCTGTGCCAGGAATGAGGTGTGGTATTGAAGGGCGTCGGATATTTCCTGCCATCCACACCCAGTGACTGATAGCAATCCAAGCGTGCCATAGCTTCTATGAATTGATCCTTTCTCTATCGGGTCATGCATGGCAGGAATCCTATTCCCTTTCACTCAAAACCATCATACTGTATGTACCATCATATGTACCATCATATGTACCATCATATGTACCATCATATGTACCATCATATGTACCATCATATTCCATCATATGTGCCATCATATGTGCCATCATATGTGCCATCATATGTACCATCATATGTACCATCATATGTACCATCATATGTGCCATCATATGTACCATCATATGTACCATCATATGTACCATCATATGTGCCATCATATGTGCCATCATATGTGCCATCATATGTGCCATCATATGTACCATCATATGTGCCATCATATGTACCATCATATGTGCCATCATATGTGCCATCATATGTACCATCATATGTGCCATCATATGTACCCACTTAACACCATCATATGTACCATCATATGTACCATCATATGTGCCATCATATGTACCATCATATGTGCCATCATATGTACCATCATATGTACCATCATATGTACCATCATATGTACCATCATATGTACCATCATATGTACCATCATATGTACCATCATATGTACCATCATATGTACCATCATATGTACCATCATATGATTTATATGAAATATGAAAAGAAATGTCATCACACACAGGCAGGGGCTATGGATGGCTGGACTTGAAGAAGCCATGGTGTAGCTAAGCACAAAGTGATTCTCTGTCTCTGTTCTTTCAGTGAAAGAGTAACACCCATTGTTGAACTTGACCAAGCTTTATCATTCGTGGTATAGGTCACACCTCATTGGCTGAAGAGATGTTTGTAGCTACTGTGACGGACATCCCAATAAATAGGGTTCATGGACCTTGTAGTTCATGCGACCACAGTTTGTATAGCCCATGGTTGATAGCCGCACCTCTTCCTCCAGGCAGGGTTCAGGGTTCTGTAACAAATAGAGGTGTATATATTTATCACCTCTCAAAAGGAGTCCAGGAAGCAGTTGTAAAACTTGGCGGACTTCTCACCAAATATTCTGGTCACACCCTTGCAGCGAGAGAAGCTCTACAGGAAGAAACAGCAGATATTGGAACTTCTGTTAGAGCCATTACTCAGTGCGTACACGTGTGTGTATGTGGGGGGGGGGGGGGGGGGGGGGGGTTGTCTTCATGTCCACCTCTTTAGAGGGGTTTGCTAATTACCAATACATGGACTACTATTATAATGTGCCAATGTTAATGGAAGTAGCAAGCAGGTGATTACTATGGAGCTCAGTGACTTCATTATATGCAACCAGTGTTCCTAGGGTTTTTTGTAATGGTGGGGGAAGCCAGGGTTCTTGAAATTCTAGGGGGGGGGGACAAATCAAGGTTTGTGAAATTCTAGGGGGGGGGGGGGGGGGGGTGAGGTGGGATGTGCAGAAATTTTTATAAATCACACTCTTTTGAGTTTATTTCCAGAAGGATGGGCTCCCGTGTCCCGGAATGAAACCATGCCCGGAATGAAACCATGGCAACAGAGCAAGGTGAAGCAACAGAATGTCCACCCAAATGACTTACATTCGTAGAGTAGCAGTAAGTAATAGACATTCATTACATGTGCCATCATGCCAGAGCATCCTGGCTGGAGTTGGCCTCACTGGAAGGAATCCTCACTTGTTCTAGGGCCGGAGTCTCTTCAAGGCATTCCGCGGCCATATCAGGTACACTTTGATGGCTTCCTGGTAGCCTTCCTAGCTTCAGTCCACTCAAAGCTCTGGACCGTCAGCTCTCTGGTACAACATAAGGAGCTTTAAAACAACCATAGTGTCATATTTTGTGATGTCGACTTCAAATATTCATTGGCAGCTCACTCCAGGGTATGCAGTGGATGACATAATCTAGGAGATGACTTGTCACACTCGTTAGTGCACATTCTGAGCTGTTTAGGGGCAATGTCATGGGCTGGCAAGACTTGCACACAAACACACATAAGTCTGCCTAAACCTTGTCTATTTTCGTGGATTTTTCCGACCAGACATATTAGCATTGTGTATCCTGCCTAAGCAGACATATATTAGCTAATGAGCATTGTGTTTTCTTTCCTGAGCAGACATATATTAGCTAATGAGCATTGTGTATCCTGCCTGAGCAGACATATATTAGCTAATGAGCATTGTGTATCCTGCCTAAGAGCTGCTGTTGTCCTGCTCAGGACTTTTCTGCTGCCCTAGCCTGTCAACAGCACTAGATATTGTGTGGCTGTCTTGGGGACTGATCAGGCCTTGTTAGTCTGGACTCTCTCGCTGTCTGTTCCCTCATTTCTCTGAGTATTATGTGCTGGCTTCTGTAAATTAAAACCAACCTCTGTTTCGTAGTTAGAACTCACCTGACAGTGGTTGTGGCACCTTTGACCTTTGACATGGGGATAAGTAAGATTGATGTTTTAACACTATGTCTTGGCACTCCAGGAGAAAAGAAAAGGCATGCACCTTGACCTTCAGGCCATCCCTGGTACTTCCCTTCTCACTAACTGTGGCCAGCACATGACTTGTGCACTGAGTACTTGCCTTCTCTGTAAATGTGGCCAGCACATGACTTGTGCACTGAGTACTTGCCTTCTCTGTAAATGTGGCCAGCACATGACTTGTGCACTGAGTACTTGCCTTCTCTGTGAATGTGGTCAGCACATGACTTGTGCACTGAGTACTTGCCTTCTCTGTGAATGTGGCCAGCACATGACTTGTGCACTGAGTACTTGCCTTCTCTGTAAATGTGGCCAGCACATGACTTGTGCACTGAGTACTTGCCTTCTCTGTAAATGTGGCCAGCACATGACTTGTGCACTGAGTACTTGCCTTCTCTGTAAATGTGGCCAGCACATGACTTGTGCACTGAGTACTTGCCTTCTCTGTAAATGTGGCCAGCACATGACTTGTGCACTGAGTACTTGCCTTCTCTGTAAATGTGGCCAGCACATGACTTGTGCACTGAGTACTTGCCTTCTCTCAGAATGTGGCCAGCACATGACTTGTGCACTGAGTACTTGCCTTCTCTGTGAATGTGGCCAACACATGACTTGTGCACTGAGTACTTGCCTTCTCTGTAAATGTGGCCAGCACATGACTTGTGCACTGAGTACTTGCCTTCTCTGTAAATGTGGCCAGCACATGACTTGTGCACTGAGTACTTGCCTTCTCTGTAAATGTGGCCAGCACATGACTTGTGCACTGAGTACTTGCCTTCTCTGTAAATGTGGCCAGCACATGACTTGTGCACTGAGTACTTGCCTTCTCTGTAAATGTGGCCAGCACATGACTTGTGCACTGAGTACTTGCCTTCTCTGTAAATGTGGCCAGCACATGACTTGTGCACTGAGTACTTGCCTTCTCTGTAAATGTGGCCAGCACATGACTTGTGCACTGAGTACTTGTCTTCTCTGTAAATGTGGCCAGCACATGACTTGTGCACTGAGGACTTGCCTTCTCTGTGAATGTGGCCAGCACATGACTTGTGCACTGAGTACTTGCCTTCTCTGTAAATGTGGCCAGCACATGACTTGTGCACTGAGTACTTGCCTTCTCTGTAAATGTGGCCAGCACATGACTTGTGCACTGAGTACTTGCCTTCTCTGTAAATGTGGCCAGCACATGACTTGTGCACTGAGTACTTGCCTTCTCTGTAAATGTGGCCAACACATGACTTGTGCACTGAGTACTTGCCTTCTCTGTAAATGTGGCCAGCACATGACTTGTGCACTGAGTACTTGCCTTCTCTGTAAATGTGGCCAGCACATGACTTGTGCACTGAGTACTTGCCTTCTCTGTGAATGTAGCCAGCACATGACTTGTGCACTGAGTACTTGCCTTCTCTGTAAATGTGGCCAGCACATGACTTGTGCACTGAGTACTTGCCTTCTCTGTAAATGTGGCCAGCACATGACTTGTGCACTGAGTACTTGCCTTCTCTGTAAATGTGGCCAGCATATGACTTGTGCACTGAGTACTTGCCTTCTCTGTAAATGTGGCCAGCACATGACTTGTGCACTGAGTACTTGCCTTCTCTGTAAATGTGGCCAGCACATGACTTGTGCACTGAGTACTTGCCTTCTCTGTAAATGTGGCCAGCACATGACTTGTGCACTGAGTACTTGCCTTCTCTGTAAATGTGGCCAGCACATGACTTGTGCACTGAGTACTTCCCTTCTCTCTAAATGTGGCCAGCACATGACTTGTGCACTGAGTACTTGCCTTCTCTGTAAATGTGGCCAGCACATGACTTGTGCACTGAGTACTTGCCTTCTCTCAGAATGTGACCAGCACATGACTTGTGCACTGAGTACTTGCCTTCTCTGTAAATGTGGCCAGCACATGACTTGTGCACTGAGTACTTGGCTTCTCTGTAGATGTGGCCAGCACATGACTTGTGCACTGAGTACTTGCCTTCTCTGTAAATGTGGCCAGCACATGACTTGTGCACTGAGTACTTGCCTTCTCTGTAAATGTGGCCAGCACATGACTTGTGCACTGAGTACTTGCCTTCTCTCAGAATGTGGCCAGCACATGACTTGTGCACTGGCAAAGTGATATGCTGTTGCTCTGTCCTGCTCTGAGTGAAGTCTTCAAAATGCATGTGACTTGTATATATGTTCACACTTCTATGTAGACAAGCTTCTCAAGTGGGCCAAACTCACAGACTATGTCTGACACATAATCATCTGCACTTCTGACTTTGAATGGTTAGGATCTGTGCAATTACTGTGCACTTTAGCTAAATATTGTTAGGTAGTAATTAAGTGCACTCTATTTAAGTGTAGGAATGAGGCTTGTGGGGTGGTATAATATATTACATTAAGTGTGCTCTATTTATGGTAGGAGTTGAGGGCTGATGACAGCTAGTGTGCCTGGCTATGAAGACATCGTGCATGGCTGCCACTGAGGCAGCAAGTGTGCCTGGCTATGAAGGCATCGTGCATGGCTGCCACTGAGGCAGAAGTGTGCCTGGCTATGAAGGCATCGTGCATGGCTGCCACTGAGGCAGAAGTGTGCCTGGCTATGAAGGCATCGTGCATGGCTGATAAGCTATGATGGCATTGTGCATGGCTACCAAGCTATGAAGGCATCGTGCATGGCTGACAAGCTATGAAGGCATCATCATTGCTGCTAAGCTATGAAGGCTCATGTCGGGTTCATTGGCAGGTTGTAGGCACCTCTCAAGGCTGGTCATAATATGCCACTCACACTAGAGACACAACACGTCAATATTGTGAACATGAATTTGCTTCGCTAGAATAGACTGGATTTCTATTCTAGTTCTGGTCGCAGCGTGTCGGTCAACACGTGTTGGTGTGCTTTATTTGTGTTTAGGCAAAAAAGTGTCTCCAAGGAAGAGATGAATGTGGAAAGGTTGATGGAGGCAGTGAGGAACATAGCTATATCTGGCAAGTCATTTAGAGATTGAAGGCTCATTAGTTAATAGGTGGAGTTCCATAACTTTCTTAGTGCATGGCTATATCTGATATCTGGCATGCCATGTAGAGATTGAAAAAGTTCATTAATGTGTGGAGTTTTGTAATGGGGTGGGTGGGGTGAAAGTTCAATTTCAGTAGTTCAAACCATGGGACATGACCAAGATGATATTGGGAACTGCTCGAAGCAACGCGAAGACCTCGTGCCATATTGTGAACCACCCTTATGATTATCATTAACAGTGCCATGCTTGGTGGGCTATGAGCATGTGTAGCTAACTATGTGTGGCTAGACCATGTGCAGCTAGCTATGTGTGGCTAGACCATGTGTAGCTAGCTATGTGTGGCTAGACCATGTGCAGCTAGCTATGTGTGGCTAGACCATGTGTAGCTAGCTATGTGTGGCTAGACCATGTGTAGCTAGCTATGTGTGGCTAGACCATGTGCAGCTAGCTATGTGTGGCTAGACCATGTGTAGCTAGCTATGTGTGGCTAGACCATGTGCAGCTAGCTATGTGTGGCTAGACCATGTACAGCTAGCTATGTGTGCCTAGACTATGTGTGGCTAGACCATGTGTAGCTAGCTATGTGTGGCTAGACCATGTGTAGCTAGCTATGTGTGGCTAGACCATGTGTAGCTAGCTATGTGTGCCTAGACCATGTGTAGCTAGCTATGTGTGGCTAGACCATGTGTAGCTAGCTATGTGTGGCTAGACCATGTGCAGCTAGCTATGTGTGGCTAGACCATGTGTAGCTAGCTATGTGTGGCTAGACCATGTGTAGCTGGCTATGTGTGGCTAGACCATGTGTAGCTAGCTATGTGTGGCTAGACCATGTGCAGCTAACTATGTGTGGCTAGACCATGTGTAGCTAGCTATGTGTGGCTAGACCATGTGTAGCTGGCTATGTGTGGCTAGACCATGTGTAGCTGGCTATGTGTGGCTAGACCATGTGCAGCTAACTATGTGTGGCTAGACCATGTGTAGCTAGCTATGTGTGGCTAGACCATGTGTAGCTAGCTATGTGTGGCTAGACCATGTGTAGCTAGCTATGTGTGGGTAGACCATGTGCAGCTAGCTATGTATGGCTAGACCATGTGCAGCTAGCTATGTGTGGCTAGACCATGTGTAGCTAGCTATGTGTGGCTAGACCATGTGCAGCTAACTATGTGTGGCTAGACCATGTGTAGCTAGCTATGTGTGGCTAGACCATGTGTAGCTAGCTATGTGTGGCTAGACCATGTGTAGCTAGCTATGTGTGGGTAGACCATGTGCAGCTAGCTATGTGTGGCTAGACCATGTGCAGCTAGCTATGTGTGGCTAGACCATGTGCAGCTAGCTATGTGTGGCTAGACCATGTGTAGCTAGCTATGTGTGGCTAGACCATGTGTAGCTAGCTATGTGTGGCTAGACCATGTGCAGCTAGCTATGTGTGGCTAGACCATGTGTAGCTAGCTATGTGTGGCTAGACCATGTGTAGCTAGCTATGTGTGGCTAGACCATGTGCAGCTAGCTATGTGTGGGTCTGGTACGTTCAGGTGCCTAGGCATCACTACTGTCTGTAAGCCATCAAGGTATAGCTGTGTAGAAAACAGTATTAGATTAATAGTGTTGCAGTGTGTTTATTGTGGGGTGTGGCTACATGAGGTGTGCATCCACTGTGGGGTGTGGCTACATGAGGTGTGCGTCCACCGTGGGGTGTGGCTACATGAGGTGTGCATCCACTGTGGGGTGTGGCTACATGAGGTGTGCATCCACTGTGGGGTGTGGCTACATGAGGTGTGCGTCCACTGTTGGGTGTGGCTACATGAGGTGTGTGTTCACTGTGGGCATGGCTACATGAGATGTGCGTCCACTGTTGGGTGTGGCTACATGAGGTGTGTGTTCACTGTGGGCATGGCTACATGAGATGTGTGTTCACTGGGGTGTGGCTACATGAGATGTGTGTTCACTATGGGGTGTGGCTACATGAGGTGTATGTTGTTGAAGGGTGCCAACTATTTCCTGTGTCCCACTCTTCTCTGCTACAAGCAATCGCAAAGTATTGCCACATCATTTGTTTGTTGTAATAATTATATTTTTAGCTATATAATTATATAATTTTTTTGTAACCAAGTGTTACTGTCAGAATGGAAATGCAATTAGTGTCAGCTCTACTGAAGTGAGCAAACAAAAGCTATGAAGGGCTACATTGCTATATGTCTACTGGGAATGCACACGTGGAGAATGGATGCCAATGCTTCCATTTAATATCCCCCCCCCCCTTATGGTGTCTCACGGTGCGTAGGGGTTAACTAATGGTGTCTGTGTAGGGTTTAACTGATAGTGCCTGTGTAGGGGTTAACTGTTGGTGTTGATGCATAGTGGTTAACTGATGGTGTCTGTGTCGGTGTGTAGTGGTTAACTGATGGTGTCTGTGTTGGTGCAACATGTGCGGTGTATATGGTAAGAGGGAACAAAACCATAAAAGTAGTAAAAAATGTGTGGTTATTACTTTATAGCTCCATAGATTCTGCAAGCTTCGTGGTATGGGGCTTGAGCTCAAAAGATGGTCTCTCTGTGTGCTCTCTTTTGATACTAAATTATTTTTCATAGCTATAACTACACCCAAGTTACTGGAGCTCAAGTGCGGTATCTCAAAACCCGAGTGCCCATTATGGATTTTTCTCCAGATTTCCAAGTGCTACAGATTAGCATCAGTGGCTAGGAAGTCCTACTCTGACTTGTTGCTAAATTAATAAGTAAGTTGGTTGGAAAATGAATTCGTTAAAATTATTTTTCCAACCACGTGCTTGACCACATACTCAAGTTTTAGCGCCTAATGAAACGAGTCGTTGTAGAGAGTAAAGGCTGGTTCACAATATGTCACGAAGCGACGCAACACGTCATAGCTATCAAATAATATTGTTGGTAGGGGACAGAATGACAGCAGATATATGTGCGAAAAAATGGAAGTCTCTACGTGACAAGTTTGTCAAAGAGTTGAAAAAGCAGAAGAAACAGCGAAGTGGAGATGAAGGCCCACCCTTCAAGTCCCTGTAGTGAGCGTCACATACTGCAAGGAGAACAACGGAGTGTGTCCCCTTGTAGTTGAAGTATGTTGAGCCACTGTTGATGGGTGCTTGCACTACAATGTGTTTCCCATCAATTGCTCCTGTTAGATAAATAACTAGATAATCATAATAAACAAAGCTAGCAGCTAAAATTACCTATGCAGTTAGGAAAGTTCCACAGCTTGTCAAACTCTCTGCTGATACCAACCCACTCAGAAGCAGAAGATGGGGCCCTCACGTAGGTCTTGGCCAATTCTCTCCAGATGACTTGACTCGTTTCTTTCAGAATTGAACATACCGTTGACCGTCCAATGCGGAAATTGAATGACATGGAGACCTAATAAGTATTATTCAGATTTTGCTGAAATACAAATGATTTCAATCCTATGACATACCTGTGAGTTTCTTGTGGCAAGATAGCGGAGTGTGAGGGCCAACCTCTCTGCAGTAGATATTTCAGCTCTTAGGAGCTGCTGTAACCTCTGTGGGTCAAGAATGGGCTAACCTATTAAAAAATACATTTGATCACACATGGAAAACTCAAGTTTGCTGGGCAATAAAAGTTAGCTAAAGTTAGCTGGGCAATAAGAGTGATACATACCATGCTGAGCAGTGAATCAAACCGTTCCTTGGACATCCAAAGGTAACTGAAATGAGACTCGGGATCAGAGAGCCTCATCTCTTGTAGAAGGTTGTGGTACTCTTCCTGCTGCCTCCTACGGGTAAAAATCGGACGTACTCACATTTTCTCTTCCATTTCCTCTTCCTCCTCCTCCGCCGCACTAAAGCCAAAAGCAAAACCTGCTGGAGCTCCTCCTCACTGGAGTAGTGACTGTCAATCGCGTCCATTTTGCTGCACGGAGAGTGCGCTTGGTTTCGAATAGAGGGGTAGGGGTGAAGACATAAATTAATGGGTAGAGTTCGTAATTTCTGGTGAAAGTTCAATTTCTTCATTCGAAGTGATGCAACAGGGTGAATATTGTGAACTGCTCCAAGCGATGCGAGGCGAAGTGACACGAGGCTAAGCGACGCGAGGCTAAGCGACATATTGTGAACCGGCCTTAAGGCTTTCTAGCCCCTAGTAGCACTTAGCAATCTGGAGAAAAATACTTGGGTATAGTTAAAGCTTATTTTAGTATCAAAAGAAGAGCCTACAGAGAAACCTATCTATATCTCAAGCCCCATACCACGAAGCTTGCAGAATCTATGGAGCTATAGACACTTGACTACTTGTGTGGTTTTGTGCCAACCTCATGGAAAAGTATTAGTCTCGCCAAATGCTCAGCAGTCCTGCATATTTAGGACCAGTGAGCTTGCCCAGTTGCACAGGACATTGGGCCAAGTGAGTGGACGTGTGATCTCAACCCTCACAGAGACTCTGGCTAACAAAACTCTTGTTTGAAAGAGGTCAGGAAGTATTTGCTCAGAATGTGCCAACAAAATTTGTGAGGCATTTTCTCAGAATAGAAATTTTTCGCCAATAAAGCCAACAAAGCCAGGATTTCCCCCCAATTATCCAAACAAAGTCTGCGTACATAAATAGAAGCAGCCGGCCTTTCCTTGCTGCTGCCATGGAAGTGTGAGCTGAATAACAGATGGTGAAGCCTGACTACACAAGGAGATACTGAGGGCACACACAGCAGCAGAGTCAGCTACTGTAGATGGCAGGAAGAAGAGCCAAACAGCTGGAAGTCACTCACAATGGAGGCTCTAGGCTATGCCCAGGCTGAGCAAGCTGTTCCAGCTCACCACGCACAGTGCTGATTGCCATTAATTGCGTATGGACCCAGCTCTCTCTCTCCCTACATGTCGTGTGCATGATGTGTGGAGATGCAGGCATGTGTATAACATGTGCTCACATGAGGGCATGTATATAACATGTGCTCACATGAGGGCATGTGTATAACATGTGCTCACATGAGGGCATGTGTATAACATGTACTCACATGAGGGCATGTTTGCAGCTGCATATTGGTCACCTGTGAGCTCATACATGCATGCAAGCTACAGTCAGTGTCAATTCAAGCTACAGTTAGTGTCAGTACAAGCTGCAGTCAGTGTCAACTCAAAACTCAAGCTACAGTTAGTGTCAATACAAGCTAGTCCGTGTCAACTCAAGCTACAGTTAGTATCAGTGCAAGCTGCAGTCAGTCTCAACTCAAGCTAGTCGGTGTCAATTCAAGCTACAATCAGTGTCAACTCAAGCTACAGTTAGTGTCAGTACAAGCTATAGTTAGTGTCAGTGCAAGCTAGTCAGTGTCAGTATAAGCTAGTTGGTGTTAGTACAAGCTAGCCAGTGTCTGTACAAGCTTGTCAGTACAAGCTAGTGTCAGTGTCAGTAGTACAAACAGTTAGTCTCAGCAAGTGACATCAGTACAGTAGACCCTCACTAATCCGAATAGCCTGGGGATCTGAGTAGTTCGGATTAGTGAAATTTTCGGATTAGTGAAATGTATGAATATCATTATATTGAACTCTAAATGTGTTAATTTTTTGCAGGTGTGGGTTGAATACTGGGAGTACAAGTAATTTTTAATCATTATGTTCCCTTCCCATCCCATCCTCATTCTTTTAGCAGAACTCCGGAATCCCATCTCAGTCATCTTCCTTTTGCATCCGCGCAACTCACTGCCCTTCTTCTTTATATCTGAGATAGTGGAGACTCCAACTCCATACTGTTTAGCTACAGCTTTCCTTCCCGAGCTGGGCCAGGATCTCGACCTTCTCCTCAATGGTAAGGCTCTTGTGTGCTCTTTTCTTCTCCATATCACTGCAGCTGCATCGTATGATATGCGCGTGGTAGGTTCAAAGTTCAATCAAAGTTCAATAATGTCACGCATTTTGAATATATATATATATATTTTTTGGGTTTTTTTTTTTTTTTTGCTACTAATGCCGTTCGGATTAGCGAGGTTTCGGATTAACGGGGTCCGGATTAGCGAGGGTCTACTGTATTAGTATTTGCTAGATGTGTTCAACATGATTTAATGATGTCTTTGAATGTGAAGATTGTTAGTTGACTGCATGAAGTCTGTTGCTGAGATTATGGGAGCATTAATGAGGCAATTATTACACTGCATGTGTAGCAGGTGAGTTAGGTGCTAATAGGTGAGAAGTAGGTTGAAATATAGTGTGATGCAGTGGGAAGACTGGCGGCGAGTGCAGGGTAGTTGAACGTGACCAGTTGTCTGTGCGTGCGTGCGTGCTTGTCCATATTGCAGTGCAGTAATGTTGAGGCACATCCATACAGCGTAGGAGAGCAAAGGAGACAGGCTTAGGGACGCTGGGACAAGACTATCTGTGCAATGATCACTCAGTGCACACACCCCGTCATTAATATCTATACACAGTGTTCCCCAGTACACACCCTGTCATTAATATCTATACACAGTGTGTCCCCAGTACACACCCTGTCATTAATATCTATACACAGTGTGTCCCCAGTACACACCCTGTCATTAATATCTATACACAGTGTGTCCCCAGTACACACCCTGTCATTAATATCTATACACAGTGTGTCCCCAGTACACACCCTGTCATTAATATCTATAC
The DNA here is from genome assembly GCA_028752905.1 of Cladorhizidae sp. MBARI D1340-BT2. Taxonomy (NCBI): domain Eukaryota; kingdom Metazoa; phylum Porifera; class Demospongiae; order Poecilosclerida; family Cladorhizidae; species Cladorhizidae sp. MBARI D1340-BT2. Next base: position 39,713,486 of record JAQNBH010000018.1, on the reverse strand, counting down.
ACAGTGTGTCCCCAGTACACACCCTGTCATTAATATCTATACACAGTGTGTCCCCAGTACACACCCTGTCATTAATATCTATACACAGTGTGTCTCCAGTACACACCCTGTCATTAATATCTATACACAGTGTGTCCCCAGTACACACCCTGTCATTAATATCTATACACAGTGTGTCCCCAGTACACACCCTGTCATTAATATCTATACACAGTGTGTCCCCAGTACACACCCTGTCATTAATATCTATACACAGTGTGTCCCCAGTACACACCCTGTCATTAATATCTATACACAGTGTGTCTCCAGTACACACCCTGTCATTAATATCTATACACAGTGTGTCCCCAGTACACACCCTGTCATTAATATCTATACACAGTGTGTCCCCAGTACACACCCTGTCATTAATATCTATACACAGTGTGTCCCAGTACACACCCTGTCATTAATATCTATACACAGTGTGTCCCCAGTACACACCCTGTCATTAATATCTATACACAGTGTGTCCCCAGTACACACCCTGTCATTAATATCTATACACAGTGTGTCTCCAGTACACACCCTGTCATTAATATCTATACACAGTGTGTCCCCAGTACACACCCTGTCATTAATATCTATACACAGTGTGTCCCCAGTACACACCCTGTCATTAATATCTATACACAGTGTGTCCCCAGTACACACCCTGTCATTAATATCTATACACAGTGTGTCCCCAGTACACACCCTGTCATTAATATCTATACACGTGTCCCCAGTACACAACCTGTCGTTAATATCTATAGACACTGTCTCCCGCCTAGCGTGTTCGATCTTGCCCAATTAGAAGTCGCCTATTCAATTAAGTTGATTGGCTACCCAACAGGTGAAGGTGATGGAAGCCGCTGCACCTCTGGCTGGTTGTGCCAAGCAGTGAGGCTGGGTTGCAATGCCCTCAGGCCATGAGGAGATGCCACAGATGAAGTGTTGGCGTGAAGGAGTGTCTGGACATTATCACTTCCTTGATTGCTATTCTGTTTGCTTTTCTGCTTGGAACCGACTCTTTATTGAGTTACTCTTCACACGTCCCGCATACATTCCCTTGCCCAATGACGGGTAGAAAGAGGTAGATGAAGGCATTCCGCTGCATGCAAGAAGAGATTGGATGTCCCTCTGCATTCCTGGCCTGCTCGCCGGCTCGTAGCTATTGTGATCTGCCACTCCTCTCGGTGCGAATAGTGGGCCTCGCCTCTTGTGGCTATGTGAAACTGTTGCCACGCCTCTGCTGTAGGGAGAGCTCCATCCATTCCAAGCTAGGCTTCATTACTGGTTCACTTAGTACCTACGAGGCCTGGAATGCCATTGCCTCTCGGCTGCCTTCTCTGATTGCATACATGGTTTAGGTTGGGGTACTAATTAATGTGTTGTTGTTATAAATGCAGCTTATTAGTGAAGATGTTTGTCTGAGTGTGTTATGACTCGCTCTGTTATTGTGTTAATTAAATGGACTGTTTCGTTCTAATGGCAATTCTCTGACATACACTCCTAATGACAGCATATTTTCCTCAGCACATCTATTCCCTAGCGACTGAAGGCTTTGCCCATAGTTGTTAGTGTGGCTATGCTCTTATTGCAGAGCATTCTCTGGTGAGTGCCTACTGGTTCACTTAGCACCTACGAGGCCTGGAGGCCTGGAATGCCATTGCCTCTCGGCTGCCTTCTCTGATTGCATACATGGTTTAGTTTGGGGTACTAATTAATGTGTTGTCGTTATGAATGCAGCTTATTAGTGAAGATGTTTGTCTGAGTGTGTTATGACTCGCTCTGTTATTGTGTTAATTAAATGGACTGTTTCGTTCTAATGGCAATTCTCTGACATACACTCCTAATAAAAGCATATTTTCCTCAGCACATCTATTCCCTAGCGACTGAAGGCTTTGCCCATTAGTGTGGCTATGCTCTTATTGCAGAGCATTCTCTGGTGAGTGCCACTTCTATGTAATGATGCTGAGTGCACACACTAGAGCAGAGTTGCATGCACAGATACTCACCTACACACTCACCTACACACACTAGAGCAGAGTTGCATGCACAGATACTCACCTACACACTCACCTACACACACTAGAGCAGAGTTGCATGCACAGATACTTACCTACACACTCACCTCCACACACTAGAGCAGAGTTGCATGCACAGATACTCACCTACACACTCACCTGCACACACTAGAGCAGAGTTGCATGCACAGATACTCACCTACACACTCACCTGCACACACTAGAGCAGAGTTGCATGCACAGATACTTACCTACACACTCACCTCCACACACTAGAGCAGAGTTGCATGCACAGATACTCACCTACACACTCACCTGCACACACTAGAGCAGAGTTGCATGCACAGATACTCACCTACACACTCGCCTGCACACACTAGAGCAGAGTTGCATGCACAGATACTCACCTACACACTCACCTCCACACACTAGAGCAGAGTTGCATGCACAGATACTCACCTACACACTCACCTACACACACTAGAGCAGAGTTGCATGCACAGATACTCACCTACACACTCACCTACACACACTAGAGCAGAGTTGCATGCACAGATACTCACCTACACACTCACCTACACACACTAGAGCAGAGTTGCATGCACAGATACTCACCTACACACTCACCTGCACACACTAGAGCAGAGTTGCATGCACAGATACTCACCTACACACTCACCTACACACACTAGAGCAGAGTTGCATGCACAGATACTCACCTACACACTCACCTGCACACACTAGAGCAGAGTTGCATGCACAGATACTCACCTACACACTCACCTACACACACTAGAGCAGAGTTGCATGCACAGATACTCACCTACACACTCACCTACACACACTAGAGCAGAGTTGCATGCACAGATACTCACCTACACACTCACCTACACACACTAGAGCAGAGTTGCATGCACAGATACTCACCTACACACTCACCTACACACACTAGAGCAGAGTTGCATGCACAGATACTCACCTACACACTCACCTGCACACACTAGAGCAGAGTTGCATGCACAGATACTCACCTACACACTCACCTCCACACACTAGAGCAGAGTTGCATGCACAGATACTTACCTACACACTCACCTACACACACTAGAGCAGAGTTGCATGCACAGATACTCACCTACACACTCACCTACACACACTAGAGCAGAGTTGCATGCACAGATACTCACCTACACACTCACCTCCACACACTAGAGCAGAGTTGCATGCACAGATACTCACCTACACACTCACCTACACACACTAGAGCAGAGTTGCATGCACAGATACTCACCTACACACTCACCTCCACACACTAGAGCAGAGTTGCATGCACAGATACTCACCTACACACTCACCTCCACACACTAGAGCAAGTACAATCAAGTTGTAATAATGTAGTCCTGAACTACAGTTTTGCAAGCATTGGCTACCTCTTCCAAGCTCACAGTGCAGAGGCATGCCTGGTACAGCTAGCTCACAGTGCAGAGACATGCCTGGTACAGCTAGCTCACAGTGCAGAGACATGCCTGGTACAGCTAGCTCACAGTGCAGAGACATGCCTGGTACAGCTAGCTCACAGTGCAGAGACATGCCTGGTACAGCTAGCTCACAGTGCAGAGACATGCCTGGTACAGCTAGCTCACAGTGCAGAGACATGCCTGGTACAGCTAGCTCACAGTGCAGAGTAAACTTACAATCGATAAATCCATTCATCACCCCTGTAGGCATAGCTAGCTTGGCCTTCCTCCCAACCAGATTCCGGATTCCGGAATCGCTAGAGTCATCGTCCATAAGATGATCCAACCATCTCTCGCGGACAGCATCACTTCTCCAAATGTAAAAAAAGAAGTGCCCAACATAAAAATGGCGTCCATCCCACAGAGGTGGTGGTCTACTGGGCACGCGCACACCAAGTACCAGAACCCGTCAAACTACCCATTTGAGTTTGCGCCATATCACACACTTACGACGTTTAATCTATTCCACTCTGACTGGTGCATATATAAATGCTTGTGCAGTGACTGGTGTATTCCACTCTGACTGGTGCATGTATAAATGCTTATGCAGTGACTGGTGTATTCCACTCTGACTGGTGCATATATAAATGCTTGTGCAGTGACTGGGTATATTCCACTCTGACTGGTGCATATATAAATGCTTGTGTAGTGACTGGTGTATTCCACTCTGACTGGTGCATGTATAAATGCTTGTGTAGTGACTGGAGTATTCCACTCTGACTGGTGCATATATAAATGCTTGTGCAGTGACTGGTGTATTCCACTCTGACTGGTGCATATATAAATGCTTGTGTAGTGACTGGTGTATTCCACTCTGACTGGTGCATATATAAATGCTTGTGCAGTGACTGGTGTATTCCACTCTGACTGGTGCATATATAAATGCTTGTGTAGTGACTGGTGTATTCCACTCTGACTGGTGCATATATAAATGCTTGTGCAGTGACTGGTGTATTCCACTCTGACTGGTGCATATATAAATGCTTGTGTAGTGACTGGTGTATTCCACTCTGACTGGTGCATATATAAATGCTTGTGTAGTGACTGGTGTATTCCACTCTGACTGGTGCATATATAAATGCTTGTGCAGTGACTGGTGTATTCCACTCTGACTGGTGCATATATAAATGCGTGTGTAGTGACTGGTGTATTCCACTCTGACTGGTGCATATATAAATGCTTGTGTAGTGACTGGTGTATTCCACTCTGACTGGTGCATATATAAATGCTTGTGCAGTGACTGGTGTATTCCACTCTGACTGGTGCATATATAAATGCTTGTGCAGTGACTGGTGTATTCCACTCTGACTGGTGCATGTATAAATGCTTGTGTAGTGACTGGTGTATTCCACTCTGACTGGTGCATATATAAATGCTTGTGTATTGACTGGTGTATTCCACTCTGACTGGTGCATATATAAATGCTTGTGCAGTGACTGGTGTATTCCACTCTGACTGGTGCATGTATAAATGCTTGTGTAGTGACTGGGTGTATTCCACTCTGACTGGTGCATATATAAATGCTTGTGTAGTGACTGGTGTATTCCACTCTGACTGGTGCATATATAAATGCTTGTGCAGTGACTGGTGTATTCCACTCTGACTGGTGCATATATAAATGCTTGTGCAGTGACTGGTGTATTCCACTCTGACTGGTACATATATAAATGCTTGTGTAGTAACTGGTGTATTCCACTCTGACTGGTGCATATATAAATGCTTGTGCAGTGACTGGTGTATTCCACTCTGACTGGTGCATATATAAATGCTTGTGCAGTGACTGGTGTATTCCACTCTGACTGGTGCATATATAAATGCTTGTGTAGTAACTGGTGTATTCCACTCTGACTGGTACATATATAAATGCTTGTGCAGTGACTGGTGTATTCCACTCTGACTGGTGCATATATAAATGCTTGTGCAGTGACTGGTGTATTCCACTCTGACTGGTGCATATATAAATGCTTGTGCAGTGGCTGGTGTATTCCACTCTGACTGGTGCATATATAAATGCTTGTGCAGTGACTGGTGTATTCCACTCTGACTGGTGCATATATAAATGCTTGTGTAGTGACTGGTGTATTCCACTCTGACTGGTGCATATATAAATGCTTGTGCAGTGACTGGTGTATTCCACTCTGACTGGTGCATATATAAATGCTTGTGTAGTGACTGGTGTATTCCACTCTGACTGGTGCATATATAAATGCTTGTGCAGTGACTGGTGTATTCCACTCTGACTGGTGCATATATAAATGCTTGTGTAGTGACTGGTGTATTCCACTCTGACTGGTGCATATATAAATGCTTGTGCAGTGACTGGTGTATTCCACTCTGACTGGTGCATATATAAATGCTTGTGTAGTGACTGGTGTATTCCACTCTGACTGGTGCATATATAAATGCTTGTGTAGTGACTGGTGTATTCCACTCTGACTGGTGCATATATAAATGCTTGTGCAGTGACTGGGTGTATTCCACTCTGACTGGTGCATATATAAATGCTTGTGCAGTGACTGGTGTATTCCACTCTGACTGGTGCATATATAAATGCTTGTGTAGTGACTGGTGTATTCCACTCTGACTGGTGCATATATAAATGCTTGTGTAGTGACTGGTGTATTCCACTCTGACTGGTGCATATATAAATGCTTGTGCAGTGACTGGTGTATTCCACTCTGACTGGTGCATATATAAATGCTTGTGTAGTGACTGGTGTATTCCACTCTGACTGGTGCATATATAAATGCTTGTGCAGTGACTGGTGTATTCCACTCTGACTGGTGCATATATAAATGCTTGTGTAGTGACTGGTGTATTCCACTCTGACTGGTGCATATATAAATGCTTGTGCAGTGACTGGTGTATTCCACTCTGACTGGTGCATATATAAATGCTTGTGTAGTGACTGGTGTATTCCACTCTGACTGGTGCATATATAAATGCTTGTGCAGTGACTGGTGTATTCCACTCTGACTGGTGCATATATAAATGCTTGTGCAGTGACTGGGTGTATTCCACTCTGACTGGTGCATATATAAATGCTTGTGTAGTGACTGGTGTATTCCACTCTGACTGGTGCATATATAAATGCTTGTGCAGTGACTGGTGTATTCCACTCTGACTGGTGCATATATAAATGCTTGTGTAGTGACTGGTGTATTCCACTCTGACTGGTGCATATATAAATGCTTGTGTAGTGACTGGTGTATTCCACTCTGACTGGTGCATATATAAATGCTTGTGCAGTGACTGGTGTATTCCACTCTGACTGGTGCATATATAAATGCTTGTGTAGTGACTGGTGTATTCCACTCTGACTGGTGCATATATAAATGCTTGTGTAGTGACTGGTGTATTCCACTCTGACTGGTGCATATATAAATGCTTGTGCAGTGACTGGTGTATTCCACTCTGACTGGTGCATATATAAATGCTTGTGTAGTGACTGGTGTATTCCACTCTGACTGGTGCATATATAAATGCTTGTGCAGTGACTGGTGTATTCCACTCTGACTGGTGCATATATAAATGCTTGTGTAGTGACTGGTGTATTCCACTCTGACTGGTGCATATATAAATGCTTGTGTAGTGACTGGTGTATTCCACTCTGACTGGTGCATATATAAATGCTTGTGTAGTGACTGGTGTATTCCACTCTGACTGGTGCATATATAAATGCTTGTGTAGTGACTGGTGTATTCCACTCTGACTGGTGCATATATAAATGCTTGTGCAGTGACTGGTGTATTCCACTCTGACTGGTGCATATATAAATGCTTGTGCAGTGACTGGTGTATTCCACTCTGACTGGTGCATATATAAATGCTTGTGTAGTGACTGGTGTATTCCACTCTGACTGGTGCATATATAAATGCTTGTGCAGTGACTGGTGTATTCCACTCTGACTGGTGCATATATAAATGCTTGTGCAGTGACTGGTGTATTCCACTCTGACTGGTGCTATATAAATGCTTGTGCAGTGGCTGGTGGTTGCTTATCCAACACGCTGGGTGTGTAAAAGGTTGTTCTAATTATAGTTAATCATAGCTCTGTCTAATACAGGTACATGCGGCCACAAAGCACATGGTGGGTGTTAGCGCTAGGGGTTTGCGGGGTGGAGGGCTGCGTTTGTGAGGACTAGGGGGTGAGGACTAGGGTGTGAGTGGTAGGGGTGTGAAGACTAGGGTGTGAGGGATATGGGTGTTAGTTCTGTGATGGTGTTCTTGTTTCCTCAAGTATTTGTCTGGGATCTTCAAAAATTCTCAGCTAATGATCGACCAATCAAAAGCCTTCATGTTGTGACAATAATATGTCTAGTGTGTGCACTATTTAAAATTGCTCGCCCCATGATGGGGTCAGAGTGCTGCGTCCAGCGTTAATTCATGTCTATATGTAGAAGTCGACCAGTTGTGGATGTGAAGTATTCACTCTTAGAGGCAGTTAGAGGCAGTTGGGTGTCATCTATTTTCACGATACTTTAGCACGCCGTCAAAAGATTGTGCAACGTGTCACTCTGTGGCAGTGTGTATGCATGTGGAGAGTGTTGAATCCCTGCTGCACTGTTTCACTCTGTGGCAGTGTGTGTGCATGTGGAGAGTGTTGAATCCCTGCTGCACTGTTTCACTCTGTGGCAGTGTGCATGCATGTGGAGAGTGTTGAATCCCTGCTGCACTGTTTCACTCTGTGGCAGTGTGTATGCATGTGGAGAGTGTTGAATCCCTGCTGCACTGTTTCACTCTGTGGCAGTGTGCATGCATGTGGAGAGTGTTGAATCCCTGCTGCACTGTTTCACTCTGTGGCAGTGTGTATGCATGTGGAGAGTGTTGAATCCCTGCTGCACTGTTTCACTCTGTGGCAGTGTGTGTGCATGTGGAGAGTGTTGAATCCCTGCTGCACTGTTTCACTCTGTGGCAGTGTGCGTGCATGTGGAGAGTGTTGAATCCCTGCTGCACTGTTTCACTCTGTGGCAGTGTGCGTGCATGTGGAGAGTGTTGAATCCCTGCTGCACTGTTTCACTCTGTGGCAGTGTGTGTGCATGTGGAGAGTGTTGAATCCCTGCTGCACTGTTTCACTCTGTGGCAGTGTGCATGCATGTGGAGAGTGTTGAATCCCTGCTGCACTGTTTCACTCTGTGGCAGTGTGCATGCATGTGGAGAGTGTTGAATCCCTGCTGCACTGTTTCACTCTGTGGCAGTGTGCATGCATGTGGAGAGTGTTGAATCCCTGCTGCACTGTTTCACTCTGTGGCAGTGTGTGTGCATGTGGAGAGTGTTGAATCCCTGCTGCACTGTTTCACTCTGTGGCAGTGTGCATGCATGTGGAGAGTGTTGAATCCCTGCTGCACTGTTTCACTCTGTGGCAGTGTGCATGCATGTGGAGAGTGTTGAATCCCTGCTGCACTGTTTCACTCTGTGGCAGTGTGCGTGCATGTGGAGAGTGTTGAATCCCTGCTGCACTGTTTCACTCTGTGGCAGTGTGTGTGCATGTGGAGAGTGTTGAATCCCTGCTGCACTGTTTCACTCTGTGGCAGTGTGTATGCATGTGGAGAGTGTTGAATCCCTGCTGCACTGTTTCACTCTGTGGCAGTGTGCATGCATGTGGAGAGTGTTGAATCCCTGCTGCACTGTTTCACTCTGTGGCAGTGTGCGTGCATGTGGAGAGTGTTGAATCCCTGCTGCACTGTTTCACTCTGTGGCAGTGTGTGTGCATGTGGAGAGTGTTGAATCCCTGCTGCACTGTTTCACTCTGTGGCAGTGTGTGTGCATGTGGAGAGTGTTGAATCCCTGCTGCACTGTTTCACTCTGTGGCAGGGTGTGTGCATGTGGAGAGTGTTGAATCCCTGCTGCACTGTTTCACTCTGTGGCAGTGTGTGTGCATGTGGAGAGTGTTGAATCCCTGCTGCGTAAGATGTCTCAGCTTGGACACCATTCCGCCACTTTGATAAGCAAGGTTAAAGGTCGGCTGCAGCAGACAAGAGCCAGGCAAGCTGTTGCTCTCCTTCACCACATGCATTAACACTTGGTGATGTTAATGCATCGATAATTATCATATGTTGATGTTAATGTGTGTTGACAGTGTTAACTTATGCTGATGATGTTAACATGTGTTGCATGTACTGATGGTGTTAACTTGTGTTGATGGTGTTAACATGCACAATAGGTGTTAATGCACTAAATAAACTACCAGTCACTGCAGCCGTGCAAGTCTACTAGAGCTTGAACTGGATTGAGAGTGGCCGTCCTGAATAGGATTGAGAGTGGCCGTCCTGAATAGGATAGAGAGTAGCAATCTTGAATAGGATTGAGAATGGCCGTCCTGAATAGGATAGAGAGTAGCAATCTTGAATAGGATTGAGAGTGGCCGTCCTGCTGGCTCTGGTCTGTTGCCTGTGTGGTGAATACATAATTAATGTGGCTGAGACTTAAATCATCATATCCAGGCCATACTGGCCACTCCCACCCTCCTACCATTTCCACTTCTTTTGAGAGAGCATTTTTGAGTGATTTGAAGTTTGACATCCCAGGGACTACACTGTGTAGTAAGGGCAGGACTGTGACTGGGCCAGGGACTACACTGTGTAGTAAGGGCAGGGGGCCAGGGACTACACTGTGTAGTAAGGGCAGGGCTGTGACTGGGCCAGGGACTACACTGTGTAGTAAGGGCAGGGCTGTGACTGGGCCAGGGACTACACTGTGTAGTAAGGGCAGGACTGTGACTCGGCCAGGGACTACACTGTGTAGTAAGGGCAGGACTGTGACTGGGCCAGGGACTACACTGTGTAGTAAGGGCAAGGCTGTGACTGGGCCAGGGACTACACTGTGTAGACTGGGTCAGGGACTACACTGTGTAGTAAGGGCAGGAGGCCAGGCTGTGTAGTAAGGGCAGGTTGTGACTGGACGTGTTGTTGGGCACAGGCTTGAACTATCATCAAAGATGCACTTTGTGGTACTGCTCTTGATTTGCGTGAGGCATGCTCCTCCGGCTCCACTACCTCACGAGAAGTCTCCTAAGAAGTGTAGGGAACTGGAGAGCATGTCACTGACCTGAAAGAGACATGTCACCTGAATGATGAGGGACAGGGGAAGGCATGCAGAACTCGACGTGTCCACAAACTGAGTGCCATAAACGGGTTCTGTGCAACTTCCTGGCCACACCCATTCAGAAGATCCTTCAGTGAAACATCTGATCCTGCCAAAGGGTACCTGGGGAAATGGACAGATGCCAAGTATGGCTGTGCACTGTTCACTGACCTTCTTACACCACTGCCATCTTCTCCAAGTGTATTCAAGCCGATGAGTTGGATATTCTTGGGCTCTCAGTCACCTACTGAGAACAGTGAAGGAGACCCACAAGCTGAATACAAAACATCCAGACCAGTGGCCAACCCAAGCTGCTACACTGAAGAAGATCACTGACAAAGATGGAGGACAGGTCTATCAATGTCAGGTGCTGAAGAGTTCATACCCGCAAAGATGCTTCTAAACCACTGGAGAGTATTGGCTGTGTGCCCACTCACATACGTACAAGGCTGGCCTGGTCAGACATGCGGCTCTTTCGTGACGTCATCTTTATGCTAGGTCCCCAAGGATGGCAGAAGGTTCTAGATGAGGTAGGGAGGCAGACAGTCGCATGCTCATTGAAGCTGAAGATTCTCCAGAAGGCCCCAGAAGGGGAGAATCCTATAAATTATAGGGCTAGGGCTCGTTGAGCACTTCCATGTTCCACTTGAAGGAGCTTCAGTTGATGTGTTTGAGGTCTGTGGCTAGTTAGGCAATGATCTCCTCTACAGCTCCGTCCATCTCCTAGTAGCAGTCTGTTTGGTGGAGGTTATGCTGGGTAAGCTTGGTCACGGTCAACGCAAGCAGCACAAGAAACATATGGAAGCCTCAGATGCCCCGCCCTCTGACACGGACAGTGATGAGGGGGAGGAGCTGGTGCTGGATGGCTGGGATGACTGGATGGTTGGGATGACTGGATGGCTTGGATGACTGGATGGTTGGGATGACTGGATGGTGACTGGATGGTTGGGATGACTGGATGGTTGGGATGACTGGATGACTGGATGGCTGGGATGACTGGATGGTTGGGATGAGACTGGATGGTTGGGATGACTGGATGGCTGGGATGACTGGATGATTGCACTTGGACAAATTGCCCAAACAGATTTCGGTTGTACTTCTCCCTGCACTGCCCTGGTCATCTTAAAAATCCTTTAAAACGACCGAGTGCCTGTAAGCCCTCCCCATCCACATGTGCCCCAACTTTCTGTGTGTTTGTGCCAGTCAAAAGTTCCACATCATATTTGCCATGTGCAACGTTATTCACTTCCATTTCCCCTCGAAGTGCTAATCTGAGAAAGTTCACACTCATAACGTGGTTCTGTTGCACAGCTTTTGGAGAGTGGTTACAGGCACTCGGTATTTTTAAGGTGATCGGATACAGTTTTAAGGAAGTACACGTGCCACTACTTATGCAGACCAACTAGCCGTCATAAAGTGTGGCACTGGAAACTCTGGACATCTTCTAGTATATATATATATAGCTAATTAACTGCAAACAATAAATAAAAAATAGTTATGAAGAAAAAAGTAACAAAAAAGGTTAACACCTCACCTCCTCACCTTCTTACCTCCTCACCCCCTCACCCCCTCACCTCCTTACCTCCTCACCCCCTCACCTCCTCACCCCCTCACCTCCTCACCCCCTCACCTCCTCACCCCCTCACCTTCTTACCTCCTCACCCCCTCACCTCCTCACCCCCTCACCCCCTCACCTCCTCACCCCATCACCTCCTCACCTTCTTACCTCCTCCCCCCCTCACCTCCTCACCCCCTCACCTTCTCACCTCCTCACCTCCTCACCTTCTCACCTTCTCACCCCCTCACCTTCTCACCCCCTCACCCCCTCACCCCCTCACCTTCTTACCTCCTCACCTCCTCACCCCCTCACCTCCTTACCTCCTCACCTTCTCACCTCCTCACCCCCTCACCTCCTCACCCCCTCACCTCCTTACCCCATTGTCTCCTCACCCCCTCACCCAGTGTGGTGTTGGTGCCGTGTGTGTCCCCATAGATCTATTATCAAATTACTTCAATCTGCCTCAACCCAGTGGGCTGTTGGTCCAGTGTGTGCCCCCATAGAGCTATTGTCAACCTACTGTACTTCAACCTGCCTCCACCCAGTGTGGTGTTGGTGCAGTGTGTGCCCCCATAGAGCTATTGTCAACCTGCCTCCACCCAATGGAGCTATTGTCAACCTACTTCAACCTGCCTCCACCTAGTGTGGTGTTGGTGCAGTGTGTATCCCCATGGAGCAATTGTCAACCTGCCTCCGCCCAGTGTGCAGTGTGTGCCCCCATAGAGCTATTGTCAACCTGCCTCCACCCAGTGTGGTGTTGGTGCAGTGTGTGCCCCCATAGAGCTATTGTCAACCTGCCTCCACCCAGTGTGGTGTTGGTGCAGTGTGTGCCCCCGTGGAGCTATTGTCAACCTGCCTCCGCCCAGTGTGGTGTTGGTGCAGTGTGTGCCCCCATAGAGCTATTGTCAACCTGCCTCCACCCAGTGTGGTGTTGGTGCAGTGTGTGCCCCCATAGAGCTATTGGTTGGATGAGCTATGGAGGAGTAGGAGGAGCTGATGAGGTGGATGTATGGGTGCTCTCTATTCTGGGGTAATCTTGCTCTCTCTTCCTCCCGTCCCCTCACAGGCCACACCTCCACTTCCTTCACACTACTTAAACAATACGAACTAGAGCTCACTGAAGTGGTCAGGTCAAAGTTCAACCAAGCTGTGGATAGCCAGGACTCCATTGCTGCAGAAAAGTGGGTGTGGTCTAGTGCAGTCCTGATGGTCCACCTTACATGTGATGTATGTGCATGCACATGTCCAGGTTCTTCCGGCTCTTCCCCCTCTTGCACCTACACCAGGAAGGGCTCGACAAGTTCTGCTCCTACCTAGAAGCCACGGTGAGTCTGCTGTGTGCCAATGGCACGTTCTCTGTGCAGGCATGTATAATGTGGGGTGGGGTGCATGTATGTGCAGGCATGTATAATGTGGGGTGTGGTGTGTGTATGTGCAGGCATGTATAATGTGTGGTGTGGTGCATGTATGTGCAGGCATGTATAATGTGGGGTGTGGTGTGTGTATGTGCAGGCATGTATAATGTGGGGTGTGGTGTATGTATGTGCAGGCATGTATAATGTGGGGTGTGGTGTGTGTATGTGCAGGCATGTATAATGTGTGGTGTGGTGTATGTATGTGCAGGCATGTATAATGTGTGGTGTGGTGTGTGTATGTGCAGGCATGTGTGGTGTGGTGTGTGTATGTGCAGGCATGTATAATGTGTGGTGTGGTGTATGTATGTGCAGGCATGTATAATGTGGGGTGGGGTGTGTGTATGTGCAGGCATGTATAATGTGTGGTGTGGTGTGTGTATGTGCAGGCATGTATAATGTGTGGTGTGGTGTATGTATGTGCAGGCATGTATAATGTGGGGTGTGTAGTGATCTTGTTGGTGTGTAAATGCATGCACAAGAATGAATAACACCCTCCCCCCCCTTTCCTTCCCCTCCCCCTCCCCCTCCATCACATTGAGCCTTCACGCACACTTGCACATTATCAATGACTGGCACACTTGTATTCAATATTAGATTGCAAGGACCATCATAAAACAACTCATCAGCCTTAAGAATGCTTGGCGTGTGTTGAGGGGTGGCAGGGTTGGAACCTTTTTGCCTCCCCTTGGAAATTGTATTATTAAAATTTAAAATTCTTATTGATGTTGATAAGTGCTTGACATCATGCCCCCCCCTTAATATCCAGATTCCTCCAGTTGCCCCCCCTTGGACAATTTTGTAAATGAACCCCTGGGTGGGTTGGCACAATATAGCCCAGCCCTGGGGGATCAACGGCTGTGGGGAGGGGAAGGTGTGATCGAGCAACACAAGCCAGCACAGGCGCAAGAAGGATATGAGCGTGAGTGAAACTGAGAGGTGGACCAATATCCACCATGGCTGAGAGGTGGACCAATATCCACCATGACTGATGGACCAATATCCACCATGACTGAGAGGTGGACCAATATCCACCATGACTGAGAGGTGGGCCAATATCCACCATGGCTGAGAGGTGGACCAATATCCACCATGACTGAGAGGTGGACCAATATCCACCATGGCTGAGAGGTGGGCCAATATCCACCATGACTGAGAGGTGGGCCAATATCCACCATGACTGAGAGGTGGGCCAATATCCACCATGGCTGAGAGGTGGGCCAATATCCACCATGACTGAGAGGTGGACCAATATCCACCATGACTGAGAGGTGGACCAATATCCACCATGACTGAGAGGTGGGCCAATATCCACCATGGCTGAGAGGTGGGCCAATATCCACCATGGCTGAGAGGTGGACCAATATCCACCATGACTGAGAGGTGGGCCAATATCCACCATGACTGAGAGGTGGACCAATATCCACCATGACTGAGAGGTGGACCAATATCCACCATGACTGAGAGGTGGGCCAATATCCACCATGGCTGAGAGGTGGGCCAATATCCACCATGGCTGAGAGGTGGACCAATATCCACCATGACTGAGAGGTGGACCAATATCCACCATGACTGAGAGGTGGACCAATATCCACCATGACTGAGAGGTGGACCAATATCCACCATGACTGAGAGGTGGACCAATATCCACCATGACTGAGAGGTGGGCCAATATCCACCATGGCTGAGAGGTGGGCCAATATCCACCATGGCTGAGAGGTGGACCAATATCCACCATGACTGAGAGGTGGACCAATATCCACCATGGCTGAGAGGTGGGCCAATATCCACCATGACTGAGAGGTGGACCAATATATCCACCATGACTGAGAGGTGGACCAATATCCACCATGGCTGTCTAGATCTTGTGTAAGTGAAGGAGAGAGAAACTGTTCAACAACAACAACAATATGAGAGATGAAAGCTGAGGGAAGTGCGAAAGTCTCTGGCCAATGAACTTTGGAGAGAGCAGGAGGGCCTGACTAGCAATAGCCAGCATGTCTAGGCAGAGAGATGCCAGGAGTGAGCAGGAGGGCCTGACTAGCAATAGCCAGACATGTCTAGGCAGAGAGATGCCAGGAGAGAGCAGGAGGGCCTGACTAGCAATAGCCAGGCATGTCTAGGCAGAGAGATGCCAGGAGGGCCCTGACTAGCAATAGCCAGGCATGTCTAGGCAGAGAGATGCCAGGAGAGAGCAGGAGGCCCTGACTAGCAATAGTCAGACATGTCTAGGCAGAGAGATGCCAGGAGAGAGCAGGAGGGCCTGACCAGCAATAGCCAGACATGTCTAGGCAGAGAGATGCCAGGAGAGAGCAGGAGGGCCTGACTAGCAATAGCCAGACATGTCTAGGCAGAGAGATGCCAGGAGAGAGCAGGAGGGCCCTGACTAGCAATAGCCAGACATGTCTAGGCAGAGAGATGCCAGGAGAGGGCAGGAGGGCCTGACTAGCAATAGCCAGACATGTCTAGGCAGAGAGATGCCAGGAGAGAGCAGGAGGTCCTGACTAGCAATAGCCAGACATGTCTAGGCAGAGAGATGCCAGGAGAGAGCAGGAGGCCTGACTAGCAATAGCCAGACATGTCTAGGCAGAGAGATGCCAGGAGAGAGCAGGAGGGCCCTGACTAGCAATAGCCAGACATATCTAGGCAGAGAGATGCCAGGAGAGAGCAGGAGGGCCTGACTAGCAATAGCCAGGCATGTCTAGGCAGAGAGATGCCAGGAGAGAGCAGGAGGGCCTGACCAGCAATAGCCAGACATGTCTAGGCAGAGAGATGCCAGGAGAGAGCAGGTGGGCCCTTACCAGCAATAGCCAGACATGTCTAGGCAGAGAGATGCCAGGAGGGCCTGACCAGCAATAGCCAGGCATGTCTAGGCAGAGAGATGCCAGGAGAGAGCAGGAGGGCCTGACTAGCAATTGCCAGGCATGTCTAGGCAGAGAGATGCCAGGAGAGAGCAGGAGGGACTGACTAGCAATAGCCAGACATGTCTAGGCAGAGAGATGCCAGGAGAGAGCAGGAGGGACTGACTAGCAATAGTCAGACATGTCTAGGCAGAGAGATGCAAGGAGAGAGCAGGAGGGCCTGACTAGCAATAGCCAGACATGTCTAGGCAGAGAGATGCCAGGAGAGAGCAGGAGGCCCTGACTAGCAATAGCCAGGCATGTCTAGGCAGAGAGATGCCAGGAGATGCCAGGAGGGCCTGACTAGCAATAGCCAGGCATGTCTAAGGCAGAGAGATGCCAGGAGAGAGCAGGAGGGCCTGACTAGCAATAGCCAGACATGTCTAGGCAGAGAGATGCCAGGAGAGAGCAGGAGGGCCTGACTAGCAATAGCCAGGCATGTCTAGGCAGAGAGATGCCAGGAGAGAGCAGGAGGGCCTGACTAGCAATAGCCAGGCATGTCTAGGCAGAGAGATGCCAGGAGAGAGCAGGAGGGCCTGACTAGCAATAGCCAGACATGTCTAGACAGAGAGATGCCAGGAGAGGGCAGGAGGGCCTGACTAGCAATAGCCAGACATGTCTAGGCAGAGAGATGCCAGGAGAGAGCAGGAGGGCCTGACTAGCAATAGCCAGGCAGAGAGATGCCAGGAGAGAGCAGGAGGGCCTGACCAGCAATAGCCAGGCATGTCTTATAGGCATTCATACCTGAGACCATATTGTTATTATATTCATTATTAACTATTGCTGTTATGTTATTCGTAAACTTACCTGGCACATGCACAGTGTGAAAGTGTGTACTGTTAGGAGGCCAAAGCTAATGAGTTGATTTATGTTTGGACTATTCCATCTATTGTTGCTTCTAGCCCTTCACTATTAGGTGCTGCACATGCAATGCTGGCTTCTCTGACCCTTTGAACTGCTGAGCATTCAGGCATTTTGCTGACTGGACATCCTTTGTATGCAGATTGTCTGGTTGAGGGCGGCCTCTCTTCAGGCACAAGCTCTGCATGTGACCACCAATGCCATCTACAGGGATGGCAGAGTATCCCAGGACATCATAGCAACTCTGACAGTCCCGGGACTCTCCTGTTCCTCAACATACACCCCATGGCAGGACATCATAGCAACTCTGACAGTCCCGGGACTCTCCCGTTCCTCAACATACCCCATGGCAGAGTATCCCAGGACATCATAGCAACTCTGACAGTCCCGGGACTCTCCCGTTCCTCAACATACCCCATGGCAGAGTATCCCAGGACATCATACAGTCCCGGGACCGACATACTTTATTTCCTCTTAAAAGAACACGCCCTCAATTAGAGCGCACACCAGCAGCAAGCGTGATGGCTGCAGAGCAAATGCCGTCTGGAGTCGGTGAAGAAAGCTCAGCAACCTCTCACCACTGACGTGATCATCTTTCAAAAGATGCAGCATTCAGATGGTCACATGTTGGGTCACATGATGACATCATTCACTGTTCAGACAGAAAGTGCTGCAGCAAACATTGCCAGTGAGAGTCACAGGAGGGAACAATGCAGGCTATCCAGTGATGAGTGAGCCCTGGCATAGTACCAGCACTAGGCAGCTATCCAGTGATGAGTGAGCCCTGGCATAGTACCAGCACTAGGCAGCTATCCAGTGATGAGTGAGCCATGGCATAGTACCAGCACTAGGCAGCTATCCAGTGATGAGTGAGCTCTGGCATAGTACCAGTGCTAGGCAGCTATCCAGTGATGAGTGAGCCCTGGCATAGTACCAGTGCTAGGCAGCTATCCAGTGATGAGTGAGCCATGGCATAGTACCAGCACTAGGCAGCTATCCAGTGATGAGTGAGCCCTGGCATAGTACCAGTGCTAGGCAGCTATCCAGTGATGAGTGAGCCCTGGCATAGTACCAGTGCTAGGCAGCTATCCAGTGATGAGTGAGCCCTGGCATAGTACCAGCACTAGGCAGCTATCCAGTGATGAGTGAGCCCTGGCATAGTACCAGCACTAGGCAGCTATCCAGTGATGAGTGAGCCATGGCATAGTACCAGCACTAGGCAGCTATCCAGTGATGAGTGAGCCCTGGCATAGTACCAGTGCTAGGCAGCTATCCAGTGATGAGTGAGCTCTGGCATAGTACCAACGCTAGGCAGCTATCCAGTGATGAGTGAGCCCTGGCATAGTACCAGCACTAGGCAGCTATCCAGTGATGAGTGAGCCATGGCATAGTACCAGCACTAGGCAGCTATCCAGTGATAAGTGAGCCCTGGCATAGTACCAGCACTAGGCAGCTATCCAGTGATGAGTGAGCCCTGGCATAGTACCAGCACTAGGCAGCTATCCAGTGATGAGTGAGCCATGGCATAGTACCAGCACTAGGCAGCTATCCAGTGATGAGTGAGCTCTGGCATAGTACCAGCACTAGGCATCTATCCAGTGATGAGTGAGCCCTGGCATAGTAGTACCAGTGCTAGGCAGCTATCCAGTGATGAGTGAGCTCTGGCATAGTACCAGCGCTAGGCAGCTATCCAGTGATGAGTGAGCCCTGGCATAGTACCAGTGCTAGGCAGCTATCCAGTGATGAGTGAGCCATGGCATAGTACCAGCACTAGGCAGCTATCCAGTGATGAGTGAGCTCTGGCATAGTACCAGCACTAGGCATCTATCCAGTGATGAGTGAGCCCTGGCATAGTAGTACCAGTGCTAGGCAGCTATCCAGTGATGAGTGAGCTCTGGCATAGTACCAGCGCTAGGCAGCTATCCAGTGATGAGTGAGCCCTGGCATAGTACCAGCACTAGGCAGCTATCCAGTGATGAGTGAGCCATGGCATAGTACCAGCACTAGGCAGCTATCCAGTGATAAGTGAGCCCTGGCATAGTACCAGCACTAGGCAGCTATCCAGTGATGAGTGAGCCCTGGCATAGTACCAGCGCTAGGCAGCTATCCAGTGATGAGTGAGCCCTGGCATAGTACCAGCACTAGGCAGCTATCCAGTGATGAGTGAGCCATGGCATAGTACCAGCACTAGGCAGCTATCCAGTGATGAGTGAGCCCTGGCATAGTACCAGTGCTAGGAAGCTATCCAGTGATGAGTGAGCTCTGGCATAGTACCAGCGCTAGGCAGCTCATGAAATATGTTAGTTACTATAATATCCCTGCAGTGTTGGAGTGACTATAATATCCCAGCACAGTCCCTGCAGTGTTGGAGTGACTATAATATCCCAGCACAGTCCCTGCAGTGTTGGAGTGACTATAATATCCCAGCACAGTCCCTGCAGTGTTGGAGTGACTATAATATCCTAGCACAGTCCCTGCAGTGTCGGAGTGACTATAATATCCCAGCACAGTCCCTGCAGTGTTGGAGTGACTATAATATCCCAGCATAGTCCCTGCAGTGTTGGAGTGACTATAATATCCCAGCACAGTCCCTGCAGTGTCGGAGTGACTATAATATCCCAGCACAGTCCCTGCAGTGTCGGAGTGACTATAATATCCCAGCACAGTCCCTGCAGTGTTGGAGTGACTATAATATCCCTGCAGTGTTGGAGTGACTATAATATCCCAGCACAGTCCTTGCAGTGTTGGAGTGACTATAATATCCCAGCACAGTCCCTGCAGTGTTGGAGTGACTATAATATCCCAGCACAGTCCCTGCAGTGTTGGAGTGACTATAATATCCCAGCACAGTCCCTGCAGTGTTGGAGTGACTATAATATCCCAGCATAGTCCCTGCAGTGTTGGAGTGACTATAATATCCCAGCACTGCAGTGTTGGAGTGACTATAATATCCCAGCACTGCAGTGTTGGAGTGACTATAATATCCCAGCACAGTCCCTGCAGTGTCGGAGTGACTATAATATCCCAGCACTGCAGTGTTGGAGTGACTATAATATCCCAGCACAGTCCCTGCAGTGTCGGAGTGACTATAATATCCCAGCACAGTCCCTGCAGTGTTGGAGTGACTATAATATCCCAGCACAGTCCCTGCAGTGTTGGAGTGACTATAATATCCCAGCACAGTCCCTGCAGTGTTGGAGTGACTATAATATCCCAGCACAGTCCCTGCAGTGTTGGAGTGACTATAATATCCCAGCACAGTCCCTGCAGTGTTGGAGTGACTATAATATCCCAGCATAGACCCTGCAGTGTTGGAGTGACTATAATATCCCAGCACAGTCCCTGCAGTGTTGGAGTGACTATAATATCCCAGCATAGTCCCTGCAGTGTTGGAGTGACTATAATATCCCAGCACAGTCCCTGCAGTGTTGGAGTGACTATAATATCCCAGCACAGTCCCTGCAGTGTTGGAGTGACTATAATATCCCAGCACAGTCCCTGCAGTGTTGGAGTGACTATAATATCCCAGCACAGTCCCTGCAGTGTTGGAGTGACTATAATATCCCAGCATAGTCCCTGCAGTGTTGGAGTGACTATAATATCCCAGCACAGTCCCTGCAGTGTTGGAGTGACTATAATATCCCAGCACAGTCCCTGCAGTGTTGGAGTGACTATAATATCCTAGCACAGTCCCTGCAGTAATTGGAGTGACTATAATATCCCAGCACAGTCCCTGCAGTGTTGGAGTGACTATAATATCCCAGCACAGTCCCTGCAGTGTTGGAGTGACTATAATATCCCAGCATAGTCCCTGCAGTGTTGGAGTGACTATAATATCCCAGCACAGTCCCTGCAGTGTTGGAGTGACTATAATATCCCAGCATAGTCCCTGCAGTGTTGGAGTGACTATAATATCCCAGCACAGTCCCTGCAGTGTTGGAGTGACTATAATATCCCAGCACAGTCCCTGCAGTGTTGGAGTGACTATAATATCCCAGCACAGTCCCTGCAGTGTTGGAGTGACTATAATATCCTAGCACAGTCCCTGCAGTGTTGGAGTGACTATAATATCCCAGCACAGTCCCTGCAGTGTTGGAGTGACTATAATATCCCAGCACAGTCCCTGCAGTGTTGGAGTGACTATAATATCCCAGCACAGTCCCTGCAGTGTTGGAGTGACTATAATATCCCAGCACAGTCCCTGCAGTGTTGGAGTGACTATAATATCCCAGCATAGTCCCTGCAGTGTTGGAGTGACTATAATATCCCAGCACAGTCCCTGCAGTGTTGGAGTGACTATAATATCCCAGCACAGTCCCTGCAGTGTTGGAGCGACTATAATATCCCAGCACAGTCCCTGCAGTGTTGGAGTGACTATAATATCCCAGCACAGTCCCTGCAGTGTTGGAGTGACTATAATATCCCAGCATAGTCCCTGCAGTAGTGTTGGAGTGACTATAATATCCCAGCACAGTCCCTGCAGTGTTGGAGTGACTATAATATCCCAGCACAGTCCCTGCAGTGTTGGAGTGACTATAATATCCCAGCACAGTCCCTACAGTGTTGGAGTGACTATAATATCCCAGCACAGTCCCTGCAGTGTTGGAGTGACTATAATATCCCAGCACAGTCCCTGCAGTGTTGGAGTGACTATAATATCCCAGCACAGTCCCTGCAATGTTGGAGTGACTGCAATGTACCGAGTGGTTGCACATGCTCTACTGTCGACAACAAATCCCGATGTTTATATTCACATCATAATTAATAGACAGCAAGTGCTTCCAATTTCTATTTATAATCAGCCATTTTTAATTTTGCGAGTACTTTGGTTAATTAACCCCTGTTTCAAAATTATGATGGCAACCCCCCAAAACCTTCCTAAATGCGGTTTTAGATACCTCACACACCCCTCCCCCTTGCTTAATGTGTTTGCAGGTCCACTTATAGAACTTTTAGAACCAAAGGATTCCAAGTGTTCTCTAGCATGTCTATTCCCCCATGATAGTTAGCCAAGTTCACTTTTAACAACCTGTTTTGGACCATTTAAAATCTAAATTGAACCACTATTAGCCCAGCCCAACCAATGAAATTCTTTTATCACACCACTAATAGTTTCTGCCTTAGGTTAGATGTAATCGTCTGGTAAAGGGTGTCTATAAATATGATGCTGGTGTGTGGCACTCTCCAGACTGTGCTGTGCTGCACTAGATATGATGCTGGTGTGTGGCACTCTCCAGACTGTGCTGTGCTGCACTAGATATGATGCTGGTGTGTGGCACTCTCCAGACTGTGCTGTGCTGCACTAGATATGGTGCTGGTGTGTGGCACTCTCCAGACTGTGCTGTGCTGCACTTGATATGATACTGGTGTGTGGCACTCTCCAGACTGTGCTGTACTGCACTAGATATGATGCTGGT
The DNA here is from genome assembly GCA_028752905.1 of Cladorhizidae sp. MBARI D1340-BT2. NCBI lineage: Eukaryota > Metazoa > Porifera > Demospongiae > Poecilosclerida > Cladorhizidae > Cladorhizidae sp. MBARI D1340-BT2. Next base: position 39,690,691 of record JAQNBH010000018.1, on the reverse strand, counting down.
GTGTGGCACTCTCCAGACTGTGCTGCACTAGATATGATGCTGGTGTGTGGCACTCTCCAGACTGTGCTGTGCTGCACTAGATATGGTGCTGGTGTGTGGCACTCTCCAGACTGTGCTGTACTGCACTAGATATGGTGCTGGTGTGTGGCACTCTCCAGACTGTGCTGTGCTGCACTAGATATGGTGCTGGTGTGTGGCACTCTCCAGACTGTGCTGTGCTGCACTAGATATGATGCTGGGGTGTGGCATAGATGATAAGTATTGTTATAATGTTGTATTACTCTCAATACAAGGGTCAAGAATCCTAGCTTGTGTGGGTGGCGACTAGTTGGTAGAGTGGGATTGTATCCACTTCTCTGTCAGCCTAAACTCTGTGTATATTTCTGGCCAGTACTAGACATAACTATTGCATCTGGTCCTACTTGCTTGCAACTGTATGCTGGTGTGTGTGTGTGTGTGTGTGGAGTGTGTGTGTGTGTGTGTGTGTGGAGTGTGTGTGTGCCACAAGAGTGTGTGAGTGAGTGAATGTGTGCCTTTGTTAATCTCTACTGCACTCTCCCTATTAGATCCGCTGCAGAGCTGAAGATATATGTGACCTGTCAGCTCTTGCCATGACCGGTATGTCAGTAAGTGTCAGTAAGTGTCAGTAGCATGCAAGTAAGGATATGTCAGTGCCTGTGTTAAGTCAGAGAGTGTGCTGGCACTGTCTAGATTAATGATTTCACACATTTCAAAATGCGTACGTGCACAACTGAACTAACTCTGGAGCTTCTTGCAGCATAGATGCTCTCTGCAGGCTCCTAAAATACCTCTGGACAGCATTTCTTGAATACTTTGCTAAAATAGTAAATTAGCTGACCCTGACAAATTAGCTGACCCTGAAATTAGCTGACCCTGAACCCATTGAATTCATCCTCAAGGAACTTATCTATCTTCTTCTCCAACCTCTAACTTGTGTAGCATAAATCCTGCTAACAATAGTAGCAGAGGACACCAAATGTTCTAATGACTGCGCATTACTGCTCTGTTTCTCAATCCAATATAAGACGCCAGGATTGTCCACCCAATATCATCACCCTCGAGGGAGTGTTGCAATATTCTGCCTGGCTGAGCTAGGTCAACCCAGCATCATCACCCTCGTGGGGGTGTTGCAATATTCAGCCTGGCTGAGCTAGGGCTAGGGCAATATATCATCACCCTCGTGGCTGGGCTGTTCAACAGCTCAGCATTTTCTCACCAAGGAAGTGGGCATTGGTGTTGACTGAGAATCTCACTCTTGTGTCGAAGGGAAACATTTGGACTAATAAAAGTGTCTTTGAAGAAGGTGTGTGTGTCAGTGTGAGGGTGTGTAGTAGAGGGTTGACAGAGCCAAGTTATTGTGAGTTCAGGCAGACATCGTTCCTGAGATTCCTGACAAACCTGTTTTCTTTAGAGGCTTTTGAAAAGACGAAGGTCGCTCTTTCCAGAGCATGTCATGGTACAAGTAGTGGGAGTGGCTACCACTATCTTGCAGTAATCAAGCTTTTTGTCTGAAGTTTAGAATCATGTCATGGATGAGCTTGTCAGGAAGTGAGCTGAGCTGGTGACAATGTTGGCACTGTATTATTAGTAGTACATGTAGTAGGTTTTAGTTATGGGGAGTTATTTATTAGTATGGGGAGTTATTTGTTAGTATGGGGAGTTATTTGTTAGTGTGGGGAGTTATTTGTTGGTATGGGGAGTTATTTGTTGGTATGAGAGTTATTTTCACACAATAATATGTAACCGTGATCAAATATTATCATGGTGTCCATGCGGCCTGGGGCAGTGTCCTCCACCCCTGCAATGATTGCTATTATTAGAAGTGGTACACCTTAAAAGGTGTGACAGATGGGGTGGGGAGAGGGGAAGGGGTGTGGCCTCCTACAGGCTTGTATATGATTTGTATGTGCTCTCTCCTGGCATGTCCACTTGGGGTCTTCCTACATAGCTCAGTTTTGTTGGTTGCTCTGGGACACGATGTTAGCTGATCTATCATGGTCTCTCTTGGCATGGCCATTTATGTCTCGGCCTCTGTCAGAAGCATTTCCTGCTCTCTCCTTGTGAGATAGTTGAGCTGTTTCGTGCAGGGCCAAGCTGTTGTGGCTGCCTGAGCTAATTGGTGGGAATAGCATGTCGGCATGTGCAAAGTGGTTCTTTATACTCCAGCAACCTTGTGGATGGATGGGTTCCCATTCTCACACTCTTGTTTGCGTGCGTGCGAATGTGCGTGTGAGAATATGGAGACAGACACAGAGATTATGCATGCCAAGGTGCGTGCCACACTGTCCCTGCACAGGCCTGGCATAAAGGACTCACTGGCCCTGCACAGGCCTGGCATAAAGGACACACTGGCCCTGCACAGGCTTGGCATAAAGGACACACTGGCCCTGCACAGGCCTGGCATAAAGGACACACTGGCCCTGCACAGGCTTGGCATAAAGGACACACTGGCCCTGCACAGGCCTGACATAAAGGACACACTGGCCCTGCACAGGCTTGGCATAAAGGACACACTGGCCCTGCACAGGCCTGGCATAAAGGACACACTGGCCCTGCACAGGCCTGGCATAAAGGACTCACTGGCCCTGCACATGCCTGGCATAAAGGACACACTGGCCCTGCACTGGCCCGGCATAAAGGACACACTGGCCCTGCACAGGCCTGGCATAAAGGACACACTGGCCCTGCACAGGCTTGGCATAAAGGACACACTGGCCCTGCACAGGCCTGACATAAAGGACACACTGGCCCTGCACAGGCTTGGCATAAAGGACACACTGGCCCTGCACAGGCCTGGCATAAAGGACACACTGGCCCTGCACAGGCCTGGCATAAAGGACTCACTGGCCCTGCACATGCCTGGCATAAAGGACACACTGGCCCTGCACTGGCCCGGCATAAAGGACACACTGGCCCTGCACAGGCCTGGCATAAAGGACACACTGGCCCTGCACAGGCTTGGCATAAAGGACACACTGGCCCTGCACTGGCCCGGCATAAAGGACACACTGGCCCTGCACAGGCCTGGCATAAAGGACACACTGGCCCTGCACAGGCCTGGCATAAAGGACACTGGCCCTGCACTGGCCCGGCATAAAGGACACACTGGCTCTGCACAGGCCCGGCATAAAGGACACACTGGCCCTGCACTGGCCCGGCATAAAGGACACACTGGCCCTGCACAGACCCAATATAAAGGAGATATTCCACAATAATTATTGTATTGTCCTGGACAATAATGTATTCTTACATACATACATACATATATATGTATTTTTGGTCATTTACTACTGTTACTACTACTACTACTACTAATACTACTATTAATATTAATATTACTACTATTGCTACTACTACTACTATTACTACTACCACTAATACTGCTACCACTAATGCTACTACACTGTACTACTCTAGTAGTAGTAGTATTTATTATTATTTTATTATATTAATATTTTAATTTTTAATTTTTAATGATCCAGCAGCTCCTTCCAGAAGTGGCTCAGGAAACTCTGGAACTAGCCAATCTTAGCATTGCTATTCTTCACCATCACTAGCACACTCATGCCTGTGTATGCACATAGATGCATAGCTCATGCCTGTGTGTGCACATAGATGCATGGCTCATGCCTGTGTGTGCACATAGATGCATGGCTCATGAGTAGTTGCCTGGTTAACTAATGTCACAAGAGTAAGCTTCTCAGTATGACCACTTCTTTGTAGCGAGTACATTATATTAATAATTATTATATATTCTTTAAAACTCATATTATTATTTATTTATTTATTAGTGATTTATAATTAAACTATTATTATTCTAAACAGGAGGTATAGGTTGTCCAGTCATGAAAAGCTAATTTAATGATCTCTCCTGTTGCTTTTCTCTTTGAATTGAAACTGAAAGGGGAAAACTTGTTCAATTTTTACAGCCTAGAAAAAGGTGTGGTCATTTGACTCTCATTTCTTGGCAGTTCAGAAAAACGAACATTTCTAAGGGAAAGATGGTCTGAAATTTTGCTTCTCATGAGCTGGACACCACACATCATGAGCTGCTGGCTCAGCTCAGCTAGACTAGATATTGCACACACAAGCTGCTTATTGTGGCCACCATCTTTACTGGTGTCCAGGTGTTTGGCATCACATTGATCACTGCAATGCAGTGGAACATGTTTGGGGTAAGATTGTTATGAAAGGACCTTTTGTATGCAAATTATGTGTGGGTGGAGAGGGAGTAGGTAGAAGATGACCCCCAAGGATGGGGGTTTCATTTTTTGTGTGTGCATGGGGGGGGGGGGCTGTTCACTACCTGAACAGAGAACTCAAATCTTGCTTTGGAAGTTTGAAAAAACTCTATTTAGGATGCTAAGAAGGTGTCCTAGGAAACCACTCTATTTAGGATGCTAAGAAGGTGTCCTGGGAAACCACTCTATTTAGGATGCTAAGAAGGTGTCCTAGGAAACCACTCTATTTAGGATGTTAAGAAGGTGTCCTGGGAAACCACTCTATTTAGGATGCTAAGAAGGTGTCCTAGGAAACCACTCTATTTAGGATGCTAAGAAGGTGTCCTAGGGAGTTTTGAATGTGCCTACATAGCACCTACTGTATATTATATATATATTATGCACATACACATATGCCAACATATATATATATACACACATGTATATAAATAGACATGGCCTTTTAGTCTGCCTCGTGCATGTGGACGACATTGTCATAGACAGCCATTCTAGGCAGTCATCTGCTTCGTGGGTCATCTTTGTGCCGTGTGTGCATGCAAGTATCTCCTTGGGTACCATATTTGGCAGTGACCTGGTGATTGGCTGTTAAAGTCGGCTGGTAGGAGGTGAGAAGTTACAGCTTGATGTGTTGTGCTTGTAGATTGGCTTCCAGTATCTTGCTTATGTGATATGTCTGGCTCTCGCTCCACTTAGTTGCCTTACAAGTGCTGGTCGCCATGGTTATGTAAGCAGGGACTTGTTCTGTTTGCCCTCACGGGCAGTTTGTTGTGACTCCTCCCCCTCTCCTCCCTTTGTCTCTGCTCTCAGGGGAAGCCGGTGTTGGTAGTGTGTTTGTGTGTGTGTGTATATGTCAGGGACCAAGTGGCTGGTCTAGTTGGCATGCTAATCCCATTACCCTCAGGCTGCTGCCTCACTAACGACACTAATAACTAGAGCTGTGGACACAGTTGGTGGGCAGGAGGCGTGTGTTATGTTTCATGTCCACAGCTGCAAGCTGCTGTGGACATTGGGGCTTCTTTAAATGCCTATTGTCTCCACTGGGATGGAGAAGTGGCCTACGGCTTCAGCGTGGGTGGGAAACATTGTAGGATTTCATAGTAAGTCGTCAACAATTTTTTTGTGAAATTGTGGCGATAAAAAATGGCGGATGAAGAGAAGGAAAAAGATGAGTTGGCGAGGGATGAGGTGAGGACTAGGAAGTTGCAGGCAGAGAGTGTGGGAAGTTGCAGGCAGAGAGTGTGGGAAGTTGCAGGCAGAGAGTGTGGGAAGTTGCAGGCAGAGAGTGTGGGAAGTTGCAGGGAGAGTGGAAGTCATAATTATACTCGCCAGATATGGAATCAAATACCTCCACAGGAGCAGAGGATGCAGAGGAAGCTTGGAGGAATTTGTCTAAGGATGGATACCATCATGTGACCTCTAGTAGCTGAGTAGATCCACTTCTTCTGGAAGACGTGATGTTGTGAGTCTCTCTCTCTGTGTAGATCGCCAGGGCTCACATCATGAACTGGTGCCTCAATCAGGACACTGAAAATGCAGGTGCTCTTAGCTGGAGTTGCAACATTCAGTACTTGGTGTATTAATGATTTTTAAGGTCACCATCAAACTGCTTGTGGTGCGCAGGAATGCTCCCAATATTAGCCTTCCATTATGTTTCCCCCAACCTTTCAACTGAAGGCCTCAATCTTCAGGGGCACAGCTGCATTTTTTAATTAAAAAAACAAACACTTGTGGTTACCACTTTATAGCTCCATAGATTATGTATACTTCATGGTATGGACTTGATATATAGCTCAAAAGATAGGTCTCTCTGTTGATACTAAAATATTTTTCATATGTATAACTATAGACAAGTTACTGGAGCTAAAGTGGAGGGAACCTCAAAACCTGAATGACTGATTTTGCCACATAAATATCCCAAGTGCTCAAGAGTTGAAATTAGCACCAGTGCCTAGAGGAAGCCCTACTCTAGGCAATGAGTGGTTTCATTAGGCGTTAAAATGTAAGTACGTGGTCAAGCGCGTGGGTGGAAAATGAAATATTTATCTGGGCATTCAGGTTTTGAGGTTCCCTCCACTTTAGTTCTAGTAACTTGGCTATAGTTATACCCATGAAAAATATTTTAGTGTCAAAAGAGAGCACACAGAGAGACCTATCTTTTGAGCTATATATCAAGTCCATACCATGAAGTATACAGAATCTATGGAACTATAAAGTGGTAACCACAATTTATTTTTATTTTTTGTGTATGCCTCCCCCTTCATCAGATATATATTAGGAAAAATTTGATGTCGGGATCAATTTCAAATCAAGCTGACCAGGATCAAAAACTGGTCAAACACCACCATCAACTCATTAATTGTGCATACAATTCCCTGCAACTATGTATTGGTGAGACAAGGAGGTTGGAGACCTGGATCAAGGAGCACAGGGATGCATACAGGAAGAGAGAGAGGAGCTTGGAATGTCTGCTATATCAGGAAGGGAGAAGAGCTTGGAATGTCTGCTATATCAGGAAGGGAGAGGAGCTTGGAATGTCTACTATATCAGGAAGGGAGAAGAGCTTGGAATGTGTGCTATATCAGGAAGGGAGAAGAGCTTGGAATGTCTACTATATCAGGAAGGGAGAAGAGCTTGGAATGTCTGCTATATCAGGAAGGGAGAAGAGCTTGGAATGTCTGCTATATCAAGAAGGGAGAAGAGCTTGGAATGTCTGCTATATCAGGAAGGGAGAAGAACTTGGAATGTCTGCTATATCAGGAAGGGAGAAGAGCTTGGAATGTCTGCTATATCAGGAAGGGAGAAGAGCTTGGAATGTCTGCTATATCAAGAAGGGAGAAGAGCTTGGAATGTCTGCTATATCAGCACATGTGGAACCACCACCCAGTCATTGATAGAGCCAGCATTCGTTGTAAGCCTAGGGATCAGGAATATTCGTGTGAAAAGGCTAATGTTTGATTGGGAAGTGGGCCAGGAGAGTGCTACTGGCCACTAATGGCAATTCAATATGATTTACACATAGACAACACTCTTAGTGTTTAATGGCGACCAATGCCTATTACTAGGAACAGATCATGTGCAGAGCAAAATTGTATTATTCACATCAACACATGTTAGAAAAGTGTTTGAAAGTATTTGAGTGTATTTCCTGCCGTGTGCAAACTATTCATTTCAGCCAGCTAGAACGTGCAGGCACTATACTAGGCGTGGGAAGTCGAAGGTGCACCCTAAGTTCACTGAGCACCTGCGGAGTGAAGAGGCATGCACCTCCTCACTCAGATCCAATAGCATGTGCACAATTTGTTGGTGTTAACTGTCAAATAAGGATTAGTGCGCGATCAATCTGAAGGTGCGAGTATATCAAGGAAGACTGGAGCTTGGGAGTGAACTATTCATGGGCACAGAGTGATCAAAGGTGTGAAGACATCGAGGAGACATGACGTTGGTTACGTTGAAAGTACTTAAATACACAGTCCTAACTCACTGCTCCTACTAACTGGTGCAGCTGTAGTCTTCCTAACTCACTCCTCCTACTAACTGGTGCAGCTGTGGACTAGTCTTCCTAACTCACTGCTCCTACTAACTGGTGCAGCTGTAGTCTTCCTAACTCACTGCTCCTACTAACTGGTGCAGCTGTGGACTAGTCTTCCTAACTCACTGCTCCTACTAACTGGTGCAGCTGTGGACTAGTCTTCCTAACTCACTGCTCCTACTAACTGGTGCAGCTGTGGACTAGTCTTCCTAACTCACTGCTCCTACTAACTGGTGCAGCTGTGGACTAGTCTTCCTAACTCACTGCTCCTACTAACTGGTGCAGCTGTGGACTAGTCTTCCTAACTCACTGCTCCTACTAACTGATGCAGCTGTGGACTAGTCTTCCTAACTCACTGCTCCAACTAACTGGTGCAGCTGTGGACTAGTCTTCCTAACTCACTGCTCCTACTAACTGGTGCAGCTGTGGACTAGTCTTCCTAACTCACTGCTCCTACTAACTGATGCAGCTGTGGACTAGTCTTCCTAACTCACTGCTCCTACTAACTGGTGCAGCTGTGGACTAGTCTTCCTAACTCACTGCTCCTACTAACTGGTGCAGCTGTGGACTAGTCTTCCTAACTCACTGCTCCTACTAACTGGTGCAGCTGTGGACTAGTCTTCCTAACTCACTCCTCCTACTAACTGGTGCAGCTGTGGACTAGTCTTCCTAACTCACTGCTCCTACTAACTGGTGCAGCTGTGGACTAGTCTTCCTAACTCACTGCTCCTACTAACTGGTGCAGCTGTGGACTAGTCTTCCTAACTCACTCCTCCTACTAACTGGTGCAGCTGTGGACTAGTCTTCCTAACTCACTGCTCCTACTAACTGGTGCAGCTGTGGACTAGTCTTCCTAACTCACTGCTCCTACTAACTGGTGCAGCTGTGGACTAGTCTTCCTAACTCACTGCTCCTACTAACTGGTGCAGCTGTGGACTAGTCTTCCTAACTCACTGCTCCCACTAACTGGTGCAGCTGTGGACTAGTCTTCCTAACTCACTCCTCCTACTAACTGGTGCAGCTGTGGACTAGTCTTCCTAACTCACTGCTCCTACTAACTGGTGCAGCTGTAAACTAGTCTTCATAACTCACTCCTCCTACTAACTGGTGCAGCTGTGGACTAGTCTTCCTAACTCACTGCTCCTACTAACTGGTGCAGCTGTGGACTAGTCTTCCTAACTCACTGCTCCTACTAACTGGTGCAGCTGTAGTCTTCCTAACTCACTGCTCCTACTAACTGGTGAAGCTGTAAACTAGTCTTCCTAACTCACTGCTCCTACTAACTGATGCAGCTGTGGACTAGTCTTCCTAACTCACTGCTCCTACTAACTGATGCAGCTGTGGACTAGTCTTCCTAACTCACTGCTCCTACTAACTGGTGCAGCTGTGGACTAGTCTTCCTAACTCACTGCTCCTACTAACTGGTGCAGCTGTGGACTAGTCTTCCTAACTCACTGCTCTTACTAACTGGTGCAGCTGTGGACTAGTCTTCCTAACTCACTGCTCCTACTAACTGATGTAGCTGTGGACTAGTCTTCCTAACTCACTGCTCCTACTAACTGATGCAGCTGTGGACTAGTCTTCCTAACTCACTGCTCCTACTAACTGGTGCAGCTGTGGACTAGTCTTCCTAACTCACTGCTCCTACTAACTGGTGCAGCTGTGGACTAGTCTTCCTAACTCACTCCTCCTACTAACTGGTGCAGCTGTGGACTAGTCTTCCTAACTCACTGCTCCTACTAACTGGTGCAGCTGTGGACTAGTCTTCCTAACTCACTCCTCCTACTAACTGGTGCAGCTGTGGACTAGTCTTCCTAACTCACTGCTCCTACTAACTGGTGCAGCTGTGGACTAGTCTTCCTAACTCACTGCTCCTACTAACTGGTGCAGCTGTGGACTAGTCTTCCTAACTCACTGCTCCTACTAACTGGTGCAGCTGTGGACTAGTCTTCCTAACTCACTGCTCCTACTAACTGGTGCAGCTGTGGACTAGTCTTCCTAACTCACTGCTCCTACTAACTGGTGCAGCTGTGGACTAGTCTTCCTAACTCACTGCTCCTACTAACTGGTGCAGCTGTGGACTAGTCTTCCTAACTCACTGCTCCTACTAACTGGTGCAGCTGTGGACTAGTCTTCCTAACTCACTGCTCCTACTAACTGGTGCAGCTGTGGACTAGTCTTCCTAACTCACTCCTCCTACTAACTGGTGCAGCTGTGGACTAGTCTTCCTAACTCACTGCTCCTACTAACTGGTGCAGCTGTGGACTAGTCTTCCTAACTCACTGCTCCTACTAACTGGTGCAGCTGTGGACTAGTCTTCCTAACTCACTGCTCCTACTAACTGGTGCAGCTGTGGACTAGTCTTCCTAACTCACTGCTCCTACTAACTGGTGCAGCTGTGGACTAGTCTTCCTAACTCACTGCTCCTACTAACTGGTGCAGCTGTGGACTAGTCTTCCTAACTCACTGCTCCTACTAACTGGTGCAGCTGTGGACTAGTCTTCCTAACTCACTGCTCCTACTAACTGGTGCAGCTGTGGACTAGTCTTCCTAACTCACTGCTCCTACTAACTGGTGCAGCTGTGGACTAGTCTTCCTAACTCACTGCTCCTACTAACTGGTGCAGCTGTGGACTAGTCTTCCTAACTCACTGCTCCTACTAACTGGTGCAGCTGTGGACTAGTCTTCCTAACTCACTGCTCCTACTAACTGGTGCAGCTGTGGACTAGTCTTCCTAACTCACTGCTCCTACTAACTGGTGCAGCTGTGGACTAGTCTTCCTAACTCACTGCTCCTACTAACTGGTGCAGCTGTGGACTAGTCTTCCTAACTCACTGCTCCTACTAACTGGTGAAGCTGTAAACTAGTCTTCCTAACTCACTGCTCCTACTAACTGGTGCAGCTGTGGACTAGTCTTCCTAACTCACTGCTCCTACTAACTGGTGCAGCTGTGGACTAGTCTTCCTAACTCACTGCTCCAACTAACTGGTACAGCTGTGGACTAGTCTTCCTAACTCACTCCTCCTACTAACTGGTGCAGCTGTGGACTAGTCTTCCTAACTCACTGCTCCTACTAACTGGTGCAGCTGTGGACTAGTCTTCCTAACTCACTGCTCCTACTAACTGGTGCAGCTGTGGACTAGTCTTCCTAACTCACTGCTCCTACTAACTGGTGCAGCTGTGGACTAGTCTTCCTAACTCACTGCTCCTACTAACTGGTGCAGCTGTGGACTAGTCTTCCTAACTCACTGCTCCTACTAACTGGTGCAGCTGTGGACTAGTCTTCCTAACTCACTGCTCCTACTAACTGGTGCAGCTGTGGACTAGTCTTCCTAACTCACTCCTCCTACTAACTGGTGCAGCTGTGGACTAGTCTTCCTAACTCACTCCTCCTACTAACTGGTGCAGCTGTAGTCTTCCTAACTCACTCCTCCTACTAACTGGTGCAGCTGTGGACTAGTCTTCCTAACTCACTGCTCCTACTAACTGGTGCAGCTGTGGACTAGTCTTCCTAACTCACTGCTCCTACTAACTGGTGCAGCTGTGGACTAGTCTTCCTAACTCACTCCTCCTACTAACTGGTGCAGCTGTGGACTAGTCTTCCTAACTCACTGCTTCTACTAACTGGTGCAGCTGTGGACTAGTCTTCCTAACTCACTCCTCCTACTAACTGGTGCAGCTGTGGACTAGTCTTCCTAACTCACTGCTCTTACTAACTGGTGCAGCTGTGGACTAGTCTTCCTAACTCACTGCTCCTACTAACTGATGCAGCTGTGGACTAGTCTTCCTAACTCACTGCTCCTACTAACTGGTGCAGCTGTGGACTAGTCTTCCTAACTCACTGCTCCTACTAACTGATGCAGCTGTGGACTAGTCTTCCTAACTCACTGCTCCTACTAACTGGTGCAGCTGTGGACTAGTCTTCCTAACTCACTGCTCCTACTAACTGATGCAGCTGTGGACTAGTCTTCCTAACTCACTGCTCCTACTAACTGGTGCAGCTGTGGACTAGTCTTCCTAACTCACTGCTCCTACTAACTGGTGCAGCTGTGGACTAGTCTTCCTAACTCACTGCTCCTACTAACTGGTGCAGCTGTGGACTAGTCTTCCTAACTCACTGCTCCTACTAACTGGTGCAGCTGTGGACTAGTCTTCCTAACTCACTCCTCCTACTAACTGGTGCAGCTGTGGACTAGTCTTCCTAACTCACTGCTCCTACTAACTGGTGCAGCTGTGGACTAGTCTTCCTAACTCACTGCTCCTACTAACTGGTGCAGCTGTGGACTAGTCTTCCTAACTCACTGCTCCTACTAACTGGTGCAGCTGTGGACTAGTCTTCCTAACTCACTGCTCCTACTAACTGGTGCAGCTGTGGACTAGTCTTCCTAACTCACTGCTCCTACTAACTGGTGCAGCTGTGGACTAGTCTTCCTAACTCACTGCTCCTACTAACTGGTGCAGCTGTGACTAGTCTTCTAACTCACTCCTCCTACTAACTGGTGCAGCTGTGGACTAGTCTTCCTAACTCACTGCTCCTACTAACTGGTGCAGCTGTGGACTAGTCTTCCTAACTCACTGCTCCTACTAACTGGTGCAGCTGTGGACTAGTCTTCCTAACTCACTGCTCCTACTAACTGGTGCAGCTGTGGACTAGTCTTCCTAACTCACTGCTCCTACTAACTGGTGCAGCTGTGGACTAGTCTTCCTAACTCACTGCTCCTACTAACTGGTGCAGCTGTAGTCTTCCTAACTCACTCCTCCTACTAACTGGTGCAGCTGTGGACTAGTCTTCCTAACTCACTCCTCCTACTAACTGGTGCAGCTGTAGTCTTCCTAACTCACTCCTCCTACTAACTGGTGCAGCTGTGGACTAGTCTTCCTAACTCACTCCTCCTACTAACTGGTGCAGCTGTGGACTAGTCTTCCTAACTCACTGCTCCTACTAACTGGTGCAGCTGTGGACTAGTCTTCCTAACTCACTGCTCCTACTAACTGGTGCAGCTGTGGACTAGTCTCCCTAACTCACTGCTCCTACTAACTGGTGCAGCTGTGGACTAGTCTTCCTAACTCACTGCTCCTACTAACTGGTGCAGCTGTAGTCTTCCTAACTCACTGCTCCTACTAACTGGTGCAGCTGTGGACTAGTCTTCCTAACTCACTGCTCCTACTAACTGGTGCAGCTGTGGACTAGTCTTCCTAACTCACTGCTCCTACTAACTGGTGCAGCTGTGGACTAGTCTTCCTAACTCACTGCTCCTACTAACTGGTGCAGCTGTGGACTAGTCTTCCTAACTCACTCCTCCTACTAACTGGTGCAGCTGTGGACTAGTCTTCCTAACTCACTGCTCCTACTAACTGGTGCAGCTGTGGACTAGTCTTCCTAACTCACTCCTCCTACTAACTGGTGCAGCTGTGGACTAGTCTTCCTAACTCACTGCTCCTACTAACTGGTGCAGCTGTGGACTAGTCTTCCTAACTCACTGCTCCTACTAACTGGTGCAGCTGTGGACTAGTCTTCCTAACTCACTGCTCCTACTAACTGATGCAGCTGTGGACTAGTCTTCCTAACTCACTGCTCCTACTAACTGGTGCAGCTGTGGACTAGTCTTCCTAACTCACTCCTCCTACTAACTGGTGCAGCTGTGGACTAGTCTTCCTAACTCACTGCTCCTACTAACTGGTGCAGCTGTGGACTAGTCTTCCTAACTCACTGCTCCTACTAACTGGTGCAGCTGTGGACTAGTCTTCCTAACTCACTGCTCCTACTAACTGGTGCAGCTGTGGACTAGTCTTCCTAACTCACTGCTCCTACTAACTGGTGCAGCTGTGGACTAGTCTTCCTAACTCACTGCTCCTACTAACTGGTGCAGCTGTGGACTAGTCTTCCTAACTCACTGCTCCTACTAACTGGTGCAGCTGTGGACTAGTCTTCCTAACTCACTGCTCCTACTAACTGGTGCAGCTGTGGACTAGTCTTCCTAACTCACTGCTCCTACTAACTGGTGCAGCTGTGGACTAGTCTTCCTAACTCACTGCTCCTACTAACTGGTGCAGCTGTGGACTAGTCTTCCTAACTCACTGCTCCTACTAACTGGTGCAGCTGTGGACTAGTCTTCCTAACTCACTGCTCCTACTAACTGGTGCAGCTGTAGTCTTCCTAACTCACTGCTCCTACTAACTGGTGCAGCTGTGGACTAGTCTTCCTAACTCACTCCTTACTTAACTGGTGCAGCTGTGGACTAGTCTTCCTAACTCACTGCTCCTACTAACTGGTGCAGCTGTGGACTAGTCTTCCTAACTCACTGCTCCTACTAACTGGTGCAGCTGTGGACTAGTCTTCCTAACTCACTGCTCCTACTAACTGGTGCAGCTGTGGACTAGTCTTCCTAACTCACTGCTCCTACTAACTGGTGCAGCTGTGGACTAGTCTTCCTAACTCACTGCTCCTACTAACTGGTGCAGCTGTGGACTAGTCTTCCTAACTCACTGCTCCTACTAACTGGTGCAGCTGTGGACTAGTCTTCCTAACTCACTGCTCCTACTAACTGGTGCAGCTGTGGCTAGTCTTCCTAACTCACTGCTCCTTACTAACTGGTGCAGCTGTGGACTAGTCTTCCTAACTCACTGCTCCTACTAACTGGTGCAGCTGTGGACTAGTCTTCCTAACTCACTGCTCCTACTAACTGGTGCAGCTGTGGACTAGTCTTCCTAACTCACTGCTCCTACTAACTGGTGCAGCTGTAGTCTTCCTAACTCACTCCTCCTACTAACTGGTGCAGCTGTGGACTAGTCTTCCTAACTCACTGCTCCTACTAACTGGTGCAGCTGTGGACTAGTCTTCCTAACTCACTGCTCCTACTAACTGGTGCAGCTGTAGTCTTCCTAACTCACTGCTCCTACTAACTGGTGCAGCTGTGGACTAGTCTTCCTAACTCACTCCTCCTACTAACTGGTGCAGCTGTGGACTAGTCTTCCTAACTCACTCCTCCTACTAACTGGTGCAGCTGTGGACTAGTCTTCCTAACTCACTGCTCCTACTAACTGGTGCAGCTGTGGACTAGTCTTCCTAACTCACTGCTCCTACTAACTGGTGCAGCTGTGGACTAGTCTTCCTAACTCACTGCTCCTACTAACTGGTGCAGCTGTGGACTAGTCTTCCTAACTCACTCCTCCTACTAACTGGTGCAGCTGTGGACTAGTCTTCCTAACTCACTGCTCCTACTAACTGGTGCAGCTGTGGACTAGTCTTCCTAACTCACTGCTCCTACTAACTGGTGCAGCTGTGGACTAGTCTTCCTAACTCACTGCTCCTACTAACTGGTGCAGCTGTGGACTAGTCTTCCTAACTCACTGCTCCTACTAACTGGTGCAGCTGTGGACTAGTCTTCCTAACTCACTCTCCTACTAACTGGTGCAGCTGTGGACTAGTCTTCCTAACTCACTGCTCCTACTAACTGGTGCAGCTGTGGACTAGTCTTCCTAACTCACTGCTCCTACTAACTGGTGCAGCTGTGGACTAGTCTTCCTAACTCACTGCTCCTACTAACTGGTGCAGCTGTGGACTAGTCTTCCTAACTCACTGCTCCTACTAACTGGTGCAGCTGTGGACTAGTCTTCCTAACTCACTGCTCCTACTAACTGGTGCAGCTGTGGACTAGTCTTCCTAACTCACTGCTCCTACTAACTGGTGCAGCTGTGGACTAGTCTTCCTAACTCACTGCTCCTACTAACTGGTGCAGCTGTGGACTAGTCTTCCTAACTCACTGCTCCTACTAACTGGTGCAGCTGTGGACTAGTCTTCCTAACTCACTGCTCCTACTAACTGGTGCAGCTGCTAGTCTTCCTAACTCACTCCTCCTACTAACTGGTGCAGCTGTGGACTAGTCTTCCTAACTCACTGCTCCTACTAACTGGTGCAGCTGTGGACTAGTCTTCCTAACTCACTGCTCCTACTAACTGGTGCAGCTGTGGACTAGTCTTCCTAACTCACTGCTCCTACTAACTGGTGCAGCTGTGGACTAATCTTCCTAACTCACTCCTCCTACTAACTGGTGCAGCTGTGGACTAGTCTTCCTAACTCACTGCTTCTACTAACTGGTGCAGCTGTGGACTAGTCTTCCTAACTCACTGCTCCTACTAACTGGTGCAGCTGTGGACTAGTCTTCCTAACTCACTGCTCCTACTAACTGGTGCAGCTGTGGACTAGTCTTCCTAACTCACTGCTCCTACTAACTGGTGCAGCTGTGGACTAGTCTTCCTAACTCACTGCTCCTACTAACTGGTGCAGCTGTGGACTAGTCTTCCTAACTCACTGCTCCTACTAACTGGTGCAGCTGTGGACTAGTCTTCCTAACTCACTGCTCCTACTAACTGGTGCAGCTGTGGACTAGTCTTCCTAACTCACTGCTCCTACTAACTGGTGCAGCTGTGGACTAATCTTCCTAACTCACTCCTCCTACTAACTGGTGCAGCTGTGGACTAGTCTTCCTAACTCACTGCTTCTACTAACTGGTGCAGCTGTGGACTAGTCTTCCTAACTCACTGCTCCTACTAACTGGTGCAGCTGTGGACTAGTCTTCCTAACTCACTGCTCCTACTAACTGGTGCAGCTGTGGACTAGTCTTCCTAACTCACTGCTCCTACTAACTGGTGCAGCTGTGGACTAGTCTTCCTAACTCACTGCTCCTACTAACTGGTGCAGCTGTGGACTAGTCTTCCTAACTCACTGCTCCTACTAACTGGTGCAGCTGTGGACTAGTCTTCCTAACTCACTGCTCCTACTAACTGGTGAAGCTGTAAACTAGTCTTCCTAACTCACTGCTCCTACTAACTGGTGCAGCTGTGGACTAGTCTTCCTAACTCACTGCTCCTACTAACTGGTGCAGCTCTTCTCTTCATCATCCTGGCATGGCATAAGAATGCGTAGAAAGGTAAAGGAAGATGTGGGCATGGTCTAACTATCTTCTCTTCCAACAGTACAGTAGGGTGCGTGTCATAATCTACTACATGAATATGAGGCTGTCTGACCTCTAGTACCATTTCAAGTTTAACCTTGATATCAGCACTGACAGCTCCAGCCTAGAATGATATTGCTCTAACTTAGATCGTAAATGTGCTATCTATGAAAGATGAACAGCTGCGTCACTAGCTGAAATATTTGTGCAGCTGGTAACAGCAAGCTAGTGCGGCCACTTCCTTACAGGTATTTATATAGCTGGTAACAGCAAGCTACTGACCTGGACGGCCACTTCCTTACAGGTATTTTCTTGGGCCCCGAGGTGTTTATACTATTTGGCTGAGACCTGCCAGAGGTTGGGAAAGGTCCTCACCGCTGCAGAAGCTTCTCTTACATTATTTCCTCACCGCTGCAGAAGCTTCTCTTACATTATTTCCTCACCGCTGCAGAAGCTTCTCTTACATTATTTCCTCACCGCTGCAGAAGCTTCTCTTACATTATTTCCTCACCGCTGCAGAAGCTTATCTTACATTATTTCCTCACCGCTGCAGAAGCTTCTCTTACATTATTTCCTCACCGCTGCAGAAGCTTCTCTTACATTATTTCCTCACCGCTGCAGAAGCTTCTCTTACATTATTTCCTCACCGCTGCAGAAGCTTCTCTTACATTATTTCCTCACCGCTGCAGAAGCTTCTCTTACATTATTTCCTCACCGCTGCAGAAGCTTCTCTTACATTATTTCCTCACCGCTGCAGAAGCTTCTCTTACATTATTTCCTCACCGCTGCAGAAGCTTCTCTTACATTATTTCCTCACCGCTGCAGAAGCTTCTCTTACATTATTTCCTCGCCGCTGCAGAAGCTTCTCTTACATTATTTCCTCGCCGCTGCAGAAGCTTCTCTTACATTATTTCCTCACCGCTGCAGAAGCTTCTCTTACATTATTTCCTCACCGCTGCAGAAGCTTCTCTTACATTATTTCCTCACCGCTGCAGAAGCATTATTTCCTCACCGCTGCAGAAGCTTCTCTTACATTATTTCCTAACCGCTGCAGAAGCTTCTCTTACATCATGAAAAATCAGCCAGAAGTTAACAAACAACAAATTAGCCCTCCGAAACTACTTCCCCCATACTACTACTACTACTACTACTAATAATAATAATAATGATAATGATAATAATAATAATAATAATAATTACTACTACTACTACTACTACTACTAATAATAATAATAATAATAATAAGTATAGTAGTGATAATAATAATAATAATAATAATAATAATACTCTACTACTACTACTACTAATAATAAGTATAGTATTGATGATGATAATAATACTGAGTTAAATATTGTTGAACAAAAACTTTAAAAGGTAAAGGGTCGTCTTCGGTTTTTAGCAGGTCACAATCCATTTTTTAATTAAAAACAAATAAAAACAAACAAACACATTTTTTGTTCCTCCATCATCATCATAACTCCATCATCATCATAATCATAATAATAATAATTAAAACAAATTTGGTGCACTGGCAGGTGAGAAAGGCCTGCATGGCTGACAGGAAAGGCTGTATGTCCGTCAGCATGCTCTAACATTCATTTACTAGTAGTAAGTTTTGTTGCCCAATGGGTAACTGACGGAGATGGAACTCTGATAGTAGCTGTCAGAAGTTCACAAGTGGGCAGCGGCTGTGGGCCAGGGAGACTATGCTGTGGGTCATGGAGACTATGCTGTGGGTCATGGAGACTATGCTGTGGGTCATGGAGACTATGCTGTGGGTCATGGAGACTATGCTGTGGGTCATGGAGACTATGCTGTGGGTCATGGAGACTATGCTGTGGGTCATGGAGACTATGCTGTGGGTCATGGAGACTATGCTGTGGGTCATGGAGACTATGCTGTGGGTCATGGAGACTATGCTGTGGGTCAGGGAGACTATGCTGTGGGTCATGGAGACTATGCTGTGGGTCATGGAGACTATGCTGTGGGTCATGGAGACTATGCTGTGGGTCATGGAGACTATGCTGTGGGTCATGGAGACTATGCTGTGGGTCATGGAGACTATGCTGTGGGTCATGGAGACTATGCTGTGGGTCATGGAGACTATGCTGTGGGTCATGGAGACTATGCTGTGGGTCATGGAGACTATGCTGTGGGTCATGGAGACTATGCTGTGGGTCATGGAGACTATGCTGTGGGTCATGGAGACTATGCTGTGGGTCAGGGAGACTATGCTGTGGGTCATGGAGACTATGCTGTGGGTCATGGAGACTATGCTGTGGGTCATGGAGACTATGCTGTGGGTCATGGAGACTATGCTGTGGGCCAGAACCAGAGTGCCTCACTCACGTGGGCCTCATTGCTGGACCAGAGTGCCTCACTCACGTGGGCCTCATTGCTGGACCAGAGTGCCTCACTCACGTGGGCCTCATTGCTGGGCCAGAGTGCCTCACTCACGTGGGCCTCATTGCTGGGCCAGAGTGCCTCACTCACGTGGGCCTCATTGCTGGGCCAGAGTGCCTCACTCACGTGGGCCTCATTGCTGGGCCAGAGTGCCTCACTCACGTGGGCCTCGTTGCTGGACCAGACTGCCTCACTCACGTGGGCCTCATTGCTGGACCAGAGTGCCTCACTCACGTGGGCCTCATTGCTGGACCAGAGTGCCTCACTCACGTGGGCCTCATTGCTGGACCAGAGTGCCTCACTCACGTGGGCCTCATTGCTGGGCCAGAGTGCCTCACTCACGTGGGCCTCATTGCTGGGCCAGAGTGCCTCACTCACGTGGGCCTCATTGCTGGGCCAGAGTGCCTCACTCACGTGGGCCTCATTGCTGGGCCAGAGTGCCTCACTCACGTGGGCCTCGTTGCTGGACCAGACTGCCTCACTCACGTGGGCCTCGTTGCTGGGCCAGAGTGCCTCACTCACGTGGGCCTCGTTGCTGGGCCAGAGTGCCTCACTCACGTGGGCCTCATTGCTGGGCCAGAGTGCCTCACTCACGTGGGCCTCATTGCTGGGCCAGAGTGCCTCACTCACGTGGGCCTCGTTGCTGGACCAGACTGCCTCACTCACGTGGGCCTCGTTGCTGGGCCAGAGTGCCTCACTCACGTGGGCCTCGTTGCTGGGCCAGAGTGCCTCACTCACGTGGGCCTCATTGCTGGGCCAGAGTGCCTCACTCACGTGGGCCTCATTGCTGGACCAGTGCCTCACTCACGTGGGCCTCATTGCTGGGCCAGAGTGCCTCACTCACGTGGGCCTCATTGCTGGGCCAGAGTGCCTCACTCACGTGGGCCTCATTGCTGGACCAGTGCCTCACTCACGTGGGCCTCGTTGCTGGGCCAGAGTGTCCCATGTCACATGTGATGCAGTCTGAACCAGTAGCTGTGTCACACCTCGCTGGGTGTGACAGGGTCAAAACTTGTACAACTTCTCATTATGGTGTGAAGTGGTGTCTTGCGGTTGTGAGCGCAAATGAAGGGAGTTTTGGATGTTTAGCTCGCCACTAATTCTTTTACCCGCAGAATGTCCTCATGTCTTGCAGAGGATTGGGTAGAAATGTCTCGACATGAAATGCTTTTGCTCAAAAGTGCACGTGACAAACCCGTCATCTACGAGCTTACCTCGCATCCAAAAATGGTCAATTACCACCTGCTAAGACAAGGAGGCACTTATGAAATTGGACACATGTTCATGAGAATCTTCCCTCGGAACAGCCTGTAGTCGTGGTGGAAACTCTTCCAGAGAGGTGTGTGCTGGTCTGCAGGACAGGGATAGTTGAGGTGCAGGAGGTGTGTCCTGGTGTGCAGGACAGGGATAGTTGAGGCGCAGGAGGTGTGTGTGTGTCCTGGTCTGCAGGACAGGGATAGTTGAGGTGCAGGAGGTGTGTGTGTCCTGGTCTGCAGGACAGGGATAGTTGAGGTGCAGGAGGTGTGTGTGTCCTGGTCTGCAGGACAGGGATAGTTGAGGTGCACGGATGTTGTTGCAGTGAGGGGTGTGCATTATATAGACATGGATGAGTTTATGATGTGTTCTAGCTCCAGTATCGGCTCATGACTTTTCAACTTCACATTAATTAGAACTTCACATTAATTAGATCATGAAAATATACGTCTTTAGCTCTGCTAGCTACATGCATGCACACCTCTTAGTGTGTGTGCATGCGTGAAGGTTGTGTGTGTATGTATGTGTGTGTGTGTGGAGCAGGCATCCGTGCAAGTTGCATGACCAATGATCTGCTGTCTTGTCTTGTAATGTGTGAACGTTCTTCGGCTGGCTTGTCAGAATAAGGTCAAGAATGATATAGCTGGCCATGAGACCTGCTGCAGCTGCCAGCGAGGCTCAGGGGAGATTGTGATGAATGGACACACTGGGGCAGGGCACTTGGAAGGAATGCTTGGTCAGAAATTCCCCAGATCTATAGCTGCATGTTGACACCGATGTTTTTGGTATTGCAGCTACCAGTGCAGAGCCTGTTTCCAGGTGCAGGCCAGCAGCTAGCTTTGATAGTTGGCCAGGCACTCATTCTGCCAGCCATGATCTCATCTGTACTGTCCATATCTGTAGCCATCTCTGTGACAGTTTTTGATCTTATGAACCTGCTTCAATGGAGGCCATGTGTGTCATCAGGAGAGTTGTAATAGTGCATGGGGTCACCCTTCTCAGGAGCCAGCTATAGTGTGGAGTCTTGGCTGCATAGCTCCTCCTTGGCAACTTTTCTAAATGCAATCCTCATCAATCACACACACTGGACCAAGTAGGGAGGACAGTACCGTAGCTCTGTAGGGACACACACACTGATCAAATAGGGGGGACAGTAGCTCTGTAGGGACACACACACTGGATCAAGTAGGGAGGACAATAGCTCTGTAGGGACACACACACTGGATCAAATAGGGGGGACAGTAGCTCTGTGGGGACACACACTACACTGGGTGGAGGCAGGTTGAAATAGGTGAGTATCAGATGTAGACCATGGGAATCGGAGATTGATATGTAGTACTTCTGCAGACGGTCCCTTATCGATCACTGATATCTGAAGTTGAAAGTTCTTACCCACTTAGTTAATTAAGGAGATCAACACTTGAGGTGCAAAGCCAGAAGTCCTCTAGGTAAAGGTTGTCCTTACTTGACTGCAGAACTCCCACGAGGCTCACGGTAACTAATATTTAATGCTACACGTTTCCTTAGCACCAAATATGTGGGCATTGAATCATCCCAGCGATACCTGCATCCCATGCCACGCCCAGCAATACCTGCAGCCCATGCCACGCCCAGCAATACCTGCAGCCCATGCCACGCCCAGCGATACCTGCCGTGGCCTAAATCTCACGAACTTCCGATTCTCACCATCTTAGACGTGATGAGATGACATTTTGTGAGGCCTGTTGCTATTCATTATGAATGGATAATGACGTGTTAATAATAATATATTTTGACTGCGATTTGAAATTCACACACTTTTAACGAATTGTCACGAGCTTAAATCAAAAACATTTCACATGTCATTATCTGGTTTCCATCATACATAATCACGTTTACAGCATCACCAAACCACACCTACTAATTGAAGTGCCTATGCACCTCACATACCTGTCCTCTGCACTAGAGCTCTATATGCACCTCACAGCCACTTCAGGCCTGTCCTCTGCACTAGAGCTCTATATGCACCTCACAGCCACTTCAGACCTGTCCTCTGCACTAGAGCTCTATATGCACCTCACAGCCACTTCAGGCTTGTCCTCTGCACTAGAGCTCTATATGCACCTCACAACCACTTCAGACCTGTCCTCTGCACTAGAGCTCTATATGCACCTCACAACCACTTCAGACCTGTCCTCTGCACTAGAGCTCTATATGCACCTCACAGCCACTTCAGACCTGTCCTCTGCACTAGAGCTCTATATGCACCTCACAGCCACTTCAGACCTGTCCTCTGCACTAGAGCTCTATATGCACCTCACAGCCACTTCAGGCTTGTCCTCTGCACTAGAGCTCTATATGCACCTCACAACCACTTCAGACCTGTCCTCTGCACTAGAGCTCTATATGCACCTCACAGCCACTTCAGACCTGTCCTCTGCACTAGAGCTCTATATGCACCTCACAGCCACTTCAGGCTTGTCCTCTGCATTAGAGCTCTATATGCACCTCACAGCCACTTCAGACCTGTCCTCTGCACTAGAGCTCTATATGCACCTCACAGCCACTTCAGACCTGTCCTCTGCACTAGAGCTCCATATGCACCTCACAGCCACTTCAGACCTGTCCTCTGCACTAGAGCTCTATATGCACCTCACAGCCACTTCAGACCTGTCCTCTGCACTAGAGCTCTATATGCACCTCACAACCTCACAACCACTTCAGGCTTGTCCTCTGCACTAGAGCTCTATATGCACCTCACAGCCACTTCAGACCTGTCCTCTGCACTAGAGCTCTATATGCACCTCACAGCCACTTCAGGCTTGTCCTCTGCATTAGAGCTCTATATGCACCTCACAGCCACTTCAGACCTGTCCTCTGCACTAGAGCTCTATATGCACCTCACAGCCACTTCTGTCCTCTGCACTAGAGCTCTATATGCACCTCACAGCCACTTCAGACCTGTCCTCTGCACTAGAGCTCTATATGCACCTCACAGCCACTTCAGACCTGTCCTCTGCACTAGAGCTCTATATGCACCTCACAGCCACTTCAGACCTGTCCTCTGCACTAGAGCTCTATATGCACCTCACAACCACTTCAGGCCTGTCCTCTGCACTAGAGCTCTATATGCACCTCACAGCCACTTCAGACCTGTCCTCTGCACTAGAGCTCTATATGCACCTCACAGCCACTTCAGACCTGTCCTCTGCACTAGAGCTCTATATGCACCTCACAGCCACTTCAGACCTGTCCTCTGCACTAGAGCTCTATATGCACCTCACAGCCACTTCAGACCTGTCCTCTGCACTAGAGCTCTATATGCACCTCACAGCCACTTCAGACCTGTCCTCTGCACTAGAGCTCTATATGCACCTCACAGCCACTTCAGACCTGTCCTCTGCACTAGAGCTCTATATGCACCTCACAGCCACTTCAGGCCTGTCCTCTGCACTAGAGCTCTATATGCACCTCACAGCCACTTCAGGCTTGTCCTCTGCATTAGAGCTCTATATGCACCTCACAGCCACTTCAGACCTGTCCTCTGCACTAGAGCTCTATATGCACCTCACAGCCACTTCTGTCCTCTGCACTAGAGCTCTATATGCACCTCACAGCCACTTCAGACCTGTCCTCTGCACTAGAGCTCTATATGCACCTCACAGCCACTTCAGACCTGTCCTCTGCACTAGAGCTCTATATGCACCTCACAGCCACTTCAGACCTGTCCTCTGCACTAGAGCTCTATATGCACCTCACAACCACTTCAGGCCTGTCCTCTGCACTAGAGCTCTATATGCACCTCACAGCCACTTCAGACCTGTCCTCTGCACTAGAGCTCTATATGCACCTCACAGCCACTTCAGACCTGTCCTCTGCACTAGAGCTCTATATGCACCTCACAGCCACTTCAGACCTGTCCTCTGCACTAGAGCTCTATATGCACCTCACAGCCACTTCAGACCTGTCCTCTGCACTAGAGCTCTATATGCACCTCACAGCCACTTCAGACCTGTCCTCTGCACTAGAGCTCTATATGCACCTCACAGCCACTTCAGACCTGTCCTCTGCACTAGAGCTCTATATGCACCTCACAGCCACTTCAGGCCTGTCCTCTGCACTAGAGCTCTATATGCACCTCACAGCCACTTCAGACCTGTCCTCTGCACTAGAGCTCTATATGCACCCCACAACCACTTCAGGCCTTTCCTCTGCACCTCTGCACTAGAGCTCTATATGCACCTCACAGCCACTTCAGACCTGTCTTCTGCACTAGAGCTCTATATGTACCTCACAGCCACTTCAGACCTGTCCTCTGCACTGCAACCACTTTTTTTGCAAGTTGGATCCTATCCTGGTTCAGCTAAATTACCAAAAGCTGGTAATTCAGGTTCCAATTCTCATAATAAATATGGCTATAAAGTGTTCTTGTTGACACCTGGCCTATCAGCACTGGAAGCGGAAGAGGCAATGGAGTCTGTAGGGTAGCCAGTATCCAAAGAAAAGCTGAACTGCACAAAGTGCAGTGGCTGACCAAGGGCAGAAGTGTGCATGGCAGAAGTGTGCCTGGCAGCAGTGCAGTGGCTGACCAAGGGCAGAAGTGTGCATGGCAGAAGTGTGCCTGGCAGCAGTACAGTGGCTGACCAAGGGCAGAAGTGTGCATGGCAGAAGTTTGCCTGGCAGCAGTGCAGTGGCTGACCAAGGGAAGAAGTGTGCCTGGCAGCAGTACAGTGGCTGACCAAGGGCAGAAGTGTGCATGGCAGAAGTGTGCCTGGCAGCAGTACAGTGGCTGACCAAGGGCAGAAGTGTGCATGGCAGAAGTTTGCCTGGCAGCAGTGCAGTGGCTGACCAAGGGAAGAAGTGTGCCTGGCAGCAGTACAGTGGCTGACCAAGGGCAGAAGTGTGCATGGCAGAAGTGTGCCTGGCAGCAGTGCAGTGGCTGACCAAGGGCAGAAGTGTGCCTGGCAGCAGTGTGGAATAAAGATAAAGAATTTGACCCAGAGATTTAGTGTAGCGATGGAATACTTAATCACTAGCTGGCTAGAGTTGATGCATCCATTTAAACCTTCCCTGTCTCCCTCCTCACCCCCACTTAGTGCACCTCTTCACTGCCCCCCTCATTTTTCCCTTTAATTAAACA
Source organism: Cladorhizidae sp. MBARI D1340-BT2 (assembly GCA_028752905.1). Classification (NCBI taxonomy): domain Eukaryota; kingdom Metazoa; phylum Porifera; class Demospongiae; order Poecilosclerida; family Cladorhizidae; species Cladorhizidae sp. MBARI D1340-BT2. The sequence continues at coordinate 39,665,170 of JAQNBH010000018.1, read as the reverse complement.
GATATTTTGAACAACAACAAATGTCTTGCTTGAGCCTGAGGTGGCCATTTGCATTCCTCCGTCTTTTTTTCACAAATAATCTCTTCTCAACCATTCCTTGATGTCTTCTGCCCCTTACGCTGAGAGACATCAGCTCATACTGAACTCAGATATAGAGGCACGCACTTATGCCATCCGAGTATTGACTGCAGAGTCAATAGGAAGGGGACATTTTGCTGGTGTGGATGCAATTAGTAAGATCACTTCCTTTTTCTGGTGAGCCAGATCTGATCTACTTGAAATGATCTGGATAGTGGATGGTAAGGAATCCAGTGATGTCGCGTGTTTGTGAGGTTTGGGCCCTTTGGTGCATCATTTGTCGGTTATGTCATGTTCCTATCCATAACAAGTGCCCAGGCACAGGGATGGCAATAAATATTATAATATTAAGGTTAACAAGCCGTGTGAAAATTGTGGAGATCAAAAGTAGGAAGGACACGGCATCCCCCCCACCATAGGGTTTCCAATTTTGCTTCTTTGACATTGAATTCCCCCCCTTCCTATTATTACTAACTCTACTTCCCCTGAACATCCTGAGAGCATGCAAGAATTACCTAGACTAGCCCTAGCCCTGGGAGTTACCTGGACCTGCCCTAGCCCTGGGAGTTACCTGGACCTGCCCTAGCCCTGGGAGTTACCTGGACCTGCCCTAGCCCTGGGAGTTAGCTGGACCTGCCCTAGCCCTGGACCTGCCCTTGCCCTGGGAGTTACCTGGACCTGCCCTAGCCCTGGACCTGCCCTAGCCCTGGGAGTTACCTGGACCTGTCCCAGCCCTGGGAGTTACTTAGACCTGCCCTAACCCTGGGAGTTACCTGGACTAGCCCTAGCCCTGGGAGTTACCTGGACCTGCCCTAGCCCTGGGAGTTACCTGGACCTGCCCTAGCCCTTGGAGTTACCTGGACCAGCCCTAGCCCTGGGAGTTACCTGGACCTGCCCTAGCCCTGGGAGTTACCTGGACCTGCCCTAGCCCTGGGAGTTACCTGGACCTGCCCTAGCCCTGGGAGTTACCTGGACCTGCCCCAGCCCTGGGAGTTACCTGGACCTGCCCTAGCCCTGGGAGTTACCTGGACCTGCCATAGCCCTGGACCTGCCCTAGCCCTGGGAGTTACCTGGACCTGCCCTAGCCCTGGGAGTTACCTGGACCTGCCCTAGCCCTGGGAGTTACCTGGACCTGCCCTAGCCCTGGGAATTACCTGGACCTGCCCTAGCCCTGGGAGTTACCTGGACCTGCCCTAGCCCTGGGAGTTACCTGGACCTGCCCTAGCCCTGGGAGTTACCTGGACCTGCCCTAGCCCTGGGAGTTACCTGGACCTGTCCTAGCCCTGGACCTGCCCTAGCCTGGGAGTTACCCCCAGCCCTGGGACTTACTTAGACCTGCCCTAGCCCTGGGATCATCAAGAGTTTAGACTAGCCCTGGCCATGCACTGCCTTCATTTTGTGTGTGAGTGTGTGCATGCGTGCGTGTGTGTGGAAGAGAAGATGGACTTGGCTATGTGCACCTATAGATCAGCTAAATCACTTGAGTTTTGTTCACTGTGCAGCTTTTTACTCGGACAATTATAGAACTGTTGTAATGATAACTTTCAGGGTGGCCACTTACACTTGGTGCAACCTATACTCTGGCAAGGTTAACTTTAGGGGTGGCCACTTACACTTGGTGCAACCTATACTCCGGCAAGGGTAACTTTAGGGGTGGCCACTTACACTTGGTGCAACTTATACTCTGGCAAGGGTAACTTTAGGGGTGGCCACTTACACTTGGTGCAACCTATACTCTGGCAAGGTTAACTTTAGGGGTGGCCACTTACACTTGGTGCAACCTATACTCCAGCAAGGGTAACTTTAGGGGTGGCCCCTTACACTTGGTGCAACCTATACTCTGGCAAGGTTAACTTTAGGGGTGGCCACTTACACTTGGTGCAACCTATACTCTGGCAAGGGTAACTTTAGGGGTGGCCACTTACACTTGGTGCAACCTATACTCTGGCAAGGGTAACTTTAGGGGTGGCCACTTACACTTGGTGCAACTTATACTTCGGCAAGGGTAACTTTAGGGGTGGCCACTTACACTTGGTGCAACCTATACTCTGGTAAGGGTAACTTTAGGGGTGGCCACTTACACTTGGTGCAACTTATACTCCGGCAAGGGTAACTTTAGGGGTGGCCATTTACACTTGGTGCAACCTAACTCTGGCAAGGGTAACTTTAGGGGTGGCCACTTACACTTGGTGCAACCTATACTCCGGCAAGGGTAACTTTAGGGGTGGCCACTTACACTTGGTGCAACCTATACTCCGGCAAGGGTAACTTTAGTGGTGTCCACTTACACTTGGTGCAACCTATACTCCGGCAAGGGTAACTTTAGTGGTGTCCACTTACACTTGGTGCAACCTATACTCTGGCAAATGTGATCTATACAAACCTTGCTAGCTCCCTGACTCCATTAGAGTACTTTAGCTATATAGATCTGGCCCAACAAAATCTTGAGTGTTCCAATGTGTTGTATAGTAGTGGTGTATAATAATAATAAGGGATGCTTTAGAATATGTGATGCTCTATAATAAAGGATGCTTTAGAATAAGCAGGACTCTTGAATAAGGAATGCTTTCTAGTGATGTTTGCCTTGTATTGGCAGCCAAGTATCCTCACTGCAGAGTCCACTAGGAGGTTTAGTATTACTGGGAAGGGTCACTAAGATAATTGGTGATGGTTGCTAGCAGAAGAGTCACCCCCTTGGGAAATACCCCATTATAATGTATGTATTGATTGGTGCATGTTCACCCATAATAGCTGTGAATAGGCCCCCTGTATAATAGCTGTGAATAGGCCCCCTGTATAATAACTGTGAATAGGCCCCCTGTATAATAACTGTAAATAGGCCCCCTGTATAATAGCTGTGAATAGGCCCCCTGTATAATAGGTGTGAATAGGCCCCCTGTATAATAGCTGTGAATAGGCCCCCTGTATAATAGCTATGAACAGGCCCCCTGTATAATAGCTGTGAATGGGCCCCCTGTATAATAGCTGTGAATGTGCCCCCTGTATAATAGCTGTGAATAGCGCCCATGTATAATAGCTGTGAACAGACCCTCTGTATAATAGCTGTGAACAGACCACATGTATAATAGCTGTGAATAGGCCCCCTGTATAATAGCTATGAACAGGCCCCCTGTATAATAGCTGTGAATAGTCCCCCTGTATAATAGCGTTGAACAGGCCCCCTGCATTATGTGAAACAGCCTTACACAACATTGGAAATGCACTTGCACTGAATTGGTAAATTTAAGCTGCATGTAGTTGAGAGAACTGGCTGCACAGTCAGTAGAGGAGAGAGAACTGGCTGCATAGTCAGTAGAGGAGAGAGAACTGGCTGCATAGTCAGTAGAGGAGAGAGAACTGGCTGCACAGTCAGTAGAGGAGAGAGAACTGGCTGCATAGTCAGTAGAGGAGAGAGAACTGGCTGCATAGTCAGTAGAGGAGAGAGAACTGACTGCACAGTCAGTAGAGGAGAGAGAACTGGCTGCACAGTCAGTAGAGGAGAGAGAACTGGCTGCACAGTCAGTAGAGGAGAGAGAACTGGCTGCATAGTCGGTAGAGGAGAGAGAAATGGCTGCATAGTCGGTAGAGGAGAGGGAACTGGCTGCACAGTCAGTAGAGGAGAGAGAACTGGCTGCATAGTCAGTAGAGGAGAGAGAACTGGCTGCATAGTCAGTAGAGGAGAGAGAACTGGCTGCATAGTCAGTAGAGGAGAGAGAACTGGCTGCATAGTCAGTAGAGGAGAGAGAACTGGCTGCATAGTCGGTAGAGGAGAGAGAACTGGCTGCATAGTCAGTAGCGGAGAGAGAACTGGCTGCACAGTCAGTAGAGGAGAGAGAACTGGCTGCACAGTCAGTCGAGGAGAGAGAACTGGCTGCATAGTCAGTAGCGGAGAGAGAACTGGCTGCATAGTCAGTAGAGGAGAGAGAACTGGCTGCACAGTCAGTAGAGGAGAGAGAACTGGCTGCACAGTCAGTAGAGGAGAGAGAACTGGCTGCATAGTCAGTAGAGGAGCGAGAACTGGCTGTATGTTTATTCATGAGGTTAAAATGTATTTCATTCTGACCTGGTTACTGATCACATGTGTATTCTAATCCTGAGGAAGCTAATATATATTTGACAGAATGCCATCATAGAGAAGCCATGAGCCAGCTGTGTCACCACCATTGCCTGTCTCAGCACCAGCTGCAGACCAAAGGTACTAAAGTTTCACTCAGACATTGCTGGAGTCCTCAACGTGCTCTGTCTCCTGTGCTAAAGTTTCACTCGGACATTGCTGGAGTCCTCAACATGCTCTGTCTCTTGTGCTAAAGTTTCACTCAGACATTGCTGGAGTCCTCAACATGCTCTGTCTCCTGTGCTGAAGTTTCACTCAGACATTGCCAGTGTTGCTCCAGAGACAAGCACATGTTCAAGCTAGTCTCCTCTGCCTGCTAACATGATGCTGGCCCATTTCATAATCTGTCCTCTTAATACACCAGCTTGGTAATATCTGCCTATGTCCTGATGTGTTAGTCAGTCAATTCCCATGTCCTGTTGTGTTGGTCAGCAAATGTCCATGTCCTGTTGTGTTGGTCAGCAGATGCCCATGTCCTGTTGTGTTGGTCAGCAGATGCCCTTGTCCTGTTGTGTTGGTCAGCAGATGCCCATGTCCTGTTGTGTTGGTCAGCAGATGCCCTTGTCCTGTTGTGTTGGTCAGCAGATACCCATGTCCTGTTGTGTTTGTCAGCAGATTCCCATGTCCTGTTGTGTTGGTCAGCATATGCCCATGTCCTGTTGTGTTGGTCAGCAGATTCCCATGTCCTGTTGTATTGGTCAGCAGATGCCCTTGTCCTATTGTGTTGGTCAGCAGATGTAGATATGTTGGTTCATGAAGTGGCAGCAGGTCTGGCCACACACTTCAGCTTGCCGTACATACCTTGCACTGGTTTACACAAGCAGTGGACTCTGAGTGGGACTCGCTCCTTCTCCTCTTATGAAGCCCCACCCACCCAAGACAACTTCCACTAATTAGAGTGCACCTGAGTGAACTAGCCACACCTCTAGCCACAGATCGACTCATTACCCACTAACGACCAGCTTTCTAACACACCCTAAATGCATTGAACATTTTGCAATCTGCAGACACCAGCTTGATACTCTGCAAATTCAAATTGCATTCCCTCAAGAGCACCTCTGCTTGCAGCTGCTAGAGGAACACACTGTGTGGAGTTTGCCATTTGCTTGCTTGCACTCTGCCTACCTGGAAAGGCGAACTTGTGTACAGAGAGTTCATGTTTTAAACGACACGGAGTTGTCAGGTGGTTATTATGCACTAATGCAAAAAAGAAGCCTTGGTATAAAACATGCATTATTCATGACGCGGTGGACTAATTAATACTGGAATACAAATTGGGCACTCCTTATCCATTAGAGGTCCACCTCCTCTAATGGCAGACAACCTCCTTTGAGAGACAGTTTTAGTGTAGGTTGATGTTCTGGGACATGATGTCGAGGTTAGTGACAGAATTGTTGGCTGACCTTATAAAGCTTGTGCCATTGTTTCTCTGCTGGATGGCAGTCTTTTATGTGCGTCGTAGACGTGTGCCGGCAGATGCGACTATCAGCACAGGATATGGTGCACCTTGAGCAGCACTTGAGCTGCATATATATATATATGCACAGAGTATAGATCAGTGAGTGCAGTGCACAGGCTTAAGGCCCCTGAGCAGCACTTGAGCTGTATATATATAATATATGTACGGAGTATAGATCAGAACATTCATGCTGCATGTATGGCTGCACAGGGTGAGAACACTCGTGCTGCACCTACACTCACCCCTCACCCCCTCCATCACACCTGAACTCACCCCTCACCCCCTCCATCACACCTGCACTCACCCCTCACCCCCTCCATCACACCTGCACTCACCACTCAATGCCTTGCATTCATCACTACTAGTACTAATAGTAAACGGTTGTCTCTCCTTGTGAAAGAGCTACAGACCAGAAGGGGACCTGTGCTGCAGAGCAAAAAGAAGTGGTATCAGTTGCTACACCCTGTGAGGCAGCTATGGAACATCATTAATATTATTATACAACTTCACCAGCTAGCAAGCATAGCACCACTACACAAGCACCACTGCTAATAGCACTACACTTATCAAGCTACTAGCCACCCAAGTGCTCTCGTCAGACAAGGGATCCTCCGTGACTCCTCCCTGGTTTCACGGAGTTGGGAGCAGTGTAGGCGAAGGGCGTGGTCTCTCCCTAGCCCCCCCAGCCCTAGCCCCTGGTTGCAAAGCCTCTAGCTGGCTTTATCAGCTAGAAAACTGATGCCTAGATATGTAACACTTTCAACGTGACTCACCACCTGTACGCTGGCATTGACCTTTGCTTCATATGTTTTAGCAGACACTACACACTGCAATAACCCTTCATTGCTCTAGGAGGCATCTTCTCATCCATACATGCCGATGTTGACTCATCTAAACAGCTGACTCTGTAGTTCATCCTTTGCACACTAAATTCTAATTGTTCTAATTGGTCTGACACCCGATGCTGGATTAGAACCAGATCCTATTCCATCGCTTCGTCCCATCGTGCCCCCTCGTTATATCTGTTGGTTCACAATATAACGATGCAATACAATGGCTGAGCATCATATTGGGACCGGGTGAGTCCGGCCAATTTTAATCCTCCCCTCCCCAATTACTTCCATGGCGCATTTTGCCCTGCCCACAGTGAGTATAGTGGGCGGAGTCTCCCATGGCAATTTCTGTGTATGTATGTGTGTTTATGTGTGACTATAAAACATGCGACAGATCTTGACCAAACTTGGTGAGCTCGTTAAGTATGTGACAAGGAACAATTCAAAAAGAAATTGTCATGACTGTCGTTTACCAAACTTTGTAGGCTGATAAAGCATATTCCATGGAACAGTGCAGCATTTTGTTGAAAGGTTAATAGGTGTGAGTGTGGTGGCCTAGTGTCTGGTGTGAATGTGTGTGTATGTTGTGCCTGCCTGGCCCAGTGTAAGGTCATGACCTCATGGGTACAGGTACTTACAGAATGCTCTACACATTCACACATGCACAGGAGGAGAGAGAGTGGGCGTGGTGTTCGCAGATATGCTGACTCAGCTGTTTGAGGAAGTGGCCACAATGCTAGATAAGTACTATCCTGCAGTACACAGTTGCTATGGCAACGGCTACACGCTGCACTTCATTCAACATTTGCAGGTGAGGTAGTTTACTAACTGATGTGGACTCTGACCCCACCCTCGACCCCAAGATCAGATCTTGAGGGCAATGGCTAGGGTGCTCTTGTATGATCTCCATGACCTATTAGAGTTATAACTTATGAGTTACACCATGTTACACAGGATTTTGATGATTACACAATGTGTTACTCCATGTGACACAGGGTGTTTGTGATGACTGGGTTGAGAAGTGCTTGAAGCTGCAGAGAGAAGAGAGATGTCTTGACAGCAAGGTCAGGTCATTCATGCCATGTCAGCTCTTGACTTCACTGCTGGACAAAGTAGGGTTGTGAGGGGGAGTGGCTAGTGGGAGTGATTGGGTGATGTAGTTGAGAAGCTCTCGGGGTAGAACAAAAGACAACGCTGATTAGCCATCGTCAGTAACTCGCTGTATTTTATTTAGAACCTTTGGCAGACCACCTGCACCCAGAGCCTAGCCTTGCCCTAGTTAACAGACATCTCAGGGACATCCACCTGCACCCAGAGCCTAGCCTTGCCCTAGTTAACAGACATCTCAGGGACATCCACCTGCACCCAGAGCCTAGCCTTGCCCTAGTTACAGACATCTCAGAGATCTCCACCTGCACCCAGAGCCTAGCCTTGCCCTAGTTACAGACATCGGGACCTCCACCTGCACCCAGAGCCTAGCCTTGCCTAATTACAGACATCTCAGGGACCTCCACCTGCACCCAGAGCCTAGCCTTGCCCTAGTTACAGACATCTCAGGGACCTGCACCTGCACCCAGAGCCTAGCCTTGCCCTAGTTACAGACATCTCAGGGACCTCCACCTGCAGCCAGAGCCTAGCCTTGCCCTAGTTACAGACATCTCGGGGACCTCCACCTGCACCCAGAGCCTAGCCTTGCCTAGTTACAGACATCTCAGGGACCTCCACCTGCACCCAGAGCCTAGCCTTGCCCTAGTTACAGACATCTCAGGGACCTGCACCTGCACCCAGAGCCTAGCCTTGCCCTAGTTACAGACATCTCAGGGACCTCCACCTGCACCCAGAGCCTAGCCTTGCCTAGTTACAGACATCTCAGGGATCTCCACCTGCACCCAGAGCCTAGCCTTGCCCTAGTTACAGACATCTCAGGGACCTCCAACTGCACCCAGAGCCTAGCCTTGCCTAGTTACAGACATCTCAGGGACCTCCACCTGCACCCAGAGCCTAGCCTTGCCTAGTTACAGACATCTCAGGGATCTCCACCTGCACCCAGAGCCTAGCCTTGCCCTAGTTACAGACATCTCAGGGACCTCCACCTGCACCCAGAGCCTAGCCTTGCCCTAGTTACAGACATCTCAGGGACCTCCACCTGCACCCAGAGCCTAGCCTTGCCTAGTTACAGACATCTCAGGGATCTCCACCTGCACCCAGAGCCTAGCCTTGCCCTAGTTACAGACATCTCAGGGATCTCCACCTGCACCCAGAGCCTAGCCTTGCCCTAGTTACAGACATCTCAGGGACCTCCACCTGCACCCAGAGCCTAGCCTTGCCCTAGTTACAGACATCTCGGGGACCTCCACCTGTGCCTAGCCCTTGCTCCTGAGTCTAGCTTGATGGTAGGCGCGTGCAGTGGCAGAGGATACTTGACCTCACCTCAAGTATGATGCAGCTGCCTCCTACACATAGTGCAAGGAATTTGAACTAGCCATGATGTCCTCTAGTTTCCACCAATCAACCTGTCTAGCTACTGATACCTAGACAGTGGTTGGGCTGGAGGGAGCTTGGATGGTCACTGTTTTCACCTGGACACTTAGTGGAGTTGAACTGAGCCATGCAGTGGTGTTCACTAACAGAATTACTGCAGGCCCTTCACTAACAGAATAACTGCAGGCCCTGTGGTGTCGTGCACGGGAGCCACTACAGGCCACCACCTTCTGGTTGCTAAACACCTCGTCTACGCCTCAATCCCAATGTCTGGCTATTTCATTAAGCAGCTGATTGGCTGTCTATTTGAAGAGCTTCACACCACTTATGGCAAGCTGGGCGAGAGGATGACAGTTTTTTTTGTTCCCCCTCTTATAGGACACATGCCCTTGTATAGGACACACACCATCTTATATGACTGGTATCCTCTTAAAGGACACCCCCCTCTCATATAGGAAACGCAGCATCCACAAGGAGATATTACAGGCCAGCACGCATCAAGCATAAGGCAGTCCTCTGTTGACCTTGTTGGTCGATGTCAATATACTCAGCAGATGTGCAACGAGTTGTAAGCTCCAGGCCACGCCTTCCTCCCCCCATCTTTTTCTGCCTTATTAGGAGTACTGACTACAAATGTCAAACGCAGACTTGGTAGCGCCCCTCCCCCCCCCACACACACATTTATTGTGATTTCCTATTTTACATGTTAGTAATATATACTGTGGGTGTGGCCTGTGCCCCCTATATATTGATGTGGCCGGGTGGCGAATACTGTGGGTGTGGTTCTGTGCCGTGTATATATTGATGTGGTCTGTGCCATGTATATATTTATGTGCTTAGGTGAGTACTGTGGGTGTGGCTCTGAAGGCTAAGGCTGCAGTAGGAGCTATTAGGTAAGGTGTGGCTAGCTCCAGGACAGGACTCTGTATGTTCCATTGTGTCACACTTCCAGACCTGACGTATTGGAACTAGACCTGCTCCTGACCGAGTGCAGCTTGTGTAGCTCTAGTTGTGAGCTCTACTTCAGATATCTCCGACGAACTCTTGCTAGCTTGGTACGTGCAGGTTGCTATGACCTCTGTCTGTAAGGTCATGGCATGGGTGTGTGCATGACCTCTGTCTGTAAGGTCATGGTGTGTGGGTGTGTGCATGACCTCTGTCTGTAAGGTCATGGCATGGGTGTGTGCATGACCTCTGTCTGTAAGGTCATGGCATGGGTGTGTGCATGACCTCTGTCTGTAAGGTCATGGGGTGTGGGTGTGTGCATGACCTCTGTCTGTAAGGTCATGGTGTGGGTGTGTGCATGACCTCTGTCTGTAAGGTCATGGCATGGGTGTGTGCATGACCTCTGTCTGTAAGGTCATGGTGTGTGGGTGTGTGCATGACCTCTGTCTGTAAGGTCATGGCATGGGTGTGTGCATGACCTCTGTCTGTAAGGTCATGGCATGGGTGTGTGCATGACCTCTGTCTGTAAGGTCATGGCATGGGTGTGTGCATGACCTCTGTCTGTAAGGTCATGGCATGGGTGTGTGCACTCTAGCCCCCACCACATAGAGCACACACTCACACATATAAACCCACACATCATCCCTCCCCTCCCACACATGCACGGACACCCCCCCCCCGTCACATATCACACAGATTCACAAAGAAACACACATGCTTCACACACGAAAGTACACACACTTCACATAAC